>JAEAOA010002244.1:115000-349915 GCA_016746295.1 Potamilus streckersoni
TAAAGACAGACTACATCTGATCTATTAGTGTGTTATGTAAAGATAGACATCTGATCTGCCAGTGTATTATGTAAAGACAGACTACATCTGATCTATTAGTGTGTTATGTAAAGATAGACATCTGATCTGCCAGTGTATTATGTAAAGACAGACTACATCTGATCTATTAGTGTGTTATGTAAAGATAGACATCTGATCTGCCAGTGTATTATGTAAAGACAGACTACATCTGATCTATTAGTGTGTTATGTAAAGATAGACATCTGATCTGCCAGTGTATTATGTAAAGACAGACTACATCTGATCTATTAGTGTGTTATGTAAAGATAGACATCTGATCTGCCAGTGTATTATGTAAAGACAGACTACATCTGATCTATTAGTGTGTTATGTAAAGATAGACATCTGATCTGCCAGTGTATTATGTAAAGACAGACTACATCTGATCTATTAGTGTGTTATGTAAAGATAGACATCTGATCTGCCAGTGTATTATGTAAAGACAGACTACATCTGATCTATTAGTGTGTTATGTAAAGATAGACATCTGATCTGCCAGTGTATTATGTAAAGACAGTCTAGATCTGATGCATCAGCTCCATTTGCAAGTATCTGTCAGTTGATGCTACTAAAATACTTTTGTCTTCCTTAGTACAGTGGAACCCCGCTATAACGCGATGATCGGGGTCCATAAAATTGGATCGTGTTAAAAGTGGGGTTGCGTTAATGCGGGGTTTACAATATTTAACTTTTTTTCCGAGAACATATACATGTACGTGTATACATGTACAATGATCAAAAGTCTGCTTATCATCAGATGAATATTAACTGGATTGCATTAATTAAGATATATTCAAAATAATCGATGGCTAAGATATTTATAGGTTATTACTGTGCATTAAAAACATTCACTAATTTTAATTTGTTTGAACGATAATACAGATTGACCGATAATGCCAGACTATCGCTATATCATGAAAAATGTATCAACACTGTATGCTACCGTGCCGTCGTAGCTTACAGTTCATCCAAAATGGATGTAATTTCATTGAAAATTGTACATATTTAAATATTCAATAATTTTGTAATAGTCTGAATTCATCGTGTAAAATATAGGATGAACAAACTATTGAAACCATTTACTTGCCGTCTGATATCGTACGGTCATTGCATGCAGCTTTTCCCGGGTCTACATACGGTGTCTGTACAAATTTCATACCGCCAAAATTTTATCATATGCGACAACTGCAAGAAAAATTAACAATCAAAGCATGATTTCAGCGTGCAAATAACTTTTATTTCAGATTTTGTGAACATCAAAAGAAGCATCTGAAAACTGCTAAATTAATCGTTGCCCAAAGTGCAAAGTCAGTGTGGTCCCAAATTTAAATTTCATCATTTCTTGAAAAATATATTCAATGACGTTTGATTCTTTGCCGCGAACTGTTGGGTTCTAGCAAAGTCAAGAGTGTTTCTTGATTGAATGACTTTGACGCTGTCAACATCTTGTGTTTCCAGACACCTTAAACTTGCTTCTAAATATACTACTGCTTCAGACATTTTTGGTGGTGGGGGTTGGTGGGCCCTCGTCATCGTTATCATTATCGTCACTGGTTTTAGGTTTTGATTGTGCAGCTTCATTCTTCCTCCTGACATTTGTAAAAATTTCGTCATCTGATATGTGTTCATATAGAGGGCAGATGTCATCTACTGAATACAAGTTAAGGATATCATGATGTCGGTGCTCGTATTTTTTTTTGAGTGCTTCTTTTGCTAAACGTACGTCGTCTTCAAGCTGAGTTTTTTGTTTGCCCTTCTTTAGTTGCTCTAGGGCATACAGTTTCTCTTTAGCAGAAAACGACTTGCGTTTTTGAACCTGCTTTTCCATAACAGTAAAAAAAAAATTATATATAAGCAAAAAACGTACACAGATAAAGCTCGATAACTAAGTAATGAAGGCCTGCAATGGTTATGAATCACTTTTTATTTAAAACAAAATTAAGCCGAATGGAGGTACAATTTCAAGCCCTTTTAATTTACAGATAATAAAGTGGATATTATTTACTTTGAACTGTTTGTTATTTGACCACAATGCCAAGCACAGTATACATGTCGGCGGCTTTCGTCCTTTAATATTTATTAAATTGTGCGACTCTTGTACCAACCACCGCTTGGTCTGCGACTTGGCTGTGCTTGCAGCTAAATAAGAAGCCCATGTCGGCTATTGTTTGAGCAACAACTGTCTACAGAATTCACAGAAGACAATCACAAAGACGATTTACTGGCTTGACTCAGGGATCCGTAATAAGTAACACTTCCGATAATGTTTACTTTGGCTTAACAATTCAAAAACCTACTGAAACCAGTTTTCTCTTCTAGAGTGGAATACGAAGCTTCACCACAACCTGTTCAAATTGATAATTTCAGAAGCCAAGAAGCCAAGCATTGTACACTATTTCTCGTACGTTATATATATCGTATTATTTTAGAATTCATACACGATCACTTCTCCAAAATCACTTAAAGAACCTGGATAAATTGTTAAGTTCTGATCTTTTATTATTAAAAGCAATATGCAAATTCTTCCACCAAATTATAATAAACGTTTTACACACTATTTCTCATACGTTAAACAAATATTTTCACGGTCCCATAAAAATACACGTAAATTAATTTCAAACTTCAGGAACCAAGCCACGATAATATTATTTTAAAAGTCACAACTAATCTCATGCCCAAAATGAAGTTAATTTCTTGTATTTTTTTTTTTTTTCTCTCTCTCTCTCTAAAAATTTTTTCCATGTGTGAATGAATATACGAAATTTCGGGAGCCATGCTACGATCGCGTTATATCCGAATTCGCGTTAATGCGGGGCGCGTTATAGCGGGGTTCCACTGTACTTTCAAGACTGGACTATTGTAACTCAATTCTGTCTGGTTCATCTCAATATCTACATCAGAAACTTCCAAAATTTCAAAATATTGTGGTCCAGATCATCCTTAGAGTACCACGATTAGAGCCTGCCTCTCCGCTGCTCTGCACCTTACACTGGCTATCCATATGATCCAGAATTCTAAAGATGTTACCATTTTCTACTGACAACATAAAAAGGTGAAGATGTCAAATTATGTGCATCTAAAATAGCATCTAACATGCTCTACAAAGTTTTATAATGGCAATCTGTCATCACTTTTACTTTTTCTTATTCATTGTATGATTAAAACATAATGATCCTTAAGAATTATCAGAAGAATAACATCTAGGTATTATTACATAAAATAAAGCACATTTAAGGTAAATTTCCCAAGAAACAACTTTATATTTGAGAGTAAGCAAAACTAGACGAAACCAAGACCGACCAAGTAGTGTTCATACAAAATCATCAGCAATGGGTTAAACCAACTGAGAACTGTAAAGCTGACCTGACATAACACTGTTCCAGCCACAAGGGTAATTTTTATTATAATTAAGGGTAATAATTGATCTTTTTGTGGTGGACTGTATTTCCATACTTCAACATACAATTGATTAATTATTGAGGAATAAACTTCAGAGGAAACAATTATAAGTATGCTACCACCATTTAGAGAAGCAATCAATCACACAATGGAGATGAATTACAAGGACAAGATCCTGTGCATGTTCAGTGAAACATACTATTCTATGGCAGTCACTATAGTAGAAAGCTGGTCCTTGTGACCTGCTCTGAGACACAGGGATAAGAATGTCCAAAAGGCCTATCAGGAATCTTTTCCAAATTATAAATTATACAGCATTTTGATCTACAAACACCAAATCAAAATATTCAAATTCTATTGTTTTGCTACAGAAACCTGGTTCTTGGTACTGCCATCAGTACTGCCTAAAAGTCAAGTATAAGAACTGCACACTGCACATAGCCAGATCTGTCTTCACATAATGCACTGAGGAAGTCGGAGCAATACAGTTTGTTAAAAGTAATCAGTAGAATAAACATCACAGACTCTGATCTGCTAGCACATTATAGAACAGCAGATTTAGGTCTATGCTGTGTGCTGTTGGACTCATCCCATAAGCAAACTACATGTATTACAAAGGGAAATAACTCAGAATTTTCATTACTTTCATGCATCAACCAGACCATGATTCAAATCTAACCCGAAACTTGTCACATCTGTTAACAGTGCTACATACAATCAGTATTCCTCAAACTCATCACACTTGTAAAATTGTATGACTGTAACTTGATGGTTAGACAAATGATGTTAATTGCAAACATATTTGCCAATATTTACTTAAGCATAAAAAACAGTGCACTGTTACCTACTTCTGCTAAAATTAGGTATAAATGCACCTTGCATATTAAGTTTCATAACTGTAAATTAATCAGTGCAAGAGAAAAGTTGCTACATGCAAAAGTTAATATAAAGACTATAGTGCTAAATAATAGGAGTGAATATTGTCAGGAAAAACACTTAATGCAATGTGAATATTGCCAGAAAAAAATGCATATTGCAAGGTAAAATACACATTGCAATGTGAATATTGTCAGGAAAAACACACTGCAATGTGAATATTGCCAGAAACAAATGCATATTGCAAGGTAAAACACACATTGCAATGTGAATATTGTCAGGAAAAGCACACACTGCAATGTGAATATTGCCAGAAAAAAAATGCATATTGCAAGGTAAAACACACATTGCAATGTGAATATTGTCAGGAAAAATACACATTGCAATGTGAATATTGTCAGGAAAAAGGCATATTGGAATGTGAATATTGTCAGGAAAAACACATTGCAATGTGAATATTGTCAGAAAAATACACATTGCAATGTGAATATTGTCAGAAAAATACACATTGCAATGTGAATATTGTCAGGAAAAACGCACATTGCAATGGGAATATTGTCAGAAAAATACACATTGCAATGTGAATATTGTCAGAAAAATACACATTGCAATGTGAATATTGTCAGGAAAAACACACATTGCAATGTAAATATTGTCAGAAAAATACACATTGCAATGTGAATATTGTCAGAAAAATACACATTGCAATGTGAATATTGTCAGGAAAAATGCACATTGCAATGTGAATATTGTTAGGAAAAACACACTGCAATGTGAATATTGCCAGAAAAAAATGCATATTGCAAGGTAAAACACACATTGCAATGTGAATATTGTCAGGAAAAAGGCATATTACAATGTGAATATTGTCAGGAAAAACACACATTGCAATGTGAATATTGTCAGGAAAAACACACATTGCAATGTGAATATTGTCAGGAAAAATACACATTGCAATGTGAATATTGTCAGGAAAAACACACATTGCAATATGAATATTGCCAGAGAAAATGCATATTGCAATGTGAAAATTGTCAGGAAAAACACACATTGCAATGTGAATATTGCCAGAGAAAATGCATATTGCAATGTGAAAATTGTCAGGAAAAACACACATTGCAATGTGAATATTGTCAGGAAAAACACACATTGCAATGTGAATATTGTCAGGAAAAACACACATTGCAATATGAATATTGCCAGAGAAAATGCATATTGCAATGTGAAAATTGTCAGGAAAAACACACATTGCAATGTGAATATTGTCAGGAAAAACGCACATTGCAATGTGAATATTGTCAGGAAAAACACACATTGCAATGTGAATATTGTTAGGAAAAACACACTGCAATGTGAATATTGCCAGAAAAAAATGCATATTGCAAGGTAAAACACACATTGCAATGTGAATATTGTCAGGAAAAACACACATTGCAATGTGAATATTGTCAGGAAAAATACACATTGCAATGTGAATATTGTCAGGAAAAACACACATTGCAAAATGAATATTGCCAGAGAAAATGCATATTGCAATGTGAAAATTGTCAGGAAAAACACACATTGCAATGTGAATATTGCCAGAGAAAATGCATATTGCAATGTGAAAATTGTCAGGAAAAACACACATTGCAATGTGAATATTGTCAGGAAAAACACACATTGCAATATGAATATTGCCAGAGAAAATGCATATTTGCAATGTGAAAATTGTCAGGAAAAACACACATTGCAATGTGAATATTGTCAGGAAAAACGCACATTGCAATGTGAATATTGTCAGGAAAAACACACATTGCAATGTGAATATTGTCAGGAAAAATACACATTGCAATGTGAATATTGTCAGGAAAAACACACATTGCAAAATGAATATTGCCAGAGAAAATGCATATTGCAATGTGAAAATTGTCAGGAAAAACACACATTGCAATGTGAATATTGCCAGAGAAAATGCATATTGCAATGTGAAAATTGTCAGGAAAAACACACATTGCAATGTGAATATTGTCAGGAAAAACACACATTGCAATATGAATATTGCCAGAGAAAATGCATATTGCAATGTGAAAATTGTCAGGAAAAACACACATTGCAATGTGAATATTGTCAGGAAAAACGCACATTGCAATGTGAATATTGTCAGGAAAAACACACATTGCAATGTGAATATTGCCAGAGAAAATGCATATTGCAATGTGAAAATTGTCAGGAAAAACACACATTGCAATGTAAATATTGTCAGGAAAAACACACATTGCAATGTGAATATTGTCAGGAAAAACACACATTGCAATGTGAATATTGCCAGAAAAATGCATATTGCAATGTGAAAATTGTCAGGAAAAACACACATTGCAATGTGAATATTGTCAGGAAAAACACACATTGCAATGTGAATATTGTCAGGAAAAACGCACATTGCAATGTGAATATTGTCAGGTAAAATGCACATTGAAATAAGAATATTGTCAGGAAAAATACACATTACGTGAATATTGTCAGGAAAAATACACTTTGCAATGTGAATATTGCCAGAAAAAATGTATATTGCAATGTGAATATTGTCAGGAAAAACACACATTGCAATGTGAATATTGTCAGGAAAAATACACATTACGAGAATATTGTCAGGAAAAATAAACATTGCAATGTGAATATTGTCATGAAAAACATTGCAATATATTACAATATGGCATGTCTGTCACACAGATAAATGTGTACTGTCAATTACATCATCTATATTCCAATGTTTATTATGCATATTATGTACTGAAATAACATTACAAAATCTTATGTCATAAAATCTGAATAAGAAAGTAAAAACATGTTTTTTACTTCACCAATACACCTGCTAAATATATTAAAGTCATTATTTTGGAAAAAATAAACAGCGCAGCGATGCTTCTACAAACAAGAAATAATTATGTTCAGAAATGAGTCAGAATTATTTTCCTGATTAATATAGTCTGTAAGTAGCAAAGTTAAATGATTCTCAGATTTGAATCTTGCTGTATAATCATTAAATGGGGAGAAAAAAACATGAATGTAGCTCTCTCATCATGAAATGGGACATAAATAAGCAAGAATGCAGTTCTCTCTCATCATGAAATTGGCCAAAAATAAGCAAGAATGCTGTGATTGATGGATTTCCTCATTATCTGAACTGTCATAGATGTTGAGGATGTTGTTACTGACTCCAAATGGCCTTGCTCATTATCTGAACTGTCATATATGTTGAGGATGTTGTTACTGACTCCAAATGGCCTTGCTCATTATCAGAACTGTCATAGATGTTGAGGATGTTGTTACTGACTCCAAATGGCCTTGCTCATTATCTGAACTGTCATAGATGTTGAGGATGTTGTTACTGACTCCAAATGGCCTTGCTCATTATCTGAACTGTCATAGATGTTGAGGATGTTGTTACTGACTCCAAATGGCCTTGCTCATTATCTGAACTGTCATAGATGTTGAGGATGTTGTTACTGACTCCAAATGGCCTTGCTCATTATCTGAACTGTCATAGATGTTGAGGATGTTGTTACTGACTCCAAATGGCCTTGCTCATTATCTGAACTGTCATAGATGTTGAGGATGTTGTTACTGACTCCAAATGGCCTTACTCATTATCTGAACTGTCATAGATGTTGAGGATGTTGTCACTGACTCCAAATGGCCTTGCTCATTATCTGAACTGTCATAGATGTTGAGGATGTTGTTACTGACTCCAAATGGCCTTGCTCATTATCTGAACTGTCATAGATGTTGAGGATGTTGTTACTGACTCCAAATGGCCTTGCTCATTATCTGAACTGTCATAGATGTTGAGGATGTTGTTACTGACTCCAAATGGCCTTGCTCATTATCTGAACTGTCATAGATGTTGAGGATGTTGTTACTGACTCCAAATGGCCTTGCTCATTATCTGAACTGTCATAGATGTTGAGGATGTTGTTACTGACTCCAAATGGCCTTGCTCATTATCTGAACTGTCATAGATGTTGAGGATGTTGTTACTGACTCCAAATGGCCTTGCTCATTATCTGAACTGTCATATATGTTGAGCATGTTGTTACTGACTCCAAATGGCCTTGCTCATTATCAGAACTGTCATAGATGTTGAGGATGTTGTTACTGACTCCAAATGGCCTTGCTCATTATCAGAACTGTCATAGATGTTGAGGATGTTGTTACTGACTCCAAATGGCCTTGCTCATTATCAGAACTGTCATATATGTTGAGGATGTTGTTACTGACTTCAAATGGCCTTGCTCATTATCAGAACTGTCATAGATGTTGAGGATGTTGTTACTGACTCCAAATGGCCTTGCTCATTATCAGAACTGTCATATATGTTGAGGATGTTGTTACTGACTCCAAATGGCCTTGCTCATTATCTGAACTGTCATAGATGTTGAGGATGTTGTTACTGACTCCAAATGGCCTTGCTCATTATCTGAACTGTCATAGATGTTGAGGATGTTGTTACTGACTCCAAATGGCCTTGCTCATTATCTGAACTGTCATAGATGTTGAGGATGTTGTTACTGACTCCAAATGGCCTTGCTCATTATCTGAACTGTCATAGATGTTGAGGATGTTGTTACTGACTCCAAATGGCCTTGCTCATTATCAGAACTGTCATAGATGTTGAGGATGTTGTTACTGACTCCAAATGGCCTTGCTCATTATCTGAACTGTCATATATGTTGAGGATGTTGTTACTGACTCCAAATGGCCTTGCTCATTATCAGAACTGTCATATATGTTGAGGATGTTGTTACTGACTCCAAATGGCCTTGCTCATTATCTGAACTGTCATAGATGTTGAGGATGTTGTTACTGACTCCAAATCGCCTTGCTCATTATTAGAACTGTCATAGATGTTGAGGATGTTGTTACTGACTCCAAATGGCCTTGCTCATTATCAGAACTGTTATAGATGTTGAGGATGTTGTTACTGACTCCAAATGGCCTTGCTCATTATCAGAACTGTCATAGATGTTGAGGATGTTGTTACTGACTCCAAATGGCCTTGCTCATTATCAGAACTGTCATAGATGTTGAGGATGTTGTTACTGACTCCAAATGGCCTTGCTCATTATCAGAACTGTTATAGATGTTGAGGATGTTGTTACTGACTCCAAATGGCCTTGCTCATTATCAGAACTGTCATAGATGTTGAGGATGTTGTTACTGACTCCAAATGGCCTTGCTCATTATCAGAACTGTCATAGATGTTGAGGATGTTGTTACTGACTCCAAATGGCCTTGCTCATTATCTGAACTGTTCAAGATCTTGAAGATGATACCATTCACTTCAAGGCTGATCAACACTAGATTATAAATATGACATCCAGAGCAGTCTAATGCAAGCTTACTTCAGCACAATGTATGGATATCATTGCAGTCTAATGCAAGCTTACTTCTGTACAATGTATGGATATCATTGCAGGCGAATGCAAGATTACTTCAGTACAATGTATGGATATCATTGCAGTCGAATGCAAGATTACTTCAGTACAATGTATGGATATCATTGCAGTCGAATGCAAGATTACTTCAGTACAATGTATGGATATCATTGCAGTCGAACGCAAGATTACTTCAGTACAATGTATGGATATCATTGCAGTCGAATGCAAGATTACTTCAGTACAATGTATGGATATCATTGTAGTTGAATACAAAGTTACTTCAGTACAATGTATGGATATCATTGCAGTCGAATGCAAGATTACTTCAGTACAATGTATGGATATCATTGCAGTCGAACGCAAGATTACTTCAGTACAATGTATGGATATCATTGCGGTCTAATGCAAGATTACATCAGTACAATGTATGGATATCATTGCAGTCGAATGCAAGATTACTTCAGTACAATGTATGGATATCATTGCAGTCGAATGCAAGATTACTTCAGTACAATGTATGGATATCATTGCAGTCGAATGCAAGATTACTTCAGTACAATGTATGGATATCATTGCAGTCGAATGCAAGATTACTTCAGTACAATGTATGGATATCATTGCAGTCGAACGCAAGATTACTTCAGTACAATGTATGGATATCATTGCAGTCGAATGCAAGATTACTTCAGTACAATGTATGGATATCATTGTAGTTGAATACAAAGTTACTTCAGTACAATGTATGGATATCATTGCAGTCGAATGCAAGATTACTTCAGTACAATGTATGGATATCATTGCAGTCGAACGCAAGATTACTTCAGTACAATGTATGGATATCATTGCAGTCGAATGCAAGATTACTTCAGTACAATGTATGGATATCATTGCAGTCGAATGCAAGATTACTTCAGTACAATGTATGGATATTGCTCATGAATGATTACATACAGAACTTGATGATATAAGCCTGTATTTCAGGACTGATTAAAATCAGATCAGAAATGTGGCTTCCTGCAGGGTAACAATTTCAGCTCAATCACATTCAAGATTACCTATTTAACATTCATTATCAAACTCTTCCAAGATCTTAATGTTATTAGCATAATTTCCAAATCTGACTAGAATTGGACCAAAAACATGACCTATAGAATTGTCACAAGCCAATCAGACATAATATCACCTCAGTTTAGTACATGTTGGAACTCTTTCATTATTCAACTAATCCAAGATCTTCACAATATAAGCATACAGTTTAACTTTGATCAAAAGCTCCTGAGTGGCAACTAAACAGTTTCAAAAACACCTCATTGATATGCATTGATCTCACTCAATACTGAACTTGTCTGAGATTATGTTAATCTAAACATTCAGTCCAAGTTTGATCAAAATTTGGTCCGAACTGTGGACTCGAGATTGATAACAATAACTGCTAACAGATGGACATATACAACATTGCTGTCATTTGGCCAAAACTTGTACATTTCATAGAATTTAAGGTGTGACAGATGACAAGAATGTATTTGTCTAATATTTTACTTACCTAAAATAGATACTTTACTAAGAAATTCTTCATACATTTTCCTTTTCCTAATTGTACTACCCTGCAAAAGAAAAAAAATAATACTTTTAATAATTATTGAAAGAACACAAACAATAGCCATTGAAATATTTAGTAAAAAAAATATAATCCACATAGACTCAATTTTTCTCAATAAAAAGATATCATTCCAAATCAATACAAATTATAGTAGCTAGTTTCTAGAGCAAATGATATACATGAACTAATTATTCCCTGGTATGATCCGACTACAATAACTGTCATTTTATTTTCTCCAATGAAACAGTATAATATTATGAATAATAAACAGGAAAAAAAAACACCTGTAGCAAGTACTGAGCTATACTTGTAAAAAGAAAAGATAGCACTGATCAACAAGGGAATACGGAAAAAAAAACATCCTGTAGTCAAGAACACCTTCATCCCCTGGTCAGTAGATTATTGTGAATATGTATTGTGATTTCTTTTTTAGCAATATAAAATTTCCTGCAGATAGACAAAAAAAGAACTCCCTCCACTCTTGAAATATAAAATGGTTGTTTCCATCCAGGAGGCAGAATGATTAAAGCCCGTCTATCTTTTCCTTAAGTAAATAAAACACAAATTGAACTAAATTCCAATATTAAAGATTGAAACTTTAACAAAGGACAATAAATGCTGTTTTGTTTTAATATTCTCTAAATGATTTTGCCCATAAGGACTTTATAAACTTGTACAGAGTATCCCATTGTCCATAAGGACTATATAAACTTGTACAGAGTATCCCATAGTCCACAAGGACTATATAAACTTGTACAGAGTATCCCATTGTCCTTAAGGACTATATAAACTTGTACAGAGTATCCCATTGTCCACAAGGACTATATAAACTGATACCAATTATTACACTGTTCATAAGGACTATATAAACTTGTACTGAGTATCCTATTGTCCATAAGGACTATAAAAACTTGTTCCAAGTAGCAAAATTATATCACTGTTCATAAGGACTATATAAAATTGTTCCAAGTACCTAAATGTTATCACACTTTTCATAATGACTATATAAACTTGTTCCAAGTACCTAAATGATAGCACACTGTTCATAAGGACTATATAAAATTGTTCCAAGTACCTAAATGATATCACACTTTTCATAAGGACTATATAAACTTGTTCCAAGTACCTAAATGATAGCACACTGTTCATAAGGACTATATAAAATTGTTCCAAGTACCTAAATAATAGCACACTTTTCATAAGGACTATATAAACTTGTTCCAAGTACCTAAATGATAGCACTATTCATAAGGACTATATAAAATTGTTCCAAGTACCTAAATGATATCACACTTTTCATAAGGACTATATAAACTTGTTCCAAGTACCTAAATGATAGCACACTGTTCATAAGGACTATATAAAATTGTTCCAAGTACCTAAATAATAGCACACTTTTCATAAGGACTATATAAACTTGTTCCAAGTACCTAAATGATAGCACACAGTTCATAAGGACTATATAAACTTGTTCAAAGTACCTAAATGATAGCACTGTTCATAAGGACTATAACTTAATCCAAGTGACTAAATGATATCAAATGGTTCATAAGGACTATATAAACTTGTTACAAGTGTCTAAATTATCACACTGTTCATAAAGACTATATAAAATTGTTCCATGTGCCTAAATGATATCACACAGTTCATAAGGACTATATAAACTTGTTCCAAGTACCTAAATGATAGCACACAGTTCATAAGGACTAAAACTTGATCCAAGTGCCTAAATGATATCACACAGTTCATAAGGACTATATAAACTTGTTACAAGTGTCTAAATTATCACATTGTTCATAAGGACTATATAAAATTGTTACAAGTGTCTAAATTATATCACATTGTTCATAAGGACTATATAAACTTGTTACAAGTAACTAAATATCACACTGTTCATAAGGACTATATAAACTTGTTCCAAGTACCTAAATGATAGCACACAGTTCATAAGGACTAAAACTTGATCCAAGTGCCTAAATGATATCACACGGTTCATAAGGACTATATAAATTTGTTACAAATGTCTAAATTACATCACATTGTTCATAAGGACTATATAAAATTGTTACAAGTGTCTAAATTATATCACAGAGTTAATAAGGACTATATAAACTTGTTCCAAGTTGCTAAATTACAAAACTGTTAAAACTACCAGATTATTGTATGTAAAAGGTCAATATTCTTTTTTTGGGGGGAATGGATTTTTCATGTTTTAAACTCAAAACAATCTTTAGACTAATAAGACAAGTTGATACAAAAAGCTATGCAACAGGTGTGTCCCATAACAAGGATAAGTAACATAGTGAATATGTGTGAAAATACACTATTATCAAAAATCTTTAAAATATTTAGAGTTTTTTAATTTAAAATCATTATTGGTTAAAGATCATATATTCCATTTCCTTTTATGCATCAAGAAAAATAAATGTTACTAAGTAATTTTTGGATATACAACTTTTTAATAAAATATTGACTAATAATAAGCTGGAAGATGGAAAGCCATTTTTTAAAATCTTGTTCATCTTTATAAAGCGTGTCATTCTTATATTCTTTTCATTAATATCCCCTTGATATGCAACTGTAATCATGGTTCTTGTACTATTGGATTGATAATCAATTAATGGATTCTAAGACAATTACCCCCTCATTACCCACTGATAAATTACCAACACATGTGAATGACCTCCTGGATAGCTTCCCACATGACAGTTATTCCCTTGTATACAAGATGCCAATACACTGAATAAAACAGTACAAACAGAAGCAAGAATGGTGCATGGGACAGCCATGGGACATTTCTAACAAGAAAGTGAATGAGTTAACACAAATAGGATAAGATGTTTTTTGCTGTCAAATTATAAATGATCACAGCATTGGATATTGTTCCATCTGATGATGCTGTTGAAGACTTGGCTGCAAAGGCATGGTTTCAGTGTTTTATAACAGAGCAACACAAGTAAGTTGTAGTGCCAAGGCAACTGGAGTAAAGTGCATGCCAAAGGACACAACACAATAGCCAAGATGATCTTGATACAATGGTACAATACAATAGCCAAAATGGGCTTGATATAATGGTTCAATACAATAGCCAAAATGGGCTTGATACAATGGTACAATACAATAGCCAAAATGGGCTTGATATAATTGGTACAAAATAATACAACACAAAGCCAAAATGGCTTTGATATAATTGGTGTGATACAATAGCCAAATGGGCTTGATATAATGGTACAACACAATAACCAAAATGGGCTTGATATAATTGGTACAATGCAATAGCCAAATGGGCTTGATATAATGGTACAACACAATAGCCAAAATGGGCTTGATATAATGGTACAATACAATAGCCAAAATGGGCTTGATATAATGCTACAACACAACAGCCCAAATGGGCTTGATATAATTGGTACAAAATAATACAACACAAAGCCAAAATGGCTTTGATATAATTGGTATGATACAATAGCCAAATGGGCTTGATATAATGGTACAACACAATAACCAAAATGGGCTTGATATAATTGGTACAATGCAATAGCCAAATGGGCTTGATATAATGGTACAACACAATAGCCAAAATGGGCTTGATATAATGGTACAATACAATAGCCAAAATGGCCTTGATATAATGGTACAATACAATAGCCAAAATATTGGTGGGATTGAACCTGCACCATTTAATTCCATAAATCAACCATACAAACCACTGTCACCATGACTTCTAAATGACAAATTCTGAAGCAGCTCGTTACAATGGAATTGCAGGGCTCCCATACAATACCAAACTTCCTAACACCAAGCCACATTACTGCCAAAATCAATAGCCACCATTACTGTCATTGTTATTCAGCTATTTGCACTACACTCGCATCAATGGTATTTAATCAGATGAGAAAATTTAAGACCAGTAGGCAGTGTCATAGGCATTTACTGCAATGAATTATTTGGATCCTATACATCCCATATTGAGACACAATCCTATACATCCCATATTGAGACACAATCCTATACATCCCATATTGAGACACAATCCTATACATCCCATATTGAGACACAATCCTATACATCCCATTTTAAAACACAATCCTATACATCCCATATTGAGACAAATTCCTATACATCCCATTTTGAGACAATCATATACATCCCATATTGAGACACAATCCTATATATCCCATTTTGAGACACAATCCTATACATCCCATATTGAGACACAATCCTATAATCCCATATTGAGACACAATCCTATAATCCCATATTGAGACACAATCCTATACATCCCATATTGAGACACAATCCTATACATCCCATTTTGAGACACA
This sequence comes from Potamilus streckersoni, assembly GCA_016746295.1. Classification (NCBI taxonomy): domain Eukaryota; kingdom Metazoa; phylum Mollusca; class Bivalvia; order Unionida; family Unionidae; genus Potamilus; species Potamilus streckersoni. The sequence goes on from JAEAOA010002244.1 coordinate 130,681, forward strand.
ATCCTATACATCCCATATTGAGACACAATCCTATACATCCCATTTTGAGACACAATCCTATACATCTCATTTTGAGACAAAATCCTATACATCCCATTTTGAGACACAATTCTATACATCCCATTTTGAGACACAATCCTATACATCCCATATTGAGACACAATTATATACATCCCATATTGAGACACAATCCTATACATCCCATATTGAGACACAATCCTATAATCCCATTTTGAGACACAATCCTATACATCCCATTTTGAGACACAATCCTATACATCCCATTTTGAAACACAATCCTATACATCCCATTTTGAGACACAATCCTATACATCCCATTTTGAAACACAATCCTATACATCGCATTTTGAGACAATCCTATACATCCCATTTTGAGACACAATCCTATACATCCCATATTGAGACAATTATATACATCCCATATTGAGACACAATCCTATACATCCCATTTTGAGACACAATCCTATACATCCCATATTGAGACACAATTATATATATCCCATATTGAGACACAATCCTATACATCCCATTTTGAGACACAATCCTATACATCCCATATTGAGACACAATTATATACATCCCATATTGAAACACAATCCTATACATCCCATTTTGAGACACAATCCTATACATCCCATTTTGAGACACAATCCTATACATCCCATATTGAGACACAATCCTATAATCCCATTTTGAGACACAATCCTATACATCCCATTTTGAGACACAATCCTATACATCCCATTTTGAAACACAATCCTATACATCCCATTTTGAGACACAATCCTATACATCCCATTTTGAGACACAATCCTATACATCCCATATTGAGACAATTATATACATCCCATATTGAGACACAATCCTATACATCCCATTTTGAGACACAATCCTATACATCCCATATTGAGACACAATTATATATATATCCCATATTTAGACACAATCCTATACATCCCATTTTGAGACACAATCCTATACATCCCATATTGAGACACAATCCTATACATCCCATTTTGAGACACAATCCTATACATCCCATTTTGAGACACAATCCTATACATCTCATTTTGAGACAAAATCCTATACATCCCATTTTGAGACACAATTCTATACATCCCATTTTGAGACACAATCCTATACATCCCATATTGAGACACAATTATATACATCCCATATTGAGACACAATCCTATACATCCCATTTTGAGACACAATCCTATACATCCCATTTTGAGACACAATCCTATACATCCCATTTTGAAACACAATCCTATACATCCCATTTTGAGACACAATCCTATACATCCCATTTTGAAACACCTTCCTATACATCGCATTTTGAGACAATCCTATACATCCCATTTTGAGACACAATCCTATACATCCCATATTGAGACAATTATATACATCCCATATTGAGACACAATCCTATACATCCCATTTTGAGACACAATCCTATACATCCCATATTGAGACACAATTATATATATCCCATATTTAGACACAATCCTATACATCCCATTTTGAGACACAATCCTATACATCCCATATTGAGACACAATTATATACATCCCATATTGAAACACAATCCTATACATCCCATTTTGAGACACAATCCTATACATCCCATTTTGAGACACAATCCTATACATCCCATATTGAGACACAATCCTATAATCCCATTTTGAGACACAATCCTATACATCCCATTTTGAGACACAATCCTATACATCCCATTTTGAAACACAATCCTATACATCCCATTTTGAGACACAATCCTATACATCCCATTTTGAGACACAATCCTATACATCCCATATTGAGACAATTATACATCCCATATTGAGACACAATCCTATACATCCCATTTTGAGACACAATCCTATACATCCCATATTGAGACACAATTATATATATCCCATATTTAGACACAATCCTATACATCCCATTTTGAGACACAATCCTATACATCCCATTTTGAGACACAATCCTATACATCCCATTTTAAAACACAATCCTATACATCCCATTTTGAGACACAATCCTATACATCCCATTTTGAGACACAATTGTTGTTAGATATGTTGATATATAAGCCCAGGGAATTTGAAGCAAGGAAATCTTATTTAGGAACTTAATTTGTAATCCACACTGTCATCTTAATCTTAAAATTTCTATCCAAAAAAAACCCATTTAACTAAAGAGAAATAATTATAAGATGAAGGAAATGAGCTAGGATTGCATACATTAACATGTTTAAACTCAGTCCAAAAATGTAATTGAATGTTTTCCAGCAATAACTGCTTTATTAGAAAACTGAAGAAAAAAAGAAAGACAAAAATAACTACCACCAACTCCTCAGAAAGGTTAAGGTTAAAACAGAAAATAAAATTTACGTCTCATAATGTTGTATGAAAATGTACATTTGAGTCTTCAAGTCCATAGCCATGCCTAATCGAACAACTTGTAGAACAATTTAAAATGTTCCTTTCTGACTAAATTAATTTCTTTCTAACCATTTTGCACATGAGAATACTATCATCGCAATCAAACAAGGGGAGACTATTCAATATCTTATTCTGTTCAGTATTAATATCACTGAGCACAATTATATGGAAGACTTTTGTAATAAATATTACAAATTAAAAATCTTTCTGTGTTTATGCAATATTTCTCAATAGTAAATAGTACATGACTCTAACTGTATGTCAGTTAATTGTTATAAGCAAAAAGTTCAACATATTACCAGGACAGCCAAGAGTAATGACAAATATAATATACTAATGTGAAGAAATAATCATGTTAATTTGAATTATTTTATTTAAAATAACATGGTTATGTAAAAATCAGCAATACATGTTCCTGTTCTACTATGATAGGATCTTTATAATATAGCAAAACTTGGTCATTGGAAAAATTTGATGAAATTACAATAAAAAGACCTTTGGAGAAAGTGTTTTGGGATCATACCACATCCGGACTAAGATGTCTATCAAAGCATTAACTGAGGTCATAAAAATGATGTTCCACAACATTATTTCATTTATTACACAAGGTCATTATCAAATGTTCCACAAAGCTATTCCATTCATTACAATACATCATTATACTATATGATTTCTTAAATAATGTCATTAAAAATTTTTTCAAACAAAATCAATTTCATTTATTACACGATGTCAGTAACATGGTTTTCCACAAATTTGTTTCATTTATTGCACAAGAACAATTACATGTTCCACAAAGCTATTTTATTTATAATGAGACATCATTAAAATGGTTTTCCACAAAATTATTTCATTTATTACTCAATGTCATTAACATGTTCCACAAAGACATTTCATTTATTACTTGAGGTCATTAACATGTTCCAAAAAACTATTTCGTTTTTTTTGCACAAGGTCATTATCATGATGTTCCACAAATCCATTTCAATTATCACATGAAGTCATAAACATGATGTTCTACAAAGCAATTTGAATTATTACAGGAAGTCATAAACATGATGTTCCACAAATCAATATCAATTATTACATAAAGTCATAAACATGATGTTCTACAAAGCAATTTCAATTATTACAGGAAGTCATTAATATGATATTCCACAAATCAATATCAATTATTACATGAAGTCATAAACATAATATTCCACAAAGTTGTCTACATTCGATATGTATAATATCATAACATTACCAATGATGTTGCAATAATTGCCTTTGAGAAAGGAACATGTCTCTATTTTCCTCTCTCTGATATAGCCAATGTTAAAAAAGACACTAAAACCAACACAAACATTTCTCTTGAATTGCTTACCATTAGTATTCTTCTGTAACTGTCCCTATCAATGCCCCATAATTTAACATCGCCTTTTGCCTAAAAAAAGAGAAATAAATATTTTTAAATTCTATTAATATTCTGTGAACCTTGATGTCTGACAAGAGAAAACCTGTTTCTTAATTGATGTTGTCATAAATCATTAACATAGATTTGATGACAATGTGCACACCATTATTCTGTAGCAAACTCATCCCCATCTTTCTAAAAGGAATCTGCTTTTCTGGCTATATTGTTATATGGCCTTGAAATACATGTAGATTTCTTGATGATGAAAGCTTTTCAATCTTCCAATCAAATGACCTTGGATCTTTTGATGCTGTAATCAACAGATTCCATTAACCCTAAGTGCAAGTCATCCACAAACTTTGTTCCAGTTTTATGAAATGTAGAACTAATGTCACTGCAAGAAAACCATTTTTTTTTCAACTACACTGTCTTTTAGTCATTAGGATTTTCATCACCTAAAAGGAGCTCAACTTAAAACGTTTGGTAGCAGGAGATGGTGGAACACTCAAGATTATTGTACAGAATCATTTTTATTCTTTCACTAGTGATTTTGACCTCTCACCTTTAAACACAAAATCAACAGGCTTCTTACATACCCCAAGTGCAATCCATCCACAATGGTTTGCAACTGTAATGAAGTCAACTCAAGATATTGTGCAGTAACAATGGGGTTTTTTCAGTTGCAATTAGTATGACCTGTAAACTTTGAACCCCAAAATTTACACATTTGTCCCTATCCCAATTGCAAGTCATCCACAATGTCCGGCAGGTAGTGGATGGACATTTGTTAACTATTAAAAAATGAAATCAGCGCCAGACAGGCAGACAGACACAGCTTAATATGTTCCAACTTATGCTGGGCATATAAAACTCAAAATAACATAAAATTTTATCCTTTAATTATTGAATTGTATGGTTAATTTGAATGTGCAACACCTGCTTCAAAGGGAAAATAAATTTGCTGATATTTATGGCAACCATTCAATCTAAACGGTATTCAAAAACAGTGGACATTTTGGACTTTGATATTTTTTTTCAGCATGGAAAACCCTGGAAAAGAACTTAGTCAATTTTCAATTTTTACAAATATTATATGTTAGAGAGAAAAATTGAGCTTTTTTGCATAAAAGAAATTCTTATATGATCGAACACTCAATTAGCTATGCAGTCATTTTGTGAGGTAATGGAAGAATGGGTAAAGATTCCATTTAGTAAAATCTTGTTATACAGTAAGTGCTGATTGCAGAGTTAATTACAGACTAATTAATACAGCAAGATATTTCATGGCATGCACTTGTAAATCTATTTACCAATAATGTATGTACCATCAAATATAGTCTCAGTAAATCTTGTAATATTAACTTCTGGCATTGAGTTTATGAAAGAACTGTCATATATTTGTTTTAATGACAATTTGCTGCCAGGATAAAAAATAATTGTCAATTATTTAATTACTAAGGTGGCACTCACCAGTTATTATGTACTTTTGAGAGAGTGACTTATGTAAGGTGAAGTACTTTGCATTTTAAACATGCACAGTGGAGAGAATGTTGACATATCTATATGCTACTTTCATATAATTTGGCTGAAATTTCTTTGGATATTGTACTTTTGGAAATTTTAAATGCTCTTAGCACACTGCTAACTAAAATAACTGCTCCTTTGTGCTCCAAAAATCAACCTGAATTTGTCTAAAATTCACTATCCTTGGCAGCTATTAAAAAAGGGAAAATTAATTTTACCAAACTAAACAATACCAGCTTCTAAAAATGCAATGAATGAATTACCAAATACATAAAATGTAAGAAAAAGTTATCAACTCTTTTTTTACTATTTTCCTCTGAAGTTCGGGAAGGGAAAACGAGCAAGTAGAGCTAACACTTTTTTGAAAGGTGCACATCTGGAGTAAGGCCAAGCTGTATACACTCTAACCCATATTACACCATTCAATCATACACCAAAATAAATGGAATTAAAGGTTCTTTGATCAATACCCAAGATATACAAAGTAATTTTTAAAACAGCCATTTTAACTAGTGAGGAAAGCTGGGAAAATTCTTTTTCTTTTAAATTCTAACCCTATGCTAAATTCAAAACGGTAGAGTGCCACCTAAATAAAATTTAAAAATGTATAGTTTTTTTTTTCTTTGAGAGAGAAGCATCCCATTCTGCCAGCATGCTATACATAATTGAGCTTTGTGAATTTTGCTTCATTAAAAAGAAATCAAATAAAAGTAAGCAAGGTGAAGTTTTATTGAATTTTTGTTGTTCAAAACTCTCAGGTGTCATCATTTAACATGTGTCATAAACCTTTCAAAATGAATAGTAAAAATGAAATTTAGGTCTCATTAAAGGATGATCTAGAATAACACTTACTGATATTTCCTGGACTTAATAAGTGATTATGGAATAATGAAATAAATGCTTTGGACAATGAGCAAAATACTTGAGTTTTTTTTTTCTCTTTTTCCTGATTACATAGTACATGTTGCTGAAATCCATTTCAGTGGATGATACCTGAATCACACCAAAAGCAGAGAAAGATGTAGAATTTTATTCGAAGGATTTTGTTCAGCAGAAGTGATTCAGAGTAATTCTAATGGCATTCTTGTTTTCACCATTTATCATCGTGACAAATGAGAGGGAGTCTATTTGACACCATCCTCCCACAAATGGATTTCCACATGAAAGTAAATTAGTGTAACATTTCCAAAGCAATACATAACAAAATTATAAAGAGTTTGCTCACACAGATCCCATTGATAAGCTCTTATTTTTATCTGATTAAATTTTAGTAAATAATTTGATGACTGCATTCTTTTTCATTCTTTTTTTATTGTGACAGCAAGATCTCATTCTAAATGATGTTCACCATCTATTAACATTTTCATTTTAATTGTTGATATCACATACTCTTCACACATCAAGAACTAGAAAAATGGAGTTATGTAACTTTGCATAGAATTAAAAAACAACCTTGCCACAACCTTGCATTGCTGTTAAAATCTCTTGCTTTCATGAATTAATTTCAGGGTTTTTCAACTAAATATTAGTGTTGTCCAGTGTTTTCCAGCCTACCCTGGACATAGCCTGGAATATTAGTCCAAATACTCCAGCGTTTTCCATTCTAGAATTTTCCAGAATTTGTCTAGGGTTTTCCAGCCTACCCTGGACAGAGGCTGTCTAAATACTCCAGCTAGAATTTTTCAGTGTTTTCCAGTGTTTTTCATTTAATATGATGGAAAATCTACAGCCAGGAATATTGCTTTGTTGTTTGATATCACTTATGATGTTTGATATTGCTTTTATTGTCTGTTATTGTTTTTGTTGTTTGATATGTTGTTTGATATTACTTTTGTGGAAAAAAAATTAAATGAAAAGAACAAGATAGCACATTTTAAATTTACAAAAAATGCCTAAATTTGTCACATTGGAATGCAAGAATTTCTAAAGTACTTACTGAAATACATTATGTAAATTTAATTTAATAGATTGTTAGTTTTAAATTTTTTTAATTAAATTACATGCTTTTGTAATGTTAACATTGTTTACTGGATTTGACATTGTTTGACCTGATTCATGTTTTAAAAAAAAATTCAACAACTAATAATATAACATTATATCTAGTTGCTGACCTTGTTCCAAAACCAGTGATAGTTTTGTTAAACAACTTTTTTTTCACTCTTTCTCTGAGTAAGAATCAAGATCAAACATGGACTACATGACAAGTATCATGCCTCAATTGGTAACAAAATGCTATTTCTTCTGAGAATGAACTTTTGTCCCTAATATGTTTATCTGTTTTCCATCTAAATTAGTTGTATAAATGTTGTTTTGATAAAGGTTTATTTAGTGAGCTTTAAAATATTTGGAAAGTTAAGTTGTATTAAGTTGTGACTAGTTTTGACTAAATTTTTATTTTCTTCAAATTGCTGAATTCAAGTGATTTGTTTCCCTGGAAATACAAAATTGCTCTAACAAATTAGATCAAGACATTTATTGGAATTTACACTGAACTAAAAACTGGAATATTTTCTGTGATTCAACGAGAGACTGTTGACACATCAGTACTTAGCTGACCACAACAGATGTCATCCCCTTCAATATCGGAATATGTTGGGACTCGAAATCAGTTTCATTCAGGACTTTTTATTACTAGGACTTCTATTTGTAATTCTTGGTTTAATTTTTGCATTTAATTCATAAAACTGTAAATTCATTTTTCTCATTTTTCACTTTGTAATCAAGGGAAATAAATGATTTGTTAAATCTAACAAAGTTTGTTGTCTTCACTCTTTTCTGTTATTTATTTTAAGAGCATAGTCTATTAGACTTGTAACTGCATCCAGTGCCAACCATAACCCTGACAAAATATTCATATCCTTACAAATTCTGCATTTTGTTTAAATGTTTTGTTTGATATTACTTTTGTTGTTCAATGATGCTTTTATTGTTTAATATTCAGTCACGAGTCTTGGAAAAAAAGATTCTAAAAAATTATAAACACATCTGAAAACCAAAAAATTTTTTTTAAAACTCTGCTGAAAACGAAAACATATAAAGCATATGACCAATGCTTAAGATGCTTTAGTTGTACAGGCTGAATATCAATGAAATATAGCTATTCTTACAAAGACCAAAGAAAATGTTAATTCTTTAGTTATACAGGCTGAATATCAATGACATATAACTATTCTTACAAAGACCAAAGAAGAAATGTTAATTCTTTAGTTATACAGGCTGAATATCAATGACATATAACTATTCTTACACATTCAAAGACCAAAGAAAATGTTAATTCTTTCATGAGCTATTATCTTCACGTATTTACTAAGAATAAGAAAAGGATATTTGAAGTATAATAATTTAATGCTTAAGTTTACATCTGAAAGATCAGAAAGGTTTGTGAAGCATCTTTACCCAACCATGACAAATAACCAATCCTAACACTAACCTCTTAATGCTGAGTGCATAGCAAGGCAACTGTTAGTAAATCCTATTAGGAGAGGATGCCCCTTCTGCCAACAAAAAAAATGGTCTCTCAAGAGAGGCGGTCTCTCATACCAGGTTTGTACCAGTTTCCAAGGTCCAGTTCAGAAAAATTTCAGAAAAAAATAAACACAATCACTGTACATGCATTCTATTCTAGTTCTTGCTAAAATATTGCATGCATTTATTCTGAAAACAAAACTATATAGCAATAAAGATATACTTCTGTCACATTAACATTTGAAGATCACATGTACATTGTTAACATGAAACTGATGTTTAAATTGCTTTTTGCAAGCGGTCTGCTCTTTTTCACTTCCTTCAGTTGTAATAATTATTATATCCAGCCTTAAAATTTCTCTTTTTAGCTGAAAGTTCGTCTATTGTTACCTAGGACATGTTGTTAACATTATTAGTTCTCAGTTGTAATATTAACAGTAAAGATGGTCTTGATGAGGCTTTGGAAAAAATCTATACACTGACACTATCAATTAAAGAAATAAAAGGAAACAGTTACCAAATCCAGAAACAAAATCATTTACTCAGAGACTGAAGTCAATGGCTTAATGCAAAAATGACATACAGAGATTATGAACAGAGTGTGTAACTCAGTCGTGCCAACTTGAGCAAAAGAATGCTTGGTGATTGGGATGTAATAACTGTAACATGGGAGGGGGGTGTAAAAAACAGCAAACATCACAAACCTTTAACACTATCAATCAAATCCTGCATACCATTCTCTCTTGCTGGTTTAATAGGCAAGGACCTTATTCACTCTTCCTGCAACACATATTATCTCTAAAAACCAGCAATACATGTCACCATTATATTACTTTTAGCACTATATGGCAATTTGTGGCATGTATTAGTTTTACAGGCTGTAGCATCTGTTAGCAGTAGCCAGAATCCCTTTTTTTCTGTTCCTTTTTAAGTTTGTTTTTTTTAATCAGAATAATCTTTAATGTTACAAAAATTATTACATAAATAGGTCTGTGGTGTCTTATCGTGATGTAGTCCTTCATAGAACTGGATACTTGGTCCTACTCCTGCATGTGGGCAGTAGCTGCGATAAGGTTAGGAAAATGTCTAAGTGGTGGAATAATGTTTTTGGGACCTTTTTAATAAAAGTATAAGATAATAATTAAAGATAATAATTAAAAAATAAGGTCAGTGGAGTTTATCCCCATTTTTGTGATGCATACATTCATACAAGTGTAGAAATGCACATTTTGCCAAGACTGTGGTCAGCAGATGGTAGCTCACAAGAGAGCCTTTATGTAATAAAATCAACCCATGCATTATGATTGTGGTTGGAAATGACAGGGGGTTGTTCATTGCAGAGATTGCTCATAACAGTTTACCATTTTATAAGAAAGTAATTGAATTTATGCTGTATTTAACCCTTTCCCTCACAGAGTGTATGGCCTTTTAGCCCTTCGATATGCATGTAGCAAATATACCCAGGGCAGTGTGCTACGAATAGGCCTGTTAAGCAGTGAAGTGTAATTTATGTTTAACAGCAATTTTAACCGTTTTACATTTTTTGGTAAATATTTATTATGTATTGAAATATTTAAGAGTAAAATATGGTTGTTATAACTGTATAATTATTTTCAACAAAAGAATTTTGTATGTGCTTTAAAATCATGAAAACTCATTGACCATCAAGGCAGTGAAGCTGCATGACCAAGCTGCCATTTCTCATACTTAAAATTTACAAGTTCTTTGCATCTAGAACACTAAATCAGTTGAAATTTATCATTTATAAAAACTAATGGTTCCCTACATCAGTATCAAAGCCTTTACCTATGTTATTGAAACTTTCATAGTTGTGATTCTAATCGTGAAAACTCAAGTACTGAACAATATCTGCGACTGCAATTTTGGAGAGATAGTTACAACCTACTTACTTTAAATAGCAGATTTCAATCAGAGCATAAACAGTGACCATGTCATCTGATGTAATGGTCATTCACACCAATGAATGTAGTACCTAAATAGGGAGTTTTCCCTGAAGCCCACTCAAAATGACTGCTGTTTACAGAGGTGCCAAAATGCGCCTTTATAGACTACAGTAAAGGCACCAAGAGGTGCTTGTATGAGGTAAAGGGTTTAAAGAACTACACAACCACAGATTTAACAATACACAGAAACAATATTAATGGGTAAACTGCATCACCCAGTGATCTTTGAACTTTGTTGCACACTCAACATTAGTTTTAAAAAAAGTTATCATTTTGGTCAACTTAAAGCTGAAATTTATAGACATGATTTGAATAAATGCACATTGAAATATTTTTTGCAGTTGGTCTGTAATGGATGGATGTTGTTTATCTGCTGTTCCAACTCAATTCTTTTTTTCTGCTTATGATGGACGGGATATATTGTTATGTATCTATTGTTAAGTATGTTTAATTTAATTGTTTGGTACTTATATTTAAAAAATTTTTACTACATGCAATTGTAACGAAATACTGTATGCTGGCCTAGAGCTTGTCCAAAACTGAGTTCGTTTCTGCTGGACTCAAGTTGATTTTTTTTTATTTTATTCATTGTAAACAACTAGCACATAGTTGAATTATTCTGTGTATGGGTTTAATGTCAAGATCATTATTAATAGAAGAAGTAAATATGTTTATTTGGTCAAAGTTTTGGCATTTCCTAAGTGAATTATACATAATCCAGGTTTTTATTTGCAAACACCAGGATCATTCTAAAAGGTTATTTTCCATTAGGTAATGGGGTCTTTATTTATAGAAAATGCTGTGACCTGAGGTCAAGTAGAAAACTATAAATACTGCAACTGTGAAGACTTGGTCATTTGTGCTTTAACATCTAGCACTTTTAAGTTGTATTATGTTATAACCAGTTGGGCAGAATTTTATTTGTTCAAATTAGGAATTTAAGTGATTACTTTCTCTGCAAATACAAATGTGCTCAGATAAAATTCTTGGACCAATACATTCACTGGAATTTATACTGAATTTAAACCTGAAGATATACTACTGTGATTCAACAAACTGTTGACAAATCAACACTCTATAATCTATAACAGAAAAATCATTGCCTTAAGTTTATTTCTTTGAGACATTACTGAGCTTTATTCAGACTTTAAATTACTAGGACTTGTATCTGAAATTCCTGGATTATTTTGAGATTTAATTTGCAATACTTTAACTTCCTTTTTCTCATTTTCACTTTGTATTCTAGTGAAAATAATTATATTTGTTCAATTTTACAAAGCCTGTTGTCTTTCACTTTTTTCTGTTACTTATTTTAAGAGCACAGACTTGTAACAATATTGTGCAGTGAGGTGAATGTGATTTTAATTGGACATATTGACTAAATTACAGTAGAATTTCAGTGTGTATTAGATTTCTAATGATGTGTCAAGTCATTCAGATTTGCAGAAAAAGAAAATACATTTTGAGGAAATTCAAGAAACATAAATTTAAATATATTTATTACCATTATTTTTACCAGCTAAAAAAGACTTGTTTATGCCTTTTCATTTGCTTGCTTGCTATTGGAAGAACCACAGCTATGACCTGTATCATACAGTGTATGTCTTCTTTCACTTGCCTAACATTATATCAAAATAGCTACATGTGAAAAATTGCAAAGCAGTTATTGTGACAGTCCACTACGTCAGCATAAATAAACTTGTCTTCTTGTCTTAGTGTCTCTCAGACTGTTAGCATGTTGCATTTTATGCTCAAACTTATTGTTTTGACTGATTAATAAAATGGTATGTCTCGATAGATATGCATTTTTATGCTCAAACTTATTGTTTTGACTGATTAATAAAATGGTATGTCTCGATAGATATGCTATCAGAAGCCTCCATATGCTTCACTCACTGGTATCTCCATTAACACCTTCACAGCTCCAATATACTGATATACTTCATAAATTTAAAAATTATCACCTGAAACACCATTATCAGTCAAATTATCATTTGAAAATGAATCATGTTGGGAATCAGCCATCTTGGGTTTCTAGTGAACATGTATTTTAAACATGCATGTGTAAAAGTTCCCTTGATGCAAGGTTCACACTATGGTAGAATGCTTGTTTCAGGGCCTAATATATCAATCAAATTTAGTTTTACAACCAGTTCTGTCAAGCTGAAGATCTCAGAAATGGAAAAAGTTGTGTATCTAAAAAAAAGGATGGATGTCACAACAAGCACTACAATACTTCTACTGACTTGTATCATAAAAAGCACTTTAAGGGTCAATGGTTAAAAAAAATGGTTAAATAAAAACCATATACCGAGTAGTTTTTCATATGTCCTAAGAATTCATACAAATTTTGTGAGATTTATGCAATTGTACACCCTGATAGCATCTACGAATAAGTGACTTCACTATACTTCATAGAATGTCATTTGCTTAAAGATTTTAAATTATTCTAATCAATGAAATCCATTCCTTTTGCAAACTCTAAATATATATACTTAATAAAATTTCCAGAGGTTTACCTTGACAGTGGCTGCCCTTGGTGTGCCGTAGATCAGAGCCAGTTCTCCGAAACTCCCCCCCTCTCCAATCGTTGTTACATGCTCTCCATTCACATATACCTAAAGTATAAACAGTAATAACATTTTCTATGTACATTTTTTGACGTAAATAATTTATTTTAGTTTTATAAAATTATGTTCTTTAAAACTGTCTAAATAATACAAGTTCCCTTAAAGATGTAATGGTGAAAAGTGTTATTTTTTACAATATTCGTCTGATAAAGTTCTCAATCTACTATTTAGGAAGCAAGAGCTATACTGGAATACAATGCAGAAATTGCCCCCTTATAATAGAAATAGTTTGTGACTTTAAATCTAGACTGAAGCAAAAATCTTTCTCTTGATGGAATTTAAGTCAAATGACATAATAACAGCTCCAACTTACACTATAACGTTATTAATTTCTATTCTTTACTGATGTTATGTGTATCTATATGTGTATTATTTTCAAAAAATTTTTTTTGTAAATGTCATTAAGTTAATTACACTTTTAACTCTTATTCTAGGATCATAGTTTGCACTTTAAAGATGAGTCATTTTGTTATTACAAGATGAGTCATATATCAAATGCTTTGATTCTTTCATAAAGTTCCAAGGTTGAGTCATTTTGTTATTACAAGATGAGTCATGTATCAAATGCTTTGATTCTTTCATAAAGTTCCAAGGTTGAGTCATTTTGTTATTACAAGACGAGTCATGTATCAAATGCTTTGATTCTTTCATAAAGTTCCAAGTTTGAGTCATTTTGTTATTACAAGATGAGTCATGTATCAAATGCTTTGATTCTTTCATAAAGTTCCAAGGTTGAGTCATTTTGTTATTACAAGATGAGTCATGTATCAAATGCTTTGATTCTTTCATAAAGTTCCAAGGTTGAGACATTTTGTTATTACAAGATGAGTCATGTATCAAATGCTTTGATTCTTTCATAAAGTTCCAAGGTTGAGTCATTTTGTTATTACAAGATGAGTCATGTATCAAATGCTTTGATTCTTTCATAAAGTTCCAAGGTTGAGTCATTTTGTTATTACAAGACGAGTCATGTATCAAATGCTTTGATTCTTTCATAAAGTTCCAAGTTTGAGTCATTTTGTTATTACAAGATGAGTCATGTATCAAATGTTTTGATTCTTTCATAAAGTTCCAAGGTTGAGTCATTTTGTTATTACAAGATGAGTCATGTATCAAATGCTTTGATTCTTTCATAAAGTTCCAAGGTTGAGTCATTTTGTTATTACAAGATGAGTCATGTATCAAATGCTTTGATTCTTTCATAAAGTTCCAAGATTGAGTCATTTTGTTATTACAAGATGAGTCATGTATCAAATGCTTTGATTCTTTCATAAAGTTCCAAGGTTGAGTCATTTTGTTATTACAAGATGAGTCATGTATCAAATGCTTTGATTCTTTCATAAAGTTCCAAGATTGAGTCATTTTGTTATTACAAGTAAACATTATAGGATTCGACAAGAACATTAAGTTCTTGTGAAATGCAAAGCTAACCTAATTTATGATTGCTAGGAGTTAGAACAGCTGACATATTTACTAATGGTGATTTTAAAATACCAATAGGATTCATTTAAGCCTCAACCAATCCAATGGCCTAGTGGTTACAGCATCCATCTTAGATGTGGGAGGCCATGGGTTCAAACCATGGCCGAGTCATACCAATGACTTATAAAAATGATATAAACAGTTGCCAAACTTGGTGGTCAGCATTAAGAGCTCAGGTTGGATCTAGAACTGGTCAGCCTAGTTTCAGGATCATGTGACTAGGTGGGACAGCATGCTACATGTCTATGGCATGATACTCCAGGGCTAGACATTCTAATCTGCCACACTTTAGACATCGTAGCGATGTGACTGAAAAATTGGTGAAGCTATGCTAAGAGTGGAAACCTAATTTATTCAGTCTTTTTCACCAATTAACCCCAAAATTTTAAGTCTTCTTCCTCACCATGTAAAAGCCATCTATAAAATTTGGTATCTCTTGTAGAACTCATGACTGTATGGAACAAATGGGCAGCAATGCAACAGTCAGTGCATTAATAAAATATAATGCACAATGTTTCAGGAAGTCTTTGTACTATTAAGTTTTGGCAAATTTATTTTTTATGAAACTTTTATGCTCCAAGATTTGCAATTTATGCTGTTACCTGTTGACAAAGGTTATGAAAATTTAAAAAAGTGAAAAGTTTCCACATATATGGTACATTTTCTCCACCAAAAATGATATCTATGCCACTACAAAAATATCATATCAATGTGCTCATGCTGCATTGTCTGTTTTTCACTTTTGAGTTGCTTTTGTAATATCTATCATTTGATTTTCAAATATTTATATTTTTCTTTTAAATATTGAATAAATTGCATATTAAATGATTAAATAAATTTTCATTAAAAAAATATTTACTTTCATCAACTTCAACTAAGTGGATTGCAACAAAAAAATTCATAAACTTACATCAACTTCACCACTGTCAATGACATAGAAGTTATCCCCTTCATCGCCTGAAATTCAGCAAAAGATATGTCAATGACAAAATTTTACATAACAAATTAATTCTGTAAACGCAGTGAAACTAAACTGAGCAAAATTTATTCATGGTGCACAGTAACACTATTTTCTTACTGTAACACAGCCAACTATCAAAATTACAATGCGAAATGTTCTTTTGCAAAACTTTTAATGATGCTAGAATAATTAACTGTCAGACTTTTAATTCATATGACCTGAGAGGTATGTGACTATCTTGTGATAGGACTAGACAAAAATAACTTGTCATTTCTCTAAAATGAATCCATGGAAATCAAACAGTTCAAGAAATTGGTCACATGTCTAATTGGACCTTGTTCAGGAGGAACTATTTTAACATGGCATGCACACAGACAAACTTTTTACTTCCATTGCATGCAAGAGTGGGTGGAATGCACAGAGAATAAAATCTACACTTTTAGTGTGTGTAAATGTGAATGACATTGACAAGAGTAAAATCTGTACTTCTAGTGTGAGTAAATGTGAATGACATTGACAAGAGTAAAATCTGTACTTCTAGTGTGAGTAAATGTGAATGACATTGACAAGAGTAAAATCTGTACTTCTAGTGAGTAAATGTGATTGACATTGACCAGGGTAAAATCTGTACTTCTAGTGTGAGTAAATGTGAATGACATTGACCAGGGTAAAATCTGTACTTCTAGTGTGAGTAAAGCAGATGGAGAATTCTGATTTTAGCCTCCTGGATCCTGAACTGATTGTAATTGCCTTGTAGCTTAACATGCCATTGTGCTACTTGGACCAAACTAATTTAGTTCTTAAAAGGAAGACATTTACTGACTATAAAAATCAGGTCCTAAAATTGCTGCTTTTGCTGCTGGAACTATACACTTTGGATCAAACAACAGACTTGTGCCATGAATACACAACCTTGGTTACAATATGCCATGTGCCAAGATACACAATCTTAGTTACAATATGCCATGTATCATGATACACAACCTTAGTTACAATATGCCATTTGCCAAGATACACAATCTTAGTTACAATATGCCATGTATCATGATACACAACCTTAGTTACAATATGCCATTATCATGATACACAACCTTAGATACAATATGCCATGTATCATGATACACAACCTTAGTTACAATATGCTTTGTATTGTTATACACATCTTAGTTACATTATGCTATGTATCATTTTACACAACCTAAGTTACAATATGCCATGTGTCACCATACATAACCTTAGTTACAATCTGCCATGTACTGTCATACATAAGTTACAATACTCATTGATACATTCAAAGATTAAGACACAAACAACAAATAATTATTCAGCATTTACCTATATTTTTAATTACTTTCCAGACAAAAAAATCATTAATTACATGACAAACTGTGTATTAGCCTCAAAATGAATAAACTTTTCTTGCTCTAGGGATGGTTCCAACGTAGCAAATACAATACTTTAACAGATATCAAACTCTTTACATTACATCTAGACTATCAATAATTTTGAACTTTTTGTGACTGAATAATCCTAGCATCACCGGGACTTTGAAAAATCCTCGCATCACTGTGACTTTGAATAATCCATAAGCATCACCGTGACTTTGAATAATCCATAAGCATCACCGTGACTTTGAATAATCCTAGTATCACCATGACTTTGAAAAATCCTAGCATCACCGTGACTTTGAATAATCCATAAGCATCACAATGACTTTGAAAAATCCTAGCATCACTGTGACTTTGAATAATCTATAAGCATCACCGTGACTTTGAATAATCCTAGCATCACCATGACTTTGAAAAATCTTAGCATCACCATGACTTTGAAAAATCCTAGCATCACCGTGACTTTGAAAAATCCTAGCATCACCATGACTTTGAAAAATCCTAGCATCACCATGACTTTGAATAATCCATAAGCATCACCGAGACTTTGAATAATCCTAGCATCACCATGTGGATGGATATCCACGAATGAAAAGTTGCAGACATATTTTCAATTTTTTCCTAAAGAATAGTGCAGAGAGTCAAGATTTCGTGAACATGGGATAAAAATGTGCAAGAAATTGCAAACCCATGCTTTATATGCAACACTGTCTCGGTTTGACTGTCTTGTAATTCTCAAAACCAAAAATATGGTGGAGGAAAGAAAATATTCTCTTTAACTTCCTTACTGACATATGCTATCAAAAATGTCAAGCCATCAGTGCATTGTTTCATACATGACTGCAGAAAGCAATAAAAAAGAGCTTTTTCTAATCAAACTGATAGATCAATATTTTGAGCTTTTTCTTCATCTATATATTAATATTATTATTCCTATCAAATGAAAGATTTTGTAGGATATACAAAGTTTTAAACAATGAATTGGGATTCATGTATTTTGGACACAAATACTCGACGCGAGATTGATGTTAAAATAATCTTAAGAAAAAATAATTATAGAGTGACAAAAATACTTCAGATTACCCCCCATGGCCCGTTCTGACATTGGACCCACTCTTTCATACTACCTTAGAGACTTTTTCCTTATGGTTATTTTTTTTTTAACATCAAGCTCGCATAGAGTACCTGTGATTTCTGCAGGTATCAGCTTTTGTAGACCTGAATAAAATGTTTTAAACAGTCGCTGAACTTGCAGATTATGTTTTTTAAGTCACACTCTATTGTCTTCAGAATGGATCACAGTGCATAAGGTTTCTGAAATCATGCCCTATTACCTTCACAAAGGATCACCTGTACATTAGATCTTTAACATTATGCCCTATTGCCTTCACAATGGATCACATGTACATTAGTTCTTTAACATTATGCCCTATTGCCTTCACAATGGATCACATGTACATTAGTTCTTTAACATTATGCCCTACTGCCTTCACAATGGATCACATGTACATTAGATCTTGAACATTATGCCCTATTGCCTTCACAATGGATCACATGTACATTAGTTCTTTAACATTATGCCCTATTACCTTCACAAAGGATCACATGTACATTAGTTCTTTAACGTTATGCCCTATTGCCTTCACAATGGATCACATGTACATTAGTTCTTTAACATTATGCCCTATTACCTTCACAAAGGATCACATGTACATTAGTTCTTTAACATTATGCCCTATTGCCTTCACAATGGATCACATGTACATTAGTTCTTTAACGTTATGCCCTATTGCCTTCACAATGGATCACATGTACATTAGTTCTTTAACATTATGCCCTATTGCCTTCACAATGGATCACATGTACATTAGATCTTGAACATTATGCCCTATTGCCTTCACAATGGATCACATGTACATTAGATCTTGAACATTATGCCCTATTGCCTTCACAAAGGATCACCTGTACATTAGATCTTGAACATTATGCCCTATTGCCTTCACAAAAGATCACCTGAACATTAGATCTTGAACATTATGCCCTATTGCCTTCACAAAGGATCACCTGTACATTAGTTCTTTAACATTATGCCCTATTGCCTTCACAATGGATCACATGTACATTAGTTCTTTAACATTATGCCCTATTGCCTTCACAATGGATCACATGTACATTAGATCTTGAACATTATGCCCTATTGCCTTCACAATGGATCACCTGTATATTAGGTCTTTAACATTATGCCCTATTGCCTTTACAATGTACATGAGGACTTCTAGTTCAAAGTCAGTTGCAAATGTGAAGTCCACACAGATTCAAACACCATGTTTTAAAGTGAATTTACATAAGATATTTACTTTCAGATATCAAGTGATGTGGATGATGGAATAAACCACTGACTGTAATGCAAATGACAAACCACTGTCATAAAAATGACAAACCACTGACTCTAATGCAAATGACAAACCAGTGACTGACTCTAATGACATTATTACTGACTGTGAAAGTCTTCAGTAGACCACAAATGCAACAGATAGATCATTATGAAACTATTTCCTTTCCAACTTCCCACAGATCATGCAGACTACATGTCCTCAAATTCCAGCTAAGCTGATACAAATGAAAAAGTAAAACCCAAAGCCAATTACAACAAAAAGACTTTATCACTATACTGAAGATAAATAATCACTACATTACCATATTTCACATGTGGAAATTGATTTTTTGCAATGTACCAAAACTTTCATTAATGTTGTTATATGGCTTCAAAGCAGTACATATTGTGGTATGTTCAGACATACTGCAGTATACTATGACAATAAAAGGGCCCTGAGTGGCCGAGTGGTAAAGCAATGACAGTTACAGATCACTGTCATCTCACCTCTGTCTGCGTGAGTTCAAGTCCAGACTCGGCTAACATGGGCAAGTGAGAAAGCCTGCCAGTAGTTTCTCGTGGGGCGGTGGTTCTTCCCTGGGGTTTTCCATGATTCTTCCTCCACCATTAATACTAGCTGCCATGTATAGCCTATCTTGTGCTGAAAAATGATATTAAACCCTACAACAACAACTATGACAATAGAAGAAACAGTGCTCAGCATCTTCACTGCCATGGGGTCCCTTGGGATATGAAGGGTTGAATAAAAATGGAAAATTAAATGATACTTACCAAACCAAAGTTTCATGATAATTTCATTAAACCTGTTGTACCGTTAGAGACCACATTTCAACCTACCCACCCTTTTTCTCATCTTGTATCCCATGACCTCTCTAAATATAAACCTGTAACATAATCTCTCTAAAGATAGACCAGTCACATGACCTCTCTAAAGATAGACCAGTCACATGACCTCTCTAAAGATAGACCAGTTACATGACCTCTCTAAAGATTTACCAGTCACATGACCTCTCTAAAGATAGACCAGTCACATGTCTTATGCATCATCTCATGTGATCCCTATTAGTACTACAAGTTGTCATTAAACTATATCTTAGTAAGCATAATTTAAATTTCCGATTTTGTTCTAAGTAAAATTTCTAAGTATTACAACTTTTTGAAATTCAATATTTTTATTCAGAAAATAAACTGTTTGAATAGAAAGAGAGGCTCTCAATATGAGTGAATTCTTAACAATGTTAAAGTTATTTTCTGATTCAGACCTTTGCATCAAAATGCTGGCATTCCCATCAATCCAGATTGCAGTCACTTAATCAAATTTCATACTCAAGAGCAATAATTGTAAAGAAAACAAAAAAAATGAGCCAACAAGGAAATACTTTTGGCCTTACCCTGCTGTATAATAGTTTCTCCAGCATGTCTGTGCACTGGAAACATGGCATCAAATATATCACTAAAAAGTAAGAAAGCAATTCATTAGCTACAATGGTTCTGTGTGTGTGCATGTATATAACAAAGTTACATCACCATAAAGATACAGTACATGTATGCATCTGGAAGACAAGAATGCCAAAACTGCTGGCAATTCAAGAGTGTCATAACCTCCTTCCCCTATCTATATAAAATACTGAAAATATAACATAGTCCATTACACTCAATTCTAGAACTCACATGGGAACATTTACACCCCTGGTCTAGTAAGTTTATCAAATTTCATAGAACTATAGCTTAAGTGATTTTGGAGCTCTGCTTCAGAAACAAAAAATGTTGAATAATAGCAAACAGACTGATGAAAAAATCTGAAATATTTAAACAGACTGATGAAAACATTAAAAATAATTGAAGTGAAGAAATATGAGTAACAAAAAGACACTTTCACACCAAAAAATCTTTTGTTCTGAAAAAGATGTGTGGATAATCAGTGAACTGAATGCAGAAAATATGGTTTGAAAGTTATATTATAGAAATGAAGGTCTGGATAATAGACAGATGGATATATGGATGGAAGGAGAAAAAAAATTATTGAAAAATGTTTAAAAGGAAGAACTGTAATTAGCAAAATGCATATTTAGACCACTAGAGTAACATGGCTACCAAGTTTGCTGAGATACATGGAACATTTTGAGCTACACAAAAGGGAATAACATGTGGATAATGTAGTCTCAAAAACAGATCAACACATAAACAAGGTCAAGCCCTGTATATGAAGCCCATGATCCAAGCATTGCTGTACAAAGTGTGACCTTGACCCCAAGGTCAATGGATCTAGTAAACAGGTTACAAGAAAAATATGTCCTAGCATCATAATGATTCATCCCAACTATGAAGAAAATCCATGTAGGATTCCATTCAGGAACATAAGCAAGCATCCCAAGTGTGCCCAACATCACTCATCTACTTAACATACCATAACCATTCTACTAATTAGTCCATCTTTGTAAGAACACTGTCTATGCAAATAATCTCCCAAAGCTAATATGCTGTCAATTGTAACAAATTTGCTATAGTCTGACAAAAAAGTTTTACCAAAGATAAGATGAACAGGCATAGTTTCTTGCTGAGAATTTAAGCTGACAAAGATCAGTAAAAGTTAAGTTGACAGCTGAAATTTTCATGTGCTGTCTTCAGAGTTGTATGTCTTCCACCTGAATTTAAATTGTAATTCACAGGTTGCTGTTTCTTAGACCATTTATTGTTGTAAACATGGTAATTAAATCCAGAAGTGTTTCAGTACAAAATAATTTGTGATTAATGACAACAAATATATCAAATACCATAAAATAATGCACACTACATGAGAGAACATATAAATAACTGTTTCAAACACTTCAACTTGGCAATAAAAACAACTATCAAACTGTTTTACCAAACACATCAAAAGCCTCTTTCCAAATACTTAACTGTGGCATACTTTTTATAAATAAGTCTCTGCCAATAGATTTTCCATTGCATATATCATGGACTTGATATTTCTATTGCATCTAGCATGGACATGATTTTTCCATTGCATCTAGCATGGACATGATTTTTCCATTGCATCTAGCATGGACATGATTTTTCTATTGCATTTATCATGGACTTGATTTTTCCATTGCATCTAGCATGGACATGTTTTTTCCATTGCATCTAGCATGGACATGATTTTTACATTGCATCTAGCATGGACATGGTTTTTACATTGCATCTAGCATGGACATGGTTTTTACATTGCATCTAGCATGGACATGGTTTTTCCATTGCATCTAGCATGCACATGATTTTTCCATTGCATCTAGCATGGACATGGTTTTTCCATTGCATCTAGCATGGACATGGTTTTTCCATTGCATCTAGCATGGACATGGTTTTTCCATTGCATCTAGCATGGACATGGTTTTTCCATTGCATCTAGCATGGACATGATTTTTCCATTGCATCTAGCATGGACATGATTTTTCCATTGCATCTAGCATGGACATGGTTTTTCCATTGCATCTAGCATGGACATGGTTTTTCCATTGCATCTAGCATGGACATGGTTTTTCCATTGCATCTAGCATGGACATGGTTTTTCCATTGCATCTAGCATGGACATGATTTTTCCATTGCATCTAGCATGGACATGATTTTTTCCATTGCATCTAGCATGGACATGGTTTTTCCATTGCATCTAGCATGGACATGGTTTTTCCATTGCATCTAGCATGGACATGATTTTTCCATTGCATCTAGCATGGACATGGTTTTTCCTTTGCACAGTTAGAGTCGGAGTTTATTGTGACATCTTAGAATTACACAACTTCTATTACCTAAAAGAGGTATTTTTGTGCTAGAAGAAGTTGTCTGTTTGTATGTCTACATAGAACAACATATATTTTGTTAGTGGAACTAATTTTACTTCGTTTTTCTGAATAATTGGGGTTTTTTTTAGAACAACCTGACTGGTTTGGACAAAGACATTTTCTGAAAATATTTTAAAGTGGAACGGAACAATACAAACTGTGCTTTACTGTGTGAATTTTGGATTTTTCTGTTAACCTTCATCTGCGCCATTAAGACTGGAACAAAACTTAAGACTGTGTTTAGAACTTTTTACAGTACTTATGCTTATCTTTAGAACAAACAATTTGAATAATTTCCGTAAATTATAAGTCTTATTTTATATGTTTACATTTTTTCATGTTTTCTAGGAAAATAAATTATTTTTGTTAAAATTTACAAAGCTTGTTGTCTTCACTCTTTCTTGGTGTTACTTTGAATGAGCCGATACATAACACAATAAAAAACATGTCCATGCTAGATGCAAAGTGGAAAAACGAGTCCATGCTAGACGAACCATCCTCCTGTTCTAGAAATTCCTAGAATATGTTGTCAATCCAGTCTGATCTGCCATCATAGGCCCATGTGCAAAAGGGGGTGCTCCACAAATATTTACTTTTGACAGAGTAACAGGTGTTGGGTGAAGTTGTTTGCATTCGTAACCTGTGCAATGGAGGGAATTTGGTCATACCTCTCAGCTACTTTCATGCACTGCGGTTAATTCTTTTTATAAGGTGTAGTTGTAGAATGTGTGCACGATCAAAGCACACATCTGCTCAAAATAACTGCCCCCCATATCTTTGAAAAAGTAGCCCAAACTACTCCGAAGTTTAGCATGTACATGTATCAAAATAGGGAAAAGTTTGCCAGACTAGACAATGCCAGCTTCTGAAGTGCAACAAATGAATTACAAACATATAAGAAGAAAAAAAGTTATCGCCACTTTTCTTAAAAATTTACCTTTTGGTGCTGTCATGCAAAAGAGGATTCCAAAATAAGCTAAGTCCATAATGAAAACTTTCAAAAGATGAATGAATATTAAAACTGTGCAACAGAACCTCACAGATATCTAAATATAGAAACATGCTGATGCATCTTGCCCTTTTTTGCAGGATTAAAAATGTCCAATTCCAAAAATACCAAATATCATTCAGGATAGTCTAACCAAGTCTCCACATATAAATGCCTACCAAATTTAATTTGTCTTTGTCTAGCAAGTTTAGTGCAATCATGCTAAATGAGGTCAGACATATGGATGGATGTAGGGATGTATGAAATGGACCAAATTAAGATGTCTCTTTGGTAAACACAATTCAAGGAAATCAGAGCATCAGTTTACGGACTTCTGACACGCGAAAAAACAAATCTACATAACAACAAAAATATACAGTAGAACTTTGATTATCTGTCAGGATGTGGGCCCTAGACCATGACAGATATGAGACTCGATGGATAAAAGAATTTTACATTAAAAGTATTATACAAGACAGGGTCATCAAAAAGTCATAATATCTACATATGTAGATGAACATGTTTTTAATATTTTGACATACAATGCCAATGATGGTTAACAAAGACTTTTACAGTTAACCAGATGCAGGATAATCCAAGTTCTACTGTATTACTATCAGTCACTCAACACTTGTTACAAGAATTGTCTAAATCTCCCACCTGCCCCATGATTCTTATTACATCAATTGTCTAAATCTCCCACCCACACCACGATTCTTATTACATCAATTGTCTAAATCTCCCACCCACCCCATGGTTCTTATTACATCAATTGTCTAAATCTCCCACCCACCCCATGATTCTTATTACATCAAATTTCTGTATTACACTCATGTGAGGAACTTTCCACACTGAATGAAAAAAACAAATTTAGTACTCATGCTGAGATAAAAACTAACAAAAAACTGCATTTAAAGAAACAAAGAGTCAATTTTTTTTCAACACACTAAGGCAGGCCTGTATTGATACTGTATCCATGCATGAGTCTCACAGTCCTCAACAATACTCTAAGGCAGGCCAGTATTGGTACTGTACCCATGCATGAGTCTCACAGTTTTGAACAATACTCTAAGGCAGGCCTGTATTGGTACTGTACCCATGAATGAGTCACACAGTTCTCAACAACACACTAAGGCAGGCCTGTATTGGTACTGTACCCATGAATGAGTCACACAGTCCTCAACAACACACTAAGGCAGGCCAGTATTGGTACTGTACCCATGCATGAGTCTCAGTTTTCAACAACACACTAAGGCAGGCCTGTATTGGTACTGTACCCATGCATGAGTCTCACAGTCCTCAACAACACACTAAGGCAGGCCTGTATTGGTACTGTACCCATGCATGAGTCTCACAGTTTTCAACAACACACTAAGGCAGGCCTGTATTGGTACTGTACCCATGAATGAGTCACACAGTCCCAACAACACACTAAGGCAGACTGTATTGGTACTGTACCCAAGCACAAGTCCCACAGTCCCAACAACACACTATGGTAGGCCTGTATTGGTACCATACCCAAGCACGAATCCCCCAGTCCTCAACTACACACTAAGGCAGGCCAGTATTGGTACTGTACCCATGCATGAGTCTCACAGTTTTCAACAACACACTAAGGCAGGCCTGTATTGGTACTGTACCCATGAATGAGTCACATAGTCCCAACAACACACTAAGGCAGACTATATTGGTACTGTACCCAAGCACAAGTCTTACAGTCCCAACAACACACTATGGTAGGCCTGTATTGGTACCATACCCAAGCACGAATCCCCCCGTCCTCAACTACACACAAAGGCAGGCATGTATTGGTACCATACCCAAACATGAGTCCCAGAGTCCTCAACAACACACAAAGGCAGGCCTGTATTGGTACTGTACCCATGACCTTTGCATGAGTCCCACACTCTACCATCTACACTAATTGGGAAGTTAACATTAGGACTTGGTTACAAAACATTACAATGGAGAAAATACATGTTATAACAATGATAAAAGACTAATTTTGCCTACCTTCTTTCATTGTCATCTAGATGGGAAAATAGGACATTTCTGGCAATAGCTTTGGACAAGGCAGCCATAGTTTTGTAGTCTTTGGGAACCACCTGTAAAGATAAAACCTTTCAATTTCTATTTTGTCATCTACATTCTGCAATAGTCGCCTTATGTACAATTTTGTACAGGTGAAACTCAATTTATGCCATTTGATTTCTGTGCTTTTGCATTAACACCATTTCTAATTAAGAAATAACACTGAATTAACACCACTGGACTCATTTCTACACCATTGCTGTTGCCATGCACTGTGACTCACAAGATGCTTATATCATGTGTTTAAATTACCTTCAATTTATGTCAATTTCGATTTACACCATAATAACAAGAACTCATCTAAAATATAAACTGAGCATCAACCATATAACATTATAGTGATGATAAGCATAAAAATGTCACAAGCAAAATGACAATGTTAAGCTAAAAAATTTCTGTAGCCGCAAGTCAACATTTTAGAGTAAAAGAACCTTTTTTCTAAAATGTTAAAGACTGAAAATCTGAATGATTTTGTTTTGAGCCAGTCTTTAATCTGAATGATTTAACAACTTTCTAAATAAAACTGTGAATCCAACATCAGTCACAAAGTCATAATTACAGCACCAGCAAATCAAGTATTTCCTGACTACCAGGACTCATTGAAGGCACTGACTTAGCGTTCAAATATTTCAGTGCTTTGGGTCTGTGAAATTTATCACTGACATTTATTGTTTTCATTGAAACAACAAGGCTTTGCAATGACACTGCCAGCTATAAACTCTTACCATAGACACTATTTGACTGGTTAGTTGTTATTACATACAATGCGAGTCAACTCATGAACTCCAATAAATGTTGCTAGTGCAAAGTAATGAAATATTGAATCAATCATCAATCTGCCAGGGAGTAGATTTAATATTAACATATCATTATATGATGTAAGTTCTGCTGGATTCATTTTTCAAAGTTGCAAGTCAACTTTGCAGCTTATCAAATTAATCAATAGTGCAAATGATTTCAAATTACTTCTGATCAAAGTGAAAGCTTTTACCATGCTTAGTAAAAAAATTTACAGTGTGCTCAAAATGAGAAAATATTAAAAAGAAAATCAATCTTGAAGCCCATCTTATCGGTGTCACCAGTGGCAACACTAGTGTGGTTAGGACCACACTGGGAGACAGAATTTAACTTGAAGGCCAACATTAGTAGATGAATTGATAGGGTCTTTCCAATTATCTCCCCTGTTGCACTACTAAATATCTGATAAAATTATTGACTAATACAGTATTTAGCATAAGGAATCAGTACACAATTAATAAAATCCGGTTCAGTACCCACGAATGTAGTCCCAGTCTATTTTTAGATCACTTTTTCTGGTCTAAATTTGGTGGTGATACTAGAGTTAGATTTTGGCATTCTTGGTAAGGATTTAAAGGCAATTGATTATTTTTTAAAATGTGATCTTATGGTGTGGTTGTCTGTGTGTATTTCGTCGACAGTGCACATTGAGTAATAAGGTCATGGTGATGATCCGGAAGTGAAATCTGTGTTCCATTGCCTGGTGTTTTGTTTACAATTCAGCCTCTCAAAAAAATGCAGGTCAACCCTTGACAAGAACTAAACCGTAAAGTCATCTTTGAAGGTATTTTAGATTAACATATGATTTGTATTGATTGTCACACAGTGGAAAGTTCAGTACTGAGGAACAAATGTAGAGACCATATAGTAAATTTAATTGTGTACTATGGCCTGTCAGTAAAAACTTGAAACTGATATAAATTTTTTATTATTAATGACATATACATGAAATTTTAATATGTTATGTATATTGACTTAAAAAATATAAAAATGAAATTAGAAGTAAAAAAATAATTTTAATTTTAAAAATTTAAATGAAATTTAAAAAAACAATTAAAAAATTAAAAATTTCCGCCAAGTATACAGATATATAATATTTTTTGGGAATGATATTAAATGATATCAGCATATATATACTCCTACACCATATACAAGCTCAAATGATGGATATTTGTCAACTTTGATCAGAGAAAATATCTTTATTAGTCAAAATGAGACCCTCATTTAAAATACATAAAGACAAAATTCTACTTTGCTTTGTATCTTTAGGTCATTGAAACTATTTATTTGGGGTTCAAACAGTTAATTTATGTGTTTATGATGGGGTGACTTCCTGTGTAACACATATCTGCTTGTATAGCTATCAGTAATTGTTTATAACCATAGTTATAGGGTATTTAGTGAGAGGACAGAGATGAAGACTTTATACTAGAACCTGTTCAAATTCTCTACAAAATCATATTAAGCTGTCAGAGATTGAAATACAGGTCAGAGGGGTAAAATGTACTTTACCCAGGTATATTTACCATTGCATGTAAGAAAACAGCAAAATGATGTAAGTTGAACACAGAATGCATTCCATTTTATTGTTTAGTGTCTTTAAGATGTTGATTGATGTAGTGCGACATTGTAGCCCAGATGATATTATGGGAATTCTCATGATCCATTTTGCTTTATGCATTATTAATGACTAATAATATTTGTTATCTGACACTTTAAAGATTACATAAGTAATATTCAAACAGATTATTTGAATTTAACTTTCTACAACTGATCCTAACATGGTTACATAGCTGACATGAACAAATATGCATATATTTTGTAATGTTTGGAATCAAAAGTTGACATTGTTAGGCTGACATGGTACCTATAGTGAATCTGTAAGGCTCAGTTTTGACTGTGTGCACTTAAAATATCCCAAGATGTTATTTTCATCATGAATATGCCTCTGTATGGTAACACATTTCAATTTAGTACTTTGACACAGGGCGGTATTGCAGCATCAGCTGATATTTGATTCCATTGAATCATTGAATCATTGAACTTAATAACTTGGTAGCCAGGACTCTTAAAAATAGACTAAAAATGTTCAAAGAGATTATTTGAATCATGTTTGCACATGTGATTTTAACAAGTACATTGCATATGTCCCACACATGCAAATATCCATTCTTGTTTACAAGTTTTCAGGATGAAAATTTCACATTTAGTTGATGATATAGGATCTATTGGTACCTATAGTTGATCTGTGAGGCTACATTTTGCTATATTCACTCACAATATCTAAAATTGTTTTTCCTTCATGAATAGGATTGCATATAGTAATAAATTTTAATTTGGTACATTGTCATTTGACTTTCCACTATACTGGTATGTATCAATGTTTGCACCAATGATCAAACCTCACCGTTCCAACATTGCCTTAAACTTTATGATACATACTCTACCTGATTAGTTATTTAACCTGTAAATGGCTAAATATGCTTGTAGAAACTTCATCTATTTTTAGTATGCATTTGTTACTTTAATACATGCCCATTGCTTCACATCTTTGAGTGTCACTCTATCAAGTTTACTTTTTTAAAACCATATTTGCAACCTGAATGTTATTTTGAAATCACCATATCTAACACATTTTAACTTCATTTGCCTACATCTTCCTTTTTTTAGAATTAATTGAAACATGTTATATATTTTCAGGTCTAGTCTGGTATCTGGAACAAAGTATTAGAGTTGGATCAATTTGGAAGCTCTCCAGTAGTCCAATAGTGATAGCAAGGTCTCATAAGGACATGTGCAGTGTGCTGCTATAAGTGACCAAGATGAGTTCATATCAGTACACTGATATACAGCATCTCAAAGACATGGCTTAGATCTTCATGAGAGAGATTCGAATCTTTTTTCAGTAAGGTGAAACTGTATTTTCATATTGCATTGTTGACTTTTGTAGTTATCGGCATTAAAATGGAATGCATATTTGCTATAAAACATAGTAGTGGTCCCATCAAAACTTTAAATTTGAGTGGGATATTAGTTATACAAACAACTGTCCAAGTACCTGAAACAATAAATGTGGAACATAGTACCTGTCATTGTTTCTTTAGTATGTACACCTATATGCATCTGGATAGGCATATTGCAATTTGCTGTCAAAATCACTGTGAGCTATCATGCTTCAGTACCCCTGGGATTAATATTATCAGTTGTACAGACCTAAACTACCATTTGTATTAAAGACCATTCATTAATCAACATTGCTGCCTTAAATTTGTCAAACTGAATGTCATAACTTGTATGAAAATTTATTTTTTGTAAAATATAAAGTTTGTAAAATTTATATATTTTTTAAAATTTTCATTAAAATTTAATATATCAATATTTTTTAATTTCAAGACTATTTTCAGACAGGCCTTATCAAGTATTACAATTAGGTTTTTACTGCATTAAAAAATTCCTATAATTAAGGAAGATATAGCAAATTTAGTTTTGGTTTCTTAAGAACAATTGGACCTCAAATTGCACCCTATAGAACACCAGCACTACACACTTTCTGACAGCTGTCACATGTCTTGCTTGCAAGGAAATTTCAAAAGTCTTTATGTATGAAGTTGAAACAGTAGTGGCATGCAAAATAAAATGCAAATATAAAAGTTTGACAAAAACATTGACCCTTTCAGGAATCAGTACACAATTAATAAAATCCGGTTCAGTACCCACGAATGTAGTCCCAGTCTATTTTTAGATCACTTTTTCCGGTCTAAATTTGGTGGTGATACTAGAGTTAGATTTTGGCATTCTTGGTAAGGATTTAAAGGCAATTGATTATTCTTTAAAATGTGATCTTATGGTGTGGTTGTCTGTGTGTATTTCGGCGACAGTGCACATTGAGTAATAAGGTCATGGTGATGATCTGGAAGTGAAATCTGTGTTCCGTTGCCTGGTGTTTTGTTTACAATTCAGCCTCTCAAAAAAATGCAGGTCAACCCTTGACAAGAACTAAACCGTAAAGTCATCTTTGAAGGTATTTTAGATTAACATATGATTTGTATTGATTGTCACACAGTGGAAAGTTCAGTACTGAGGAACAAATGTAGAGACCATATAGTAAATTTAATTGTGTACTATGGCCATAAATTAAACAAAACTGTGGCAGCCATATTGGTTCCTGATTATACTGTATAATTTGGAGTACATGTTCATTGAAGCACACTGGATATTAATATATCTAACTTGATTTGCCATCTCAAAGGCAAGCTTACAAGAAACCATTGTTGTTAAAGGATCTCATTATATATCTGTCAAAGGTAAAGATAAAAATTAGGGTTTAAGAAATGGAACAGGACATGTTTTATGAAATACTGAGTCTAACTGGATGGTTAGACCAGGTTAACAGTACATTTCTCATTAGAGTCAGGCTGATGCATACAAATCATAACTTGTTTCCTAAATATTATGTTCAATGGAATTTTATTAGAGTTTAGCGATGTATGGTGTTTTACAGCAAAGTCAGTGGTTTATGGCCAATGAAATTGGACAAAACTGACTTCCCTAAGAGCACTTCAAAGTACATTAAGTCAACCTGGACTGATGCAATGGAAGAATTCTACACAGAATCTTCTAGTCACAAGATCAACATGGTAAACAGGGTCGCTGTTTCCATTAGTTCACTTTTACAAAATATAGAGAACATTAAGCCTATTCCACACACATCCTATTTACAAAATACTACTCTCCCAGACAAGAAGCCTGTTTATTGTTATTTGAAGATTATTCTCATTAGACATGAAGCCTGTTTAGCGTAATTTGAAGATTATTTTCTTTATACATGAAACTTATTCAATGCCATCTGAAGATTATTCTCCATATTATAATGCTTGTTTAATGTCATTTGAAGATTATTTACCTTATACATGATGCCTGTTTAATGTCATTTGAAGATTATTTACCTTATACACGATGCCTGTTTAATGTCATTTGAAGATTATTTACCTTATACACAATGCCTGTTTAATGTCATTTGAAGATTATTTACCTTATACACAATGCCTGTTTAATGTCATTTGAAGATTTACTTTATACACAATGCCTGTTTAATGTCATTTGAAGATTATTTACCTTATACACAATGCCTGTTTAATGTCATTTGAAGATTTACCTTATACACAATGCCTGTTTAATGTCATTTGAAGATTATTTACCTTATACACAATGCCTGTTTAATGTCATTTGAAGATTATTTACCTTATACATGATGCCTGTTTAATGTCATTTGAAGATTATTTACCTTATACACAATGCCTGTTTAATGTCATTTGAAGATTATTTACCTTATACACAATGCCTGTTTAATGTCATTTGAAGATTTACTTTATACACAATGCCTGTTTAATGCCATTTGAAGATTATTTACCTTATACACAATGCCTGTTTAATGTCATTTGAAGATTATTTACCTTATACACAATGCCTGTTTAATGTCATTTGAAGATTTACTTTATACACAATGCCTGTTTAATGCCATTTGAAGATTATTTACCTTATACACGATGCCTGTTTAATGTCATTTGAAGATTATTTACCTTATACATGATGCCTGTTTAATGTCATTTGAAGATTTACCTTATACACGATGCCTGTTTAATGTCATTTGAAGATTATTTACCTTATACACAATGCCTGTTTAATGTCATTTGAAGATTATTTACCTTATACACAATGCCTGTTTAATGTCATTTGAAGATTTACCTTATACACAATGCCTGTTTAATGTCATTTGAAGATTTACCTTATACACAATGCCTGTTTAATGTCATTTGAAGATTATTAACCTAATACACAATGCCTGTTTATTGTCATCTGAAGATTTACCTTATACACGATGCCTGTTTAATGTCATTTGAAGATTTACCTTATACATGATGCCTGTTTAATGTCATTTGAAGATTATTTACCTTATACACAATGCCTGTTTAATGTCATTTGAAGATTATTTACCTTATACACAATGCCTGTTTAATGTCATTTGAAGATTATTTACCTTATACACAATGCCTGTTTAATGTCATTTGAAGATTATTTACCTTATACACAATGCCTGTTTAATGTCATTTGAAGATTATTTACCTTATACACAATGCCTGTTTAATGTCATTTGAAGATTATTTACCTTATACATGATGCCTGTTTAATGTCATTTGAAGATTATTTACCTTATACATGATGCCTGTTTAATGTCATTTGAAGATTATTTACCTTATAAACAATGCCTGTTTATTGTCATTTGAAGATTATTTACCTTATACATGATGCCTGTTTAATGTCATTTGAAGATTATTTACCTTATACATGATGCCTGTTTAATGTCATTTGAAGATTATTTACCTTATACACAATGCCTGTTTATTGTCATTTGAAGATTTACCTTCTACACAATGCCTGTTTAATGTCATTTGAAGTTTTACCTTATACACGATGCCTGTTTAATGTCATTTGAAGATTTACCTTATACACAATGCCTGTTTAATGTCATTTGAAGATTTACCTTATACACAATGCCCGTTTAATGTCATTGAAGATTATTTACCTTATACACAATGCCTGTTTAATGTCATTTGAAGATTTACCTTCTACACAATGCCTGTTTAATGTCATTGAAGATTATTTACCTTATACACAATGCCTGTTTATTGTCATTTGAAGATTTACCTTCTACACAATGCCTGTTTAATGTCATTTGAAGTTTTACCTTATACACGATGCCTGTTTAATGTCATTTGAAGATTTACCTTATACACAATGCCTGTTTAATGTCATTTGAAGATTTACCTTATACACAATGCCTGTTTAATGTCATTGAAGATTATTTACCTTATACACAATGCCTGTTTAATGTCATTTGAAGATTTACCTTCTACACAATGCCTGTTTAATGTCATTGAAGATTATTTACCTTATACACAATGCCTGTTTAATGTCATTTGAAGATTTACCTTATACATGATGCCTGTTTAATGTCATTTGAAGATTATTTACCTTATACACGATGCCTGTTTAATAGCAATTTGAAGATTATTTACCTTATACACGATGCCTGTTTAATGTCATTTGAAGATTATTTACCTTATACACAATGCCTGTTTAATGTCATTTGAAGATTATTTACCTTATACACAATGCCTGTTTAATGTCATTTGAAGATTATTTACCTTATACATGATGCCTGTTTAATGTCATTTGAAGATTATTTACCTTATACACGCTGCCTGTTTAATAGCAATTTGAAGATTATTTACCTTTTACATGATGCCTGTTTAATGTCATTTGAAGATTATTTACCTTATACATGATGCCTGTTTAATAGCAATTTGAAGATTATTTACCTTATACACAATGCCTGTTTAATGTCATTTGAAGATTATTTACCTTATACATGATGCCTGTTTAATGTCATTTGAAGATTATTTACCTTATACACAATGCCTGTTTAATGTCATTGAAGATTATTTACCTTATACACAATGCCTGTTTAATGTCATTTGAAGATTTACCTTATACACGATGCCTGTTTAATGTCATTTGAAGATTATTTACCTTATACACAATGCCTGTTTAATGTCATTTGAAGATTTACCTTATACACAATGCCTGTTTAATGTCATTGAAGATTATTTACCTTATACACAATGCCTGTTTAATGTCATTTGAAGATTTACCTTATACACAATGCCTGTTTAATGTCATTGAAGATTATTTACCTTATACACAATGCCTGTTTAATGTCATTTGAAGATTTACCTTATACACGATGCCTGTTTAATGTCATTTGAAGATTATTTACCTTATACACGATGCCTGTTTAATGTCATTTGAAGATTATTTACCTTATACACGATGCCTGTTTAATAGCAATTTGAAGATTATTTACCTTATACACGATGCCTGTTTAATAGCAATTTGAAGATTATTTACCTTATACACGATGCCTGTTTAATAGCAATTTGAAGATTATTTACCTTATACATGATACCTGTTTAATGTCATCTGATCTGATGATTATTCTCTTTATACATGATACCTGTTTAATGTCATTTAAAGACTAATGTCTAATTCAGTTTTGCTGCTATGTTCAGAGAAAGTAGTATCGTCAGCATATAACTCATATGTTGATATTGTGTTCCAATCTGCATGGAAATATCATTAAAGAAAATAACCATGGCTTGATTATAGATCCTTGAAGCACATCATTTATTTTCATACATATGGCCATTTAGAGTCACTTTCTGAAATAAGTCATTCAAGTACGAACTGAACAATTGTGATATGATAGGTTTATAGCTTTATAGTTTTTCTACATGAAGTTAATGATCTGAACACTTTTTGAAAATCAACACAATGCTCCCAACTAACTTTTCTTAATCTAAAATCCACAGCCATTTGTCAACCATAAGAAATCTTTGGCCTAACACTAGGCTGATTTGTGGAGATATTTGCAGTTAATGAATAAAGTTATAAATGAGTCATGTTTTCCAGTTTCAAGAGATATGGAAGGACATAAATTGTTTGTCATCTTTTGCCTCTGCATTGTCACCTGGAGTTACCAGTCTAATTCTGACTAGGATTATTTATGACTGATTTTCTCTACAACAGTGGCAGCTCCTGCTTTCAAGTCCAAAGTCTATCATATCAAGTCCTTCTAATTCAGTAATATCAATTCAAAAGTCCAAAGTCTATCATATAAAGTCCTTCTACTTCAGTAATATCAATTCAAAAGTCCAAAGTCTATCATATAAAGTCCTTCTAATTCAGTAATATCAATTCAAAAGTCCAAAGTCTATCATATCAAGACCTTCTACTTCAGTAATATCAATTCAAAAGTCCAAAGTCTATCATATCAAGTCCTTCTACTTCAGTAATATCAATTCAAAAGCCCAAAGTCTATCATATCAAGTCCTTCTACTTCAGTAATATCAATTCAAAAGTCCAAAGTCTATCATATCAAGTCCTTCTACTTCAGTAATATCAATTCAAAAGTCCAAAGTCTATCATATAAAGTCCTTCTACTTCAGTAATATCAATTCAAAAGTCCAAAGTCTATCATATAAAGTCCTAATTCAGTAATATCAATTCAAAAGTCCAAAGTCTATCATATAAAGTCCTACTTCAGTAATATCAATTCAAAAGTCCAAAGTCTATCATATAAAGTCCTTCTACTTCAGTAATATCAATTCAAAAGTCCAAAGTCTATCATATAAAGTCCTTCTACTTCAGTAATATCAATTCAAAAGTCCAAAGTCTATCATATTAAGTCCGTCTACTTCAGTAATGTCAATTCAAAAGTCCAAAGTCTATCATATCAAGACCTTCTATCTCAGTAATATCAATTCAAAAGTCCAAAGTCTATCATATCAAGTCCTTCTACTTCAGTAATATCAATTCAGAAGTCCAAAGTCTATCATATAAAGTCCTTCTACTTCAGTAATATCAATTCAAAAGTCCAAAGTCTATCATAACAAGTCCGTCTAATTCAGTAATATCAATTCAAAAGTCCAATGTCTATCATATCAAGTCCTTCTAATTCAGTAATATTAATTCAAAAGTCCAAAGTATATCATATAAAGTCCTTCTAATTCAGTAATATCAAAAGTCCAAAGTCTATCATATAAAGTCCTACTTCAGTAATATCAATTCAAAAGTCTAAAGTCTATCATATAAAGTCCTTCTAATTCAGTAATATCAATTCAAAAGTCCAAAGTCTATCATATCAAGTCCTTCTACTTCAGTAATATCAATTCAAAAGTCCAATGTCTATCATATCAAGTCCTTCTAATTCAGTAATATTAATTCAAAAGTCCAAATTATATCATATAAAGTCCTTCTAATTCAGTAATATCAATTCAAAAGTCCAAAGTCTATCATATCAAGTCCTTCTACTTCAGTAATATCAATTCAAAAGTCCAAAGTCTATCATATCAAGTCCTTTTAATTCAGTAATGTCAATTCAAAAGTCCAAAGTCTATCATATCAAGTCCTTCTAATTCAGTAATATCAATTCAAAAGTCCAAAGTCTATCATATAAAGTCCTACTTCAGTAATATCAATTCAAAAGTCCAAAGTCTATCATATAAAGTCCTACTTCAGTAATATCAATTCAAAAGTCCAAAGTCTATCATATAAAGTCCTACTTCAGTAATATCAATTCAAAAGTCCAAAGTCTATCATATCAAGTCCTTCTACTTCAGTAATATCAATTCAAAAGTCCAAATTCTATCATATAAAGTCCTTCTACTTCAGTAATATCAATTCAAAAGTCCAAAGTCTATCATATCAAGTCCTTCTAATTCAGTAATGTCAATTCAAAAGTCCAAAGTATATCATATAAAGTCCTAATTCAGTAATATCAATTCAAAAGTCCAAAGTCTATCATATCAAGTCCTTCTACTTCAGTAATATCAATTCAAAAGTCCAAAGTCTATCATATCAACTCCTTCTACTTCAGTAATATTAATTCAAAAGTCCAAAGTCTATCATATCAAGTCCTTCTACTTCAGTAATATCAATTCAAAAGTCCAAAGTCTATCATATCAAGTCCTTCTACTTCAGTAATATCAATTCAAAAGTCCAAAGTCTATCATATAAAGTCCTACTTCAGTAATATCAATTCAAAAGTCCAAAGTCTATCATATAAAGTCTTACTTCAGTAATATCAATTCAAAAGTCCAAAGTCTATCATATCAAGTCCTTCTAATTCAGTAATATCAATTCAAAAGTCCAAAGTCTATCATATAAAGTCCTTCTACTTCAGTAATATCAATTCAAAAGTCCAAAGTCTATCATATAAAGTCCTTCTACTTCAGTAATATCAATTCAAAAGTCCAAAGTCTATCATATCAAGTCCTTCTACTTCAGTAATATCAATTCAAAAGTCCAAAGTCTATCATATCAAGTCCTTCTACTTCAGTAATATCAATTCAAAAGTCCAAAGTCTATCATATCAAGTCCTTCTACTTCAGTAAAATCAATTCAAAAGTCCAAAGTCTATCATATCAAGTCCTTCTAATTCAGTAATATCAATTCAAAAGTCCAAAGTCTAT
This sequence comes from Potamilus streckersoni, assembly GCA_016746295.1. NCBI lineage: Eukaryota > Metazoa > Mollusca > Bivalvia > Unionida > Unionidae > Potamilus > Potamilus streckersoni. The sequence continues at coordinate 169,144 of JAEAOA010002244.1, forward strand.
CATATAAAGTCCTTCTACTTCAGTAATATCAATTCAAAAGTCCAAATTCTATCATATCAAGTCCTTCTAATTCAGTAATATCAATTCAAAAGTCCAAAGTCTATCATATCAAGTCCTTCTACTTCAGTAATATCAATTCAAAAGTCCAAAGTCTATCATATCAAGTCCTTCTACTTCAGTAATATCAATTCAAAAGTCCAAAGTCTATCATATCAAGTCCTTCTACTTCAGTAAAATCAATTCAAAAGTCCAAAGTCTATCATATCAAGTCCTTCTAATTCAGTAATATCAATTCAAAAGTCCAAAGTCTATCATATCAAGTCCTTCTACTTCAGTAATATCAATTCAAAAGTCCAAATTCTATCATATCAAGTCCTTCTAATTCAGTAATATCAATTCAAAAGTCCAAAGTCTATCATATCAAGTCCTTCTACTTCAGTAATATCAATTCAAAAGTCCAAAGTCTATCATATCAAGTCCTTCTAATTCAGTAATATCAATTCAAAAGTCCAAAGTCTATCATATAAAGTCCTACTTCAGTAATATCAATTCAAAAGTCCAAAGTCTATCATATAAAGTCCTACTTCAGTAATATCAATTCAAAAGTCCAAAGTCTATCATATCAAGTCCTTCTAATTCAGTAATATCAATTCAAAAGTCCAAAGTCTATCATATCAAGTCCTTCTACTTCAGTAATATCAATTCAAAAGTCCAAATTCTATCATATCAAGTCCTTCTAATTCAGTAATATCAATTCAAAAGTCCAAAGTCTATCATATCAAGTCCTTCTACTTCAGTAATATCAATTCAAAAGTCCAAAGTCTATCATATCAAGTCCTTCTAATTCAGTAATATCAATTCAAAAGTCCAAAGTCTATCATATAAAGTCCTACTTCAGTAATATCAATTCAAAAGTCCAAAGTCTATCATATAAAGTCCTACTTCAGTAATATCAATTCAAAAGTCCAAAGTCTATCATATAAAGTCCTACTTCAGTAATATCAATTCAAAAGTCCAAAGTCTATCATATCAAGTCCTTCTACTTCAGTAATATCAATTCAAAAGTCCAAATTCTATCATATAAAGTCCTTCTACTTCAGTAATATCAATTCAAAAGTCCAAAGTCTATCATATCAAGTCCTTCTAATTCAGTATTGTCAATTCAAAAGTCCAAAGTATATCATATAAAGTCCTAATTCAGTAATATCAATTCAAAAGTCCAATGTCTATCATATCAAGTCCTTCTACTTCAGTAATATCAATTCAAAAGTCCAAAGTCTATCATATCAAGTCCTTCTACTTCAGTAATATCAATTCAAAAGTCCAAAGTCTATCATATCAAGTCCTTCAACTTCAGTAATATCAATTCAAAAGTCCAAAGTCTATCATATCAAGTCCTTCTAATTCAGTAATATCAATTCAAAAGTCCAAAGTCTATCATATAAAGTCCTACTTCAGTAATATCAATTCAAAAGTCCAAAGTCTATCATATAAAGTCCTACTTCAGTAATATCAATTCAAAAGTCCAAAGTCTATCATATAAAGTCCTACTTCAGTAATATCAATTCAAAAGTCCAAAGTCTATCATATCAAGTCCTTCTACTTCAGTAATATCAATTCAAAAGTCCAAATTCTATCATATAAAGTCCTTCTACTTCAGTAATATCAATTCAAAAGTCCAAAGTCTATCATATCAAGTCCTTCTAATTCAGTAATGTCAATTCAAAAGTCCAAAGTATATCATATAAAGTCCTAATTCAGTAATATCAATTCAAAAGTCCAAAGTCTATCATATCAAGTCCTTCTACTTCAGTAATATCAATTCAAAAGTCCAAAGTCTATCATATCAAGTCCTTCTACTTTAGTAATATTAATTCAAAAGTCCAAAGTCTATCATATCAAGTCCTTCTACTTCAGTAATATCAATTCAAAAGTCCAAAGTCTATCATATCAAGTCCTTCTACTTCAGTAATATCAATTCAAAAGTCCAAAGTCTATCATATAAAGTCCTACTTCAGTAATATCAATTCAAAAGTCCAAAGTCTATCATATAAAGTCCTACTTCAGTAATATCAATTCAAAAGTCCAAAGTCTATCATATCAAGTCCTTCTAATTCAGTAATATCAATCAAAAGTCCAAAGTCTATCATATAAAGTCCTTCTACTTCAGTAATATCAATTCAAAAGTCCAAAGTCTATCATATAAAGTCCTTCTACTTCAGTAATATCAATTCAAAAGTCCAAAGTCTATCATATCAAGTCCTTCTACTTCAGTAATATCAATTCAAAAGTCCAAAGTCTATCATATCAAGTCCTTCTACTTCAGTAAAATCAATTCAAAAGTCCAAAGTCTATCATATCAAGTCCTTCTAATTCAGTAATATCAATTCAAAAGTCCAAAGTCTATCATATCATATAAAGTCCTACTTCAGTAATATCAATTCAAAAGTCCAAAGTCTATCATATCAAGTCCTTCTAATTCAGTAATATCAATTCAAAAGTCCAAAGTCTATCATATCAAGTCCTTCTACTTCAGTAATATCAATTCAAAAGTCCAAAGTCTATCATATCAAGTCCTTCTAATTCAGTAATATCAATTCAAAAGTCCAAAGTCTATCATATAAAGTTCTTCCACTTCAGTAATATCAATTCAAAAGTCCAATGTCTATCATATAAAGTCCTTCTACTTCAGTAATATCAATTCAAAAGTCCAAAGTCTATCATATAAAGTCCTTCTACTTCAGTAATATCAATTCAAAAGTCCAAAGTCTATCATATCAAGACCTTCTACTTCAGTAATATCAATTCAAAAGTCCAAAGTCTATCATATCAAGTCCTTCTTATTCAGTAATATCAATTCAAAAGTCCAAAGTCTATCATATCAAGTCCTTCTACTTCAGTAATATCAATTCAAAAGTCCAAAGTCTATCATATCAAGTCCTTCTACTTCAGTAATATCAATTCAAAAGTCCAAAGTCTATCATATCAAGTCCTTCTACTTCAGTAATATCAATTCAAAAGTCCAAAGTCTATCATATCAAGTCCTTCTAATTCAGTAATATCAATTCAAAAGTCCAATGTCTATCATATCAAGTCCTTCTAATTCAGTAATATTAATTCAAAAGTCCAAAGTCTATCATATAAAGTCCTTCTAATTCAGTAATATCAATTCAAAAGTCCAAAGTCTATCATATAAAGTCCTACTTCAGTAATATCAATTCAAAAGTCCAAAGTCTATCATATAAAGTCCTTCTAATTCAGTAATATCAATTCAAAAGTCCAAAGTCTATCATATAAAGTCCAACTTCAGTAATATCAATTCAAAAGTCCAAAGTCTATCATATCAAGTCCATCTAATTCAGTAATATCAATTCAAAAGTCCAAAGTCTATCATATCAAGTCCTTCTACTTCAGTAATATCAATTCAAAAGTCCAAAGTCTATCATATAAAGTCCTACTTCAGTAATATCAATTCAAAAGTCCAAAGTCTATCATATAAAGTCCTACTTCAGTAATATCAATTCAAAAGTCCAAAGTCTATCATATCAAGTCCTTCTACTTCAGTAATATCAATTCAAAAGTCCAAAGTCTATCATATAAAGTCCTAATTCAGTAATATCAATTCAAAAGTCCAAAGTCTATCATATAAAGTCCTACTTCAGTAATATCAATTCAAAAGTCCAAAGTCTATCATATCAAGTCCTTCTAATTCAGTAATATCAATTCAAAAGTCCAAAGTCTATCATATCAAGTCCTTCTACTTCAGTAATATCAATTCAAAAGTCCAAAGTCTATCATATAAATTCCTACTTCAGTAATATCAATTCAAAAGTCCAATGTCTATCATATAAAGTCCTACTTTAGTAATATCAATTCAAAAGTCCAACGTCTATCATATAAAGTCCTACTTCAGTAATATCAATTCAAAAGTCCAAAGTCTATCATATCAAGTCCTTCTACTTCAGTAATATCAATTCAAAAATCCAAAGTCTATCATATAAAGTCCTACTTCAGTAATATCAATTCAAAAGTCCAAAGTCTATCATATCAAGTCCTTCTACTTCAGTAATATCAATTCAAAAGTACCAGGTGGGGTTATTATCAAGACATTCATTAGCATTCACTTTAGAAACATACAACTGAGAATATAATTTGAAAAGGCAGCTTTCATTTACCAAAGAAAGGTAGAAAAAATCCTATGCAGTAATTGTCAAAATAAATCTAATTACACATCTGCAAGGTACTGCACTCTGTCCAACATGCCTCACTGATGCCAGGGGAAACAGCAGCATATTTTAAATCAAATAAATAAACAAGACTATGGCTACACTACATTACTTCTGTTATTTACTCCACTAGCTTTTGTGGCATATGCCTCATATCAAGTTCTGGATGTATACATGCACCAATCAAGTCCTCTGAGCTCTGAACCATGTAATCACATTACCAACATGAAGTACAGGATTACCAATCAAGTCCTCTGACCTCTGAACCATGTAATCACATTACCAACATGTAGTACAGGATTACCAATCAAGTCCTCTGACCTCTGAATCATGTAATCATATGACCAACATGTAGTACAGGGTTACCAATCAAGTCCTCTGACCTCTTAACCATGTAATCATATGACCAACATGTAGTACAGGATTACCAATCAAGTACTCTGACCTCTGAACCATGTAACCATATTACCAACATGTACAGAATTACCAATCAAGTACTCTGACCTCTGAACCATGTAATCATATTACCAACATGTACAGAATTACCAATCAAGTACTCCACCTCTGAACCATATAATCATATTACCAACATGTAGTACAGGATTACCAATCAAGTACTCTGACCTCTGAACCATGTAATCATATGACCAACATGTAATACAGGATTACCAATCAAGTACTCTGACCTCTGAATCATGTAATCATATTAAAAACATGTAGTACAGGATTACCAATCAAGTCCTCTGACCTCTGAACCATGTAATCATATTACCAACATGTAGTACAGGATTACCAATCAAGTACTCTGACCTCTGAACCATGTAATCATATTACCAACATGTAGTACAGGATTACCAATCAAGTCCTCTGACCTCTGAATCATGTAATCATATTACCAACATGTAGTACAGGATTAACAATCAAGTACTCTGACCTCTGAACCATGTAATCATATTACCAACATGTAGTACAGGATTACCAATCAAGTCCTCTGACCTCTGAACCATGTAATCATATTACCAACATGTAGTACAGGATTACCAATCAAGTCCTCTGACCTCTGAACCATGTAATCATATTACCAACATGTAGTACAGGATTACCAATCAAGTCCTCTGACCCATGTAGTCATATTACCAACATGTAGTACAGGGTAATGTCTTCCAGGGCTCTAAGCACTGTACCATTTAATTATATTACCAACATGTAGTACAAGATTACCAATCAAGTACTCTGAACCATGTAATCATATTACCAACTTGTAGTACATGAATAATGTCTTCCAGGGCTCTAAGCACTGAACCATGTAATCATATTACCAACATGTAGTACAGGATTAATGTCTTCCAGGGCTCTAAGCACTGAACCATGTAATCATATTACCAACATGTAGTACAGGATTACCAATCAAGTACTCTGAACCATGTAATCATATTACCAACATGTAGTACAGGATTAATGTCTTCCAGGGCTCTAAGCACTGAACCATGTAATCATATTACCAACATGTAGTACAGGATTAATGTCTTCCAGGGCTCTAAGCACTGAACCATGTAATCATATTACCAACATGTAGTACAGGATTAATGTCTTCCAGGTCTCTAAGCACTGATAATATTATGGTGCCTCACTTCCACCCCCAAATCCTATAAAATGTGAAATTCAAAAAAACTATATTAAAATATAAAAAGGTATGAAAATACCAGTGTTGCCTTCATTCCAAATCAATATATTTAAGTACAGATGGTGACCAAGTTTCAATGTGTAGAGATAATTGAAGAAAATGGCATTAAATTAGCATACAGTCTAATGGAAAGACATTCTTTAATACTAGTGATAGGATGGTTATAATGTGTGTGTGTGTACACAAATGTGTGTGCACATGTGTGCATACATGTGCACATGCATCCCTGCATGTGTGCATGTGATTTGGATTTTTAATGTAGCTTTTTACAATTTTTCAGTCATATCACTATGATATATGCACTGTGATAGGGTATATTTAGCACTGGGGCATCATTCCATTGACAAGCAGCATCATGCCCCACCAAGTCACATTAGCTTGATGCCAGGCAAACCAGTTCTAAAACTAAACTCTTAATGCTGAGCACCACACTTGACAGCTTCTAGTACCATTTTTATAAGTCTTTGGTATGATTCAGACAAGGTTTGAACCTACAAATTCCTCCATCCAAAGTTGCTCTAACCACTTTGGACACCTGAGTAGTCATTTCTACAAGTAAATTTACATTTTGTATTCTGTAATTTACATTTTGTATTCTGTAATTTACATTTTGTATTTTGTAACTTAAATTTTGTATTCTGTAATTTACATTTTGTATTTTGTAATTTAAATTTTGTATTCCATAATTACCTTCCAATAAAACATACAGAAAAGGGGAATATATTGAAGTCAAGACATTTAAAAGTATAAGATTTCTTTTTTTTACTAATAAATTATATTAAAACTGTGGACATGTAGATGAAATGAAGTTACAGAATTTTTTCAAACTGGATGGGCACACCAACATTAACTTCATATTATTTTGATAATATCCTTGTTTTAACTTTAATACAGTGTTTATATATATATATATATATATATATATATATATATATATATATATATATATATATATATATATATATATATAATACTAATAGCTAGAAGACCTAAACAATGAGTAGTCCTGATGAATATAAAAAGGTAATATGCTATATAGATATTTCTTATTCAATAATGACTTGAATTCTTTATAATATACTGATTTTATTGATTTAACTTTTCATGCCAATTTTGACTCCTATGATCTTTTCAGTGTCCAAAATCATTAACCTATGAAAAGTTTTAATCTATAAAAAGTTTTAAATCAGGCATATTTATTCACTAAAAAAAAAATTCAAATAATCAATAATGTGTACTGTATATAGTCCAAATGGTATGCAAAGTCCAGTGTAAGTATCACAATTTGTATACTTTACATAATCCACATGGTATCTATAGTCCAGTGTAAGCATCACAATGTGTACTGTACTTAGTTCACATGGTATCTATAGACCAGTGTAAGCATTACATTGTGTACTGTACTTAGTCCACATGGTATCTATAGACCAGTGTAAGCATTACATTGTGTACTGTACTTAGTCCACATGATCCATCTATAGTTCACATGGTATCTATAGACCAGTGTAAGCATTACATTGTGTACTGTACTTAGTCCACATGGTATCTATAATACAGCATTATCACATCATGTACACCATAATTTTGTTGTTTGTCAAAAGGCAATATGGTGGTGATGCATACCTAATTTTGTCAGTAAATGACATCAGATTTTATTTATAGTGATAAGGAGAATTCATAACCTGCCTTATTAGCAACAAAAAAAAAGAGAATTTCCTTTCTCCTGTGGAATATACCAGGTTTTTATCAAAATTCCCTGTGTTCAAAGTTTATTATTTTTTTCTGAATTCACTTTTTCATCTCTCCAAGGTAAAAACTTTGTGTTGGAAACAAAAACCTGGCAATGCCCATTTTACCTCCATCATTATCAATTACAATATTTTTCAGACATGTTAACACTGTCTTAATCCAACTGATATGCTTTTTTAGTGTCTATTTTGGCACTGGAATTGTGCTTCTTCAGGGTCAAGTTTGGCACATGGACTTGTGCTTCTTCAGGATCTATTCGGACACATGGAAATGTGCTTCTTCAAGATCTATTCAGACACATGGAAATGTGCTTCATCAGGATCTATTCAGACACATGAAATTGTGCTTTTTCAGGGTCTATTCTGGCACATGGAATTGTGCTTCTTCAGGGTCTTTTCTAGAACATAGAATTGTGATTCTTCAGGGTCTTTTCTAGAACATAGAATTGTGATTCTTCAGGGTCTATTCTGGCACATAGAATTGATTCTTCAGGGTCTATTCTGGCACATGGAATTGTGCTTCTTCAGGGTCTTTTCTAGAACATAGAATTGTGATTCTTCAGGGTCTATTCTGGCACATGGAATTATGATTCTTCAGGGTCTATTCTGGCACATAGAATTGTGATTCTTCAGGGTCTATTCTGGCACATAGAATTGTGATTCTTCAGGGTCTATTCTGGCACATGGAATTGTGCTTCTTCAGGGTCTTTTCTAGAACATAGAATTGTGATTCTTCAGGGTTTATTCTGGCACATGGAATTGTGATTCTTCAGGGTCTATTCTGGCACATGGAATAGTGGTTCTTCAGGGTCTATTCTGGCACATGGAATTGTGCTTCTTCAGAGTCTATTCTGGCACATAGAATTGTGCTTCTTCAGAGTCTATTCTGGCACATGGAATTGTGCTTTTCCAGGGTTTATTCAGACACATGGAATTGTGGTTCTTTGGAATTTATTCTGGCACATGGAATAGTGGTTCTGTGGGGTCTATTCTGGCACATGGAATTGTGATTCTTCAGGGTCTATTCTGGCACATAGAATTGTGCTTCTTCAGGGTTTACTTCTGGCACATAGAATTGTGCTTCTACAGGGTCTATTCTGGCACATGAAATTATGCTTCTTCAGGGTCTATTCTGGCACATGGAATTATGCTTCTTCAGGGTCTATTCTGGCACATAGAATTGTGCTTCTACAGGGTCTATTCTGGCACATGGAATTGTGATTCTTCAGGGTCTATTCTGGCACATGAAATTATGCTTCTTCAGGGTCTATTCTGGCACATAGAATTGTGCTTCTACAGGGTCTATTCTGGCACATGAAATTATGCTTCTTCAGGGTCTATTCTGGCACATGAAATTATGCTTCTTCAGGGTCTATTCTGGCACATAGAATTGTGCTTCTTCAGGGTCTATTCTGGCACATGGAATTATGCTTCTTCAGGGTCTGTTCTGGCACATAGAATTGTGCTTCTTCAGGGTCTATTCTGGCACATAGAATTGTGCTTCTACAGGGTCTATTCTGGCACATGAAATTATGCTTCTTCAGGGTCTATTCTGGCACATAGAATTGTGCTTCTTCAGGGTCTATTCTGGCACATAGAATTGTGCTTCTACAGGGTCTATTCTGGCACATGAAATTATGCTTCTTCAGGGTCGGTCTTTTCTCTCACATGGAATAGTGGTAAAACTCATGTTACTCACTTATCCTGCTATTTATGTTTTCACATATAGGAATTCAATTACTGGAAAAGTCCCTCAATTAGATAAAGTAGTATTTTCAGGCAAGCCTAAATGTTGCCTAGATTCCTTTGAGTAATATCTATCCAGCTGTGAACAGTATTTCTGGATCTCTCTTGGATCAATAATGCAACTGCTGTTCCAAGTCAAAGTTATTATCTACTTACAATAAATGATTTCACACCCTGATATGCTATCCCATAATACACCAACAGATCAAAGTACATGTATTACTCCTACTTACAATATCTAAAAGAACATTATTCCTGATCCAGTAATGCACTAGTACTAGTCTTAACTATTTCTTGCAATATCTGACCCTGATATGCCATCCCATATTACACCAATATAACAGGATCTAAAGTCCTAATTTTACTTACAACACACACCTTATGGAGATTTGGCAAACCCAATGGCCTATGGAATGAGAGCCTCCTAATGATCATGCCTTATTGAGAAATGGAAATTAGTCCATCATACCAAAATTCCAGATGTACCACTTGCTTTTTTATTTTCTTCTTGTTTTTATAACATATACTGGTAATGTATGTAAGGAATTAAATAAAATGAAAGACCAAAAGTTCAGCGAAATAAATAAAATGAAAGACCAAAAGTTCAATAAAATAAATAAAATGAATAAAGAAATTTTTAATGAAACAAGAACAGCCCTTATTAAAACGTAAATTTAGTTATATCCCTGGGTGCCAGTATTTGTAAGCTTCAAATAAAAAAAATGTCCCTGAATTTTTCAGTCAGTATTTAACTGAATGTGAGGCTGCCTGTTTTCAAATTTCTGTGGTGCTATTTGGATGTTTTCAAACTAAACATTGGATCTAACTTTTTTTTGTCTATCACTGAAAATATTATCTAATGGGCTATAACTTAAAAATATTATCTAATGGGCTATCACTTAAAATATTATCCAATGGGCTATCATTGAAAAAATTATCCAATGGGCTATCACTTAAAATATTATCCAATGGGCTATCACTTAAAATATTATCCAATGGGCTATAAGTGAAAAAATTATCCAATGGGCTATCACTTAAAATATTATCCAATGGGCTATAATTGAAAAAAATTATCCAATGGGCTATCACTTAAAATATTATCCAATAGGATATAATTGAAAAAATTATCCGATGGGCTATCACTTAAAATATTATCCAATGGGCTATAACTTAAAGTTTTACCCAATGGACTATCACTTAACTCATTAACCAGTGGAGGATTTTGTCATTTGCACCTGAAATGCAAGTAGGCAACCCATTATAGGGACTATTTCTAAATACTCCCTAATGTATCAAACTCCAAGACATTTTAGGTTAACCTAATGCCTAGTTGTATTAGAAACATCGTTTTTCATTGGCTATTTCCCCTGAAACATCGTTTTTCATTGGCTATTTCCCCTGAGCATGAGCTGAAGGGTAAACCCTTGACTTTTTCTTTCTTTTTTTTTTTCTAAATAGACCCATCCTTTTCGTGTCTAGACCACTCTTTATTCTAAATGCCCATCTTATCCTACTTTTTGCAAAGGTTCTGCTGCCTGTGTGCAGTTCAGACCGCTCTGTCTTAGATCCGGACACAAACTCAGATTCTGACCTCAGGCAAATTTCAGCTGGAAAAAACATGGGTCCAGAACGCTATGTTTTTAACGTGTATTTTGTAGTCCAACTAGAACATCCATATTATTTGGTATCATCATTAGGTTACCTTTCTATTGTCACGACCTGGGAGTTCAAGTGCGTTAAAGAATCAATTTTGTATAAATCTTTTTATTTCATTTTATTTCATTATATCGTCTAACATGTTTTTGATAAGTTTACTTGAGTCATAGATGTAATTCGTGTTGGCACGTGCTGTGTATGATGACAAAAATTCATTGTTCAGAAGTATTGGGAAATTGCATGCTTCGTCATGCGAGTGCAGTTCAGGCTACGCATTAGCCTTCCCATATATGCTTTGAGATTTTGTAGACAGTCACATTCAAACTGTCCTGTTCGAGAGTCAACAGTACGACAAGTCGAGTGATACAACTTTTAATTTGTTGTGCCAGAAAAAGAAGAATTTGTTATTATGTCTATGTAAAATAACATGCCGTGTTAGAGGAACTATTCTTCACTTCTTTATAACTTTCCTGGCGAGCAACATTGCATATTTGGACATTTTCTTGCTAATTTTGGAACGGGACAACACATACATTGTTTTTTTGTGAAAAATTCTGAAAATTGCAGTTAGCCTTCGTTTGACGTGGTCAACCACCATTTTGGACCGGAACATCATACTTTAGACTGTGTTTAGAAATTTTTTTTCAGGACTTATGTTTTTTTTATTATTTTTTAACAAAATTTGGATCATTCCTGTAAACCGTAAGTCTTATTTTAAATAATTACATTATTTTGTGTTCTAGTAAAATAAATTGTATCATTATTAAAATTTATAAAGCTTGTTGTGTGCACTTTTTCTTTTTTATGTTACATAGAACGAGCCGTCACATAACACTATAATTCCACCAACTTCAATGTGTCATGCATCACCTTGATGCTACAGAGCTCAGAAGCAGTCTACCACCTCCTGTCACTTAAACTTGGCGCCAGGGGTTAAAATGAGTTAAAATATTATCCATTGGGCTATCACTTAAAATATGATCTAATAGGCTATCACTTAAAATGTTATCCAATGGGCTGACTAAACAAACTACTTGAACTCTTGGTTCTAGAGCTCAATTTAAAAATATATAGTTAATAGTACCAGCAACATAAATCATTTATTGATCTCAAACTAGTACAGTGAGCAAAGGAGAAATACCTAATTAATGAGTTCCGATCTCAGAAATGTATGATACAATTGGGATATATGTCCTGTAATATTTTAGAAGAAGGACTACAGCACATTTCTGATGATGTGGATCATCAATGATATCCATGTAAGGTTTCATCAATGCAAACATGCACACAATATGTTGGCCTAACAATCATTGGCCATAACTATTAAATGATGATGTAGGATAATCAAATTCCACTGAAGCTTTATCAACAGAGAACTGTACACAAACTTTTCTTAAAATCCATTTAAAATTAGCTTTAGCAATTTGAGTCCGCCAGAATGGTCTAAGGCAATAATTACATTAAAGCAAAAGCAGTTCGTCCAAGAAGCACTGGCCACAAATTTACAAAATAATAATGCAAATCAAAAACAGAAAAATCAAACAAAATTTTTGGTGTCATCAACATAATGATGAAATTTGACTGAAAACCAAATGAGGTAAGTGAGTTAGCGGCCAGAGGGAAAAGCAGCGTATCCCACTGGGAGAAAGAGCTAAAATTTTCGTTTATGTCAAAACTGCCAGTGAGACTAAGTAAAAAATACAAACTTTAGTAGGAAAACTGGGGTCAAATTAAACATGTTGGGGTCTCTGAAGTGCAAATGAGGGTAAAGGGTGATGAAGTACAATAATCAGAGGCAGTAACTGATGATGCTGCATGCTGAACATGAAGGAAACACATCAAGATGCTCACTAAGTGGTCACTATAGAGAAATAGAAGTAAGCCAGTCTGACAATCAGCGGCCATTACTCTGCTAAATGTCATAGCATGCTGATAGTCAGCCAAGGTACCATAATGCTGTCAACTACAGGTGCTCGGTATTACCAGCATAATGGTGAACCGCAGTTATTTTTTTCTGGTGGTTAGTATCACTGTAATATTTCACTGTACTGGCACATGAGTATTTTCTGTCATTAAGTAATGTAAAGAATTCCCAAGGAATTGTGTTACAACTTAATGATATTAACATCATGTTTTCAGTATTCATGACAAAATAGCTCAACAGACTAACTTCTTTATACAAAATGGTTACAAATAAATGTAACAAATTAATGTAACAAATTAATGTAATAAATTAATTAATGCTTTTCTTGCTGTGCATATTGAGAGAGTACTTTAAGAGCAACAAGCAGTTTATGAGCATTTCATGATATGTAAGCCAAGAAATTACAGTTAGTTGAGGTGGACAAACAATATCTTGGACAGAATATATGACAATGACTTCTCAGATGAAACTAGTGTGCACAGTGACATAAAACCTGTTTGGAAGTAGAGTGTGTATTCAGTAGGTATGATATGATGAAAAGGTCACTTACTGGGTCCAAAACCTATGTTCCATTAGAGAAGTAAGGAAAAATCCACCTGCCTATGATTGCAGTTTAAGTTAATTTATATATCCCATACAACATTTTTGATATATTTTTAAAACATGATAAAATACTGAAACAAAAGAATTATGACTAGCAAAAGGCACATCTTGACTGCTGGATTAGTATGTGCACCAAGTTTCATTGAGATATAATGTGTTTAATTTGTATTGTTTGTTAGGTTTTGTCCACAATTGTATTTTAAAATGTTATTTTAGACTTGATCTTGTCCAAAATCAAGTTCATTGTATACCTGAACAGTAACTTTTCATTTTGGAAACAAATAATACATAGCTAATGTTTTCTCTGTAATTGTGGGTTAAATATAATGATCATTACAGCGTTCGAAATTAACGGTAGTCCACTAGCCCGTGGCTAGCAGATTTCCTTTTGGACTAGTATCTTTCATAATGTTAATAGTATAATGGGCTAGTAAGTTTTGGTTATCAACAGTCAACGTTTACGCCATTTCCTAATAAAGACTTGACTTCAGCAGATGTCCTTTAGAATCAAAGTAGTAACCATTGTCAACACAGTTATAAAATATTAGCCTGAGAAGATGAAGTCAATATCAGCATCAGAAAGGTGCATTTCAAGAAGCCGTCCAATTTATGCATTTCGGTACCATCATTAAATTTGGTATTTGATCCTAATTAATCTGATAACGAAATAAATAAAAATATGATGTTGTATCACACTTTATTCACTCGACCACAGTTATAAACTACAAAACAGTATACCACACTAAAGAAAAGCGCAAAAGCTATTCAAAGAAATTAATGTTTGCAGGTTTCTTTAAGGGTTTTTTTAGAAGGTGGGGGTTGTGCTCGCTAGCCAAATACCCCAACAGTCACAAACTGGAAACTATATTTTACACTTGCATCAAAATAATTATAAACATTAAATCAATTTATTATGATAACTTTATTAACACATCCTTTCCATACATCTACTTTTCATACGATGATAAGAACAGATTTTATATGGTTTTGCCCTTACAACAATGAACAAATAATTGAATACACGTGGAGATATCAAGCAGAATGTTGTACATTTGTTGGTAATTAAAATCACTGAGTATGGGCAACTAAGATTTGAAAACGTTCTGCCTTATTATTAATTTCAACAATACACTGAGGTCCAATTAATTAGGAACAATTACCAAACTTTCGCTATTAATAATGAGACCATAATTGGAGCTGTAATATAGAATGTGCATAGTCATATGGGTTCGTTTGAAGGGAACGCACCTTTTCTAAGCTGAAACTAACATCATCTGTTGGTGCTAATATTTTTTAACAGTGTTTACAATAGCCACTACTTTGATCCTGCAGAACAACCACTGAAATTTTTATCAGAGGGAGGCCATTTCATTGGGGGGGGCAAAGACAAGTGTTTCGAAATGGTGTTTCTTGCTCTGAGTTTCTTATATAAAGGATCGACACTGCCATTTATTTTCTTATTTTAAATAATTTGCGTCAGCTATACTGTAGCATCTCGTATTTCCAAATGAGACATAATTTGCTCCTTATAAGACAGGCAAAATGTGACGTTTTATAAAAACGTGTTCAGCCACCAAAAAAAAGCAAATGTTGAATGAAAATCACAAAAGATAGGAATAATTCTAATGATAGGGAAAAGTGTAATCGAACGTTTCAGAAGACATGGGCAACAGACAAGAAATGGCTGAATCATGATGAAAAAAAGAATGTTATGCGGTATAACTGGAGCATGAAATTTGCAAAAACACATAGAAAACATCCAGTTTTGTTGCAGGTCACTCAATTTGAATCAGTAAACATGTATGAAAGCGTGGGCAACACGAAAAGAGCAGACAGAAAAGCGGATATGAAGATACCACCAGAAAAATCGACCGCTGGTAAGATATTGGAAAGCTTTAAGGGAATGTGTTTGACCATAGGTGCTCGATGCAAGCTTGATGCTGAGAAGAAAAAAAAAATCAATAATCTGAAGGAAAACAATCATAGAGAGTACCAAAAATATCTCAAGATACCCCCATGATTCGTTCTAACACAGGACACTGTCTATCATACTTTATAAGAGAAAAGGTCAGTAATTTCCAAATATTTCATTCATTCCATGACATTCAGTTTTCTTCTGCTATTTCCATCTTTAAAGGCATATGACCATATTCAATGGCTTGTTTTACTCCAGAGATATTTTTCTATTCATCAAGCCATAATTGACTTTTCTGTGTTGCATGAAACTGAAGTTGCAGGTTCAGAAACGTGTTAATTTCGCCTGCCAGACAATGTTGCGCTCAGATGACAAACGGTGAAAAGAGCTATGGTAAAAAACGGAAGACCCTTCACTGATTTTTTTATGGATGTGTTAGCTGGATGAGATGAAAGGAGTTGATGTTGAAGAGACATACAGGATTTATAAACAAATTGTTACATTTACTCACTACTTCAGTGAAAGTGAAAGGCAGAAATATTTTTGGGTGGAGCATTTCCAGCCAGTACTTGTCAGTGCTGGTGTGGATGCTGATGTAGTGGAATTGGAATGGGACATATTAAAAAATGTAGTCTACAGCAAGTAGGCGCATACTCAAATACAAGAAACATCACTGATGCCAGATGTATTAAAAATTCATTATTTAGCATAGTACATGTATCATGATTGCAAAAAGTAACCATTTAAAGAAAGCTTTTAAAATTAATATGAACATTATTAATTATTGACATTACATTTTTCTTGATTTAAATTTATTCAGAACAATATTTTCTTAATGTTTTCTGTTATCTTGCAATTACAAAGACATTTATGCTTTGGCTTGATCCACAGTTGTAAAATGATGTGCTGCTGGCTGCAAGAATATTCTGGCATTGATTGACCTCATCCTGACAATCCCAGCCCACTCTGCTGATGCTAAGAGAGAGAGGTTTATCAGAGATGAAAATGGTCAAGAGTGACTGGAGATCATGTTTGTGACTGGGTTCTGTTCTACCTACTCTTTATAATGTTCCATACAAATAATATTCCAACACATGATCCATCACTAGCAATACATTTGTGGAATGTTTCAGAGAGATAGGTAAGGAGACCTGAACAAACCCCATATGGACCCTGAGTGCAGGTGGAGAACTAGAAAGGACATCTGGATCCCTTTCTGAAATTGAATTCAGATTATCTTGAGAAACAAAAAATGTGAATTGACTGATGATGTGATGCAGGATTTGATTTATAATTCTGTTCTTCTGCGTTTCAAATAATAATACAATTTATGAAAAATGTTAATCTCAATACAATATGTGTGATATTGATTTCTGGAGAGGACTAATAAAGATTTGGCAGGACTAGTAACTTTCTCTGCATACTAGTCCTGGCTACAAAGAAAATTGGATTTGACTCTCTTTTCAGAAAATTTTCTTGACCTGATTTGAATGTAACAGTTACATTAGTATTTTTAGCTCACCTTGGCTGAGACATTTTGTAAACACTAAGTGAAAATGATTAGCTATTTACCAAGGTCATGTTCAGCTTATGTGTTTACCTGAAAAAAAACATTTTATTTTTAAATTTATTTCAGTGTGGGAATCTGAGTCTTTGATAGGGCTATTCTAAGTTATGTGCTAAATGTTAGGTTTTTTTACTATGCTGTTTTATGATTAAGTGATTATGTGACCCATCAAGAGTGTCAAAATGACATTTAGTTGAGTTTAATACTCCTATCTCAGTATTCCTACACCTTAGAGCTCAAGGTGTTTTTAATGGCTGATGCCAGTTTGTTTTGAAGTTTTTATTTTTGGGGATTTAATAATTCAGATTCTCTAGAAAACAAAACAAGTGCTCTTTTTCATAAAATTCTGGGACAAGGAAATTTATTCTGGAATTCTAAACAGAACATTAAAAATTGTGTTTCAGTGAGGAACTGTTGCTATCAGTAAAATGACTTCATCTGATGTTATTGCCTTCCATACTGGAACTTCGAGATTCGAACCCAGATTCCAATTAGAACTTTTAGTGAGAGGACTTATATTTTTAGATTTTATTCACAAACTTAAGTCCTATTTCATATTTTTACCTTATTTTCTAGGGAAATAAAATATTATGTTAAAATTTACAAAGCTTATTGACTTCACTCTTTTCTTTTGTTACATTTGAATGAGCTTAAACATAACACAATTACAACCTGGGATGAATGTTAATGAACAAATGAAGGATGACTACAATAGGCCATGGCATAATCTCCTCTGGTCTGTAATTAGTATTTCTGACAAGGCCTTGGCACAAGTTCTTCTAGTCTGTAATTAGTAGTGCTAACAAAGAAGAGTACCATGATTGATGCATTATACACCCATCCCATGTTTAATAATTACTGGTACATCTATACACCCACCCAATCTTTAATATTTATTGGTACATTATACACCCACTTAATCTTTAATTGTTACTGATACATTTTACACCCACCCCATCTTTAATAGTTACTGGTACATTTTTTCCCACCTACCCCTTGTTTAATAGTAAAGTTTTTAAAAGTCAATGAAAACAAAAATAAATATCTCATCTGATTGCCAAGGTAGGTCACCTGGTTTATTCTCAACACAAAAGAACTGTCTGCTACCATTGGCACAATGTCATGGACAATTTGGCTACCCACCTTTTTAACATACTGCGCTGCATCTTCTTCCTTGTAGACTTCAGCACTGACAGCACCTCTTCTGGATCTTTTGGCAATAGGATGTGGTGGAGTTATGGACACCTCATCTTCCCTCTCATCACTAGGGGGTGTTGCTGACTTGTTCTTGACCTTTTGTTCCTGAAGGAGAGTAAATAATATAAAACTAGGATACCACAGCTGCAAAATACTTTGATACCTGGCTAAAGAGAACCCCAGCATTATCAATTGTTACATACATGTGTAACAAAAACTCATTTCACACTCCAAAATGCACACGTGGCAACGTGGCAGTGCCAACTCACAACAAATAAACTTAGAAATATGTTCATGGAAAAAAGCTTCCCTACCACAGTGACTGAATTGACTTAAACACAAAGCTTGACCATAATGAGATAGTTGGTGAGCCAAAGGTAATACTGTAAACCCGTGTGTGTGTGTGTGTGTGTGTGTGTGTGTGTGTGTGTGTGTGTGCATGTGTGCATGCATGAATGTGTGTGTGTCCAGGGTTCTTCCAACCCATGACCTCCTCCATCCAAGGTGGATGGTCTAACCACTAGGCCACCAAAACTGTCATGATAAAACATACAAATTATCAAGTACAAACATAATCTTGGCTGTAATATAATATTATTAAGTACAAACATAATCTTGGCTGTAATATATAATATTATTAAGTACAAACATAATCTTGGCTGTAATATATAATATTATTAAGTACAAACATAATCTTGGCTACAAAACATAAAATTATCAAGCACAAACACAATCTTAGCTGCAAAACATAAGATCATTGTGGTTCAAGAAAACTTGCCAATCATCAAAAATCTTAAGTAAAAAAAAAATTTAAGATTAAAACACTACTCATAGTTTCAATTAATATTTGTACTTGACAACAGACATTGCTCTCTTTCTAAGCTTTTGCAAAACTTACCTTGTGGCGCTTGACAAATACATTACTATCTTGCCAAGCAAATGCCACAATTACTTTGTGGCACTTGAAAAAGACAACCTTATCATGCCAAGCAAATGCCACAATACTTTGTGGCACTTGAAAAAGACAACCTTATCTTGCCAAGCAAATGCCACAATTACTTTGTGGCACTTGAAAAAGACAACCTTATCTTGCCAAGCAAATGCCACAATTACTTAGTGGCACTTGAAAAAGACAACCTTATCTTGCCAAGCAAATGCCACAATTACTTTGTGGCACTTGAAAAAGACAACCTTTTCTTGCCAAGCAAATGCCACAATTACTTTGTGGCACTTGAAAAAGACAACCTTATCTTGCCAAGCAAATGCCACAATTACTTTGTGGCAATTGAAAAAGACAACCTTATCTTGCCAAGCAAATGCCACAATTACTTTGTGGCACTTGAAAAAGACAACCTTATCATGCCAAGCAAATGCCACAATTACCACAATTACAAAAACAATTTGTGGCACTTGACAAAAACATCCCTCTCTTTCCAAGCTTAATCCACAAATGCCAGTTACCTGACTGCACTTGACAAAACATATCTCTCTCTTGTTAAGCTTTGCCAAACTTCTAAGCTTTATGATACTTAACTAGCATCCCTCTTTCCATGCTTTTGCTACATATAAGTTTTTGACCAAATAATCACAAGACAAGAATGATAGATATTTGTACAAATACAAAAATTTTACATTGGCTCAGGTTACAGATGTATACCAATTAAATATATGTTGCTAATTTTCAATATATATATAGTGTATACATATAAACTGATATACATCTTACACATATATAATAATACCTGCATACACATATCTGTTTGTTGCATATCTAATTATTGAATAGCTGTCATTGCTGTTTTAATATTTTGTTTTAATAGTTCACTGACTATTAACCCTGTTATCATTTGATGATGGAAACATACCAACTTGTGTTTCAAGCTTGAAACAAAAAAAAATCTATAAAAAATTACATTTAAAGTGTTGGTACAAAGCAATTTGATATACCAATACTACTGGTATATCAAATTGTGATCTGCTTGTGGCGCAATAATACACATATATAAACATTATAGTGATTCTAGAGCGATGATAAATTTCCAAACATTATTCATTAGAGATTTATGACACTGACAATAAAAAGTATTAATCATCCTCATTTTCTAAATGAATTTAATATGGCACATATTTACATCACAATCCTTACTAATTTATGTTCCCCACTCCCCTCTCATTCATAACTACACAGAAATGTGGAGTGAGAGAGAATAGGAATTTGGGTTGGATTAAAACCTTAAAATAGATATTACACCAAGTAACCTACAAGAATCTGTTTTGTTGTAACATATATGTGCACTTTTCTTAGGATTTATCTACATTGTTTATCAATGAAACAAAGTTGCAAACTATTTTAACATCATACAGTAAAATCCAGGGTTATGTGATACACATACTATGATCTATTAAATGTCTTGTTTTTTGTTGTTGTTTCTGAGACATACTGTAATGTTCTAAACATCAATTAATTATTAATTAAACATGAAAATGTCCAAAGGCCCCTCTCTCCCTGTACCATTGTAGCAAGATAAAGGCTAAAATCTATGAATTTACAACTATAGAGGATTTTCGTTTGTGGCATCCCATGATATCTCTTGAGTTATGAATGATGGTAAAAGTTAAGAGAATGAGAGACTTTATGGTTAATGGTACTGTTATTAAGCAAATTAATGACTTAGATCAACTGTAAATATATTAAAATATTTTAATTACCTCTTGTTAGTTCATCATTTTGCTTAGTTTCTGTTCCAGATTATTTTCCATGAGCAGGTAGGTGAATGGCTTATCATTCATGTGAATGGTGTAGCTAACCAAGTGTTTGTAGTGCTCTACTTTTATTATTACAACCATCTTTCATGTTTAAATCATAAATGTATATTATATTGATTTTATCAATATGATGATAAATAAAAACTGAAAAAAGAAAACAATCAACTCATCAAAATACAATGGTGATTGTGAATAGCAACAAAAGGCATAGAACTACATTTTGTAGTGGCCACACTCAGGAATGAGAGTTCATTCAGTCAATACACAGCTGCCAGTAGAAA
The DNA here is from genome assembly GCA_016746295.1 of Potamilus streckersoni. NCBI lineage: Eukaryota > Metazoa > Mollusca > Bivalvia > Unionida > Unionidae > Potamilus > Potamilus streckersoni. The sequence goes on from JAEAOA010002244.1 coordinate 190,457, forward strand.
ATTTGAACTCAGTTCAATGGCCAACTATATGTAATTATATATGATATAAATAAAATATATGTATAGTATGCATGCTATATAAATGATATACCAATCATTTGTATAAAGTTTTCATTAAAAGGAAACTCTGCAAGGTTTGTTTACCTTTATTGAAACATTGATACATCATGTGGTATATCATTGATACAGCTACATAATATACATATATTATATATATATATATATATATATATATATATATATATATATATATATATATATATATATATACACACACACACATAATTTGAGTACAAGAACAGAATTAGTAAAAGTACTTTCTAAATTATATAATTAAGAATGTGACTACCATACTTACATAATTTTCATTGCAAAAATCAGTCTGAAAGTGACTATGTCAAGAGATAACAATGGCAAACACTGCTGTGTCTAGGAGACACCTCTTCACTGTTTTTGTAATTCACTGGGCACATAGATTGATGAAAATAAACAATTTATTGAAAGTAAAGACTAAATATTTTCTAATATGCCAACAAACAACAGTTCTTTTTTATGATCAAAAATTGACAGGATGTTACAATGTTGTAGAACTCAAAAAATGTAAGGAGCAGGGTTGTTTTCTTACAGGGATTTTTGTGAAAATGTATATATAGTATCTAACCTATGCACAATGTTATAAGTAGACAAATATTAAATGTATAAATTTGCAAAGCTAGCTGTGGATTTTTGCACCAAAATGTGAATGGTAATATTAAAATTATGCAAACCACATGGCATGAGTGGCTCCAAGTTTGTTCTTTGATATGTGCTATCTCAATGATCAAGTTCATTCATATAGACCATTCTTAGAATGTATTCATTTATTTATGTGACCCTGACAGAGAGCTTGGAAACGCTTAATTACACGTATTTGGATGCAAATTTTTTATTTGGGACACAGAAAATCACCCATACAGGAGTCCTCTGTACACACATTTTTGTTACAAGAAGGAAACTGTTGCAGCAAAATAAATATGTTCTTATTGGTATGAAAACTGAAGCAATGCTTTTATTTTACTTAGTTGCTGACTTCTTTGATCAAAGGTCGCTGACTTTCTTTGATGAGGGTGCATGTGTTATCGAAGGTGCTGACATAGAAACTCTTTGAAGGACAAAACAAATACCCACTTGTTATTGCTGTGGCAACATCAAATGAATTGTATATCCATATTGTCAGTTGACCAATGATTCAGAAAAGAAAAAATATGTAATTTAAAGGGAAAATCCCAATCCCTACCACCCCCAGGCACCCACAGGCACCCCCAGGCACCAAACACAGCAAGCACCATAAAACATCTAGGCTCTGCACTTCTCATAGAAATTACAATGCAAGCATACGGTCATGTACCCAAATCTATTTAACACTTTCATCACTAAGTAACTTTGTAGGCATAGAGTCCAAATCTATTTAAAGCAAACCATAAAGTCTCTACTGGATTTGGAAAAGTTTTTGGTTAAAACAGCAATTTGTGTCACTATGCACATTTTGTAAATGTTTTATTCTGACTGTGTATTTTGCCCACAGCAATGATTAATTATAAATATACATTTAAACCTTACCTAATCAGAAACAAAAGTTATGCTTTAAATAGTATCCTTTCTCTATCATTAACTTACATTATGTGTGCTGTTCAGAAAAAAGACATTAAAGATAGGACATAAATCAACTTACGTTTATGAGAATGGACATATCAAGCAAGTTTTCATCATTATAATATATGCAGCTGTAATTCTATAAAATATTTTTATGCAAAAGGAAGGAATCTCGATAAAATACATTACATCAGGAGTGCACACTCTATTTCAGCATGTGATCTACTTATAAAATGACCGAGCCAAAATGATCTACCTACCATAAAAATGCATAACATATATAGGAAGACATCTATTACTTTTTAATGCTACACCTCTACTCACACTACATTCATGATAGATGTATTGTGATCCCTTGCATTACATCCATTACAGCTGCTATCAATATAATATATTCTCTTGCAAAAGGAATCTATGTAATATATGTAGTATAGTCGCATCTGCCTAGCTTAGCCTGGTTTTCTCGAGACATTAAAATTCATGTAGATCTCATTAAGAATGGTCTATATCCAGGTGAATGCTTCAGTACATTGCTGATACAGCATTGTTTTGTGGAGGGGTTTTTTTTGTTTTAGAAAAAATGAAATTTAAAATGTCCAAGTTTTTATGTAAATAAATGGTCTGACCCTTATTTGAGGTTTATGTGCACTTGGCCTTTACACCATGTCTTTGTTGCCATAAGCCTGCATATGAACACAACTGAAACAATATAAAGCATTTTAATGTAATTTAGATACCTAGTTTTATGCATATCTATATTATGTGTATTAATTTTTATAATTACAGATTGTAAGGGTCATTTAGCAAAATAGATTCACTAGCTATTTATGTCTATTGCTGGTTCATACAATAAGATATGGTCATTTTGTTTGGTATACAAGTTATTGTAGCCTTCTACCTAGCTTGGAAGATGAAGATAAAATCTTGTTGATGAATTCTATGAGATTTTAGATTAGATCATTGGTTTACCCCCTTGGAAGACCATGTCACCAGGTTTCTTATTGGCTGGCTATTAAAGGAACTGACCTTGTTGACAAATAAGAATGACCTCAAAATGAATATCTGACATTCATCCTGGTTCTCAATTTGTGTCTTAGTTTTTTATACCAGAGATGTTTACATGGTAATTAATTACACATAACTTATACATCAGTCTTAGTAGAATCAGCTTTATTTGTATTCTGTTGTCTGATTCTTTCTGTAAGAAGCAGGTAAACACTAATTTGGTGGGGGCCATTCAAGAGGAGAACTACTGTACAGTAGTCTTGGTAATACCATTAGTTAACATTAATTATAGTACTATAATCTTGGTATTTGGATCATTTTAACAATAATTATAGTACTGTAATCTTGCTATTTGGTACTTCTTTTATCATTAATTACCATGTATAGTATCTATTGGTATTCCTGTCAGTTAACATTAATTACAATGTACAATATCTATTGATACTCCTGTCAGCTAACAATTATTACAATGTACATTATATATTGGTACTCCTGTCAGCTAACATTAATTACAATATACAGTATATATTGGTATTCCTGTCAGTTAACATTAATTACAATGTACAGTATATATTGGTATTCCTGTCAGCTAACATTAATTACAATGTACAGTATATATTGGTATTCCTGTCAGCTAACATTAATTACAATGTACAGTATTTATTGGTACTTGTATAAGTTAACATTAGTTATAATAATGTAATCTTGGTTACACCAGTTAACATTAATACAATGTATAGTACTTTTTTGTACTCCTGTCAGTTAACCATTATTACAATGTACAGTATTTATTAGTACTTGTGTCAGTTAATATTAAAACAATGTTAGTATTTTTTGTAATGATGTCAATAACATTAACTACAATGTTAGTATTGGTACTTCTGTCAGTTAACATTAAAACAATGTATAGCATTTCTTGATACTTCCATCAGTTTGCATTAAAGTAATGCAAACTGACCAAAATCCCAAGAAGAACCATTGACCAAAGGAAAGCTACTAGCAAGCTAATTCTGACCAATGGTCAAGTTGAGACCAATGCTACCAGCAGTAAAATGTCAGTGATTTGTGAGTGTCTTAGACTACTCAGTTACCCTAGACAGACTGTCAAACATAATTCATGTTTATAACTCACATTTACTTTATCCTTTCATATAAATACAACCATTACATTTTTTATTTTAGATTTCACATATTTTTTTTATTTTTCTCCCACATCTGAATTTTGTATACATGAAATGTTTATGCTTTTATTTCTTATGTATTTCAATTGTTATAGAAAATATGCTACTCTGTGTGTGTTATGTATTGCAGTGGACTAGGAACAATTGGCTTTAAAATTAAAACTCTATATGATATTGCCAAACTATTTTATTTAGTACCAAAATCACTAAACACTACCCCATGATAGAAATATATGATAAGACCAGTATGGAAATTGTCTTGCCTGCTGACATGATTAATTCAGTCATGACAGAAGTGGCTCCAAATGAAAACAAATACAAGTTTTAATTTTACCATAATATTCTAGACTTGCTTTCCAAAGGCAAGACATCACGTTTTGTGGAATATTAATTGATTTGATGCTGAAGTCCAATGTTGCCAGCCAAGGTATCGATTTTATTTTATGATGCTAACATGCTGTGGAAATCCATAATTGAAATGGGGGGAATTCTATACATTTCTTTAAAAATATGAGTAAAAAGTGCAATTGCAGGAAGCCATGATCATTGATTCACAAAATACATTTACACCACTGAAAATCAGTTGTCACATCATAAACAGATTGATAATACAACAAACATGTGATCTATATAGAAAGCCACTGACTCCAAAAATATATAATGAAATGAAAATAAGTAAATTATCAAATGAAGCAATAAAATGCTAAACAAAAATATGTGTTTGTAAAATAAAAAGACTCAAAACTCAGACAATAATATCAGCTCTGAAAAAAATTCATGAGACATAAACAAAACAGACAAGCTCTGTATTTAATAAAATACATGAGATGTAACAAAACAGACAAGCTCTGTATTTAATAAAATACATGAGATGTAAACAAAACAGACAAGTTCTGTAAGATGTCAATACAGCAATAAAGCTGAATAGGATCAAGCATAAAACAAATGAAAATGACTCAAGAAAAATGTAAAGAAAATAACATACAATCAACCAAGCAACACTCATACAAGGCAAGCAAACATCAAAAGAAAGAAATACAATGCAATTGAAAAATTAAATAACCACATAAAAAGCCAATGTTGATTGAGCATAAATTTAAAAAGACATCAAAATTATGAATGAAACAACCAAATGCCAAGCAAAATAAATGGTAATTAAGTGAAACAAAGCTCAACTGGTTAACCTAACATAAAAAAACCCAAAGTAACATCAAAAGTTTTAAGAAATAAATATGTACATCACCATGACTGAACACATTAGGAATTAAAATTGCACCCCTATCAAAGCTTTGAAAGTATAAAAAAAAACTTTGTTCTGCTCACTGATTTTGTGCCTGCTCCTTCAAGTGGCACCCAGTGCAAGTGTGGTGCCTTGCCACACCATTGTTATGCTTTTGTGTAAGACTGTTAACAGAAGCATACAATTTGTTGTTACATGTCATAAACAAATAACAACACAGATGAATCAAAGTTGCCAAAGCCCACTCTGGTAACCCTAAGACCCCATGACAGTATAAACATCACCCTCAGCAGAGCAACATTGTTCCCAAAGGCTACCACAAAAGGATTCATAGAAAAACACAGCCAAGGACTTTCCAATGTAAGCAGGCCTAATTGGTTGTGAGATTTTTTTCCATTGCTAATTACAACCTGATAAAATCGACAAGGAGTTGGGTACTTCAAATGATTTACCTCTTCTTTGGTTTATGGCTCATGGCTTTTCTTTAAATTATATGTGTTTATATTTTGTTTCATTTTTATGTTACTAAACTGGCTGGAGTTTTGTTTCTTTCATTTCAATACTTATCATTTCACTTGGCATTAGACTTTCATTTTTATTTTGCTTTATCTTATGACATTTGTGTTCAATTAGCATTTTGCTTTAGTACGTGGTTTATTGCATGTTATATTGTTTCATTTAACTTTAGTCTGCTTCAGTCACCACAATCTTTTATTTTTGTTCATCCCCGGTTTGCTTTTATCTTCTATCACATAGTGCTTCGTTCCTCTGTTTTAATTATTCCTGGTTTGTTTTTCCCCCTATTATAATGTGCTTGTTTCATCTGTTTTAATTATTCCTGGTTTGTTTTCCCCCCTATCATACAGTGCTTGTTTCATTTGTTTTGCTTGTGCCTGGTTTGTTTTTTTTCCCCCTATTATAGTATATTATACAGTGCTTGTTTCATTTGTTTTGCTTGTGCCTTGTTTGTTTTTTCCCTCTATTGTACAGTGCTTGTTTCATTTGTTTTGCTTGTGCCTGGTTTGTTTTTTCCCCTATTATACAGTGCTTGTTTCATTTGTTTTGCTTTATGTTTGTTTGCTCTTTCCTATCATACATGTTTCATTTGTTTTATTGTTGTTGTTGTTATAGGGTTTAATGCCATTTTTCAGCACAAGATAGGCTATACATGGTGGCCAGTATTAGTGGTAGAGGAAGAACCCTGGAAAACCCCGGGAAGAACCACCGACCCACGAGAAGCTACTGGCAGGCTTTCTCACTTACCCACATTAGCTGAGTCTGGACTCGAACTCACGAAGACAGAGGTGAGATGGCAGTGATCTGTAATGGTCAGTGCTTTAGACCACTCTGCCACTCGGGGCCCCCCATTTGTTTTATTGAGTATGGATCTTATTATCTGTGCTTTGAACCTATTTTCTTACAAAAATGCTTGTTTTATTTTAGTTTTTCTTGCTTGATTTGAATTGAACTTAATTTAATTTCTTATTTTTGTATGCAATGGTCTTCCAAAGATCTACATGTTGCTATTCATAGCAAACCAAATACAATTAAGAACCGATATAGACTAAGTACATCATTTACTCTCTGTGTGTATGTGTGTGTGCACGTGCACATGTGTGTGCGTGCTTGTGAAGTTTGATGACAATCCTTCAAAGAGTATAGGAGCTGCAGTGATAACAAACATGTACTAACAGATAAATTGATGGCAAGAACAGGCCATTAGGTAGAGCTAAAACCAAGGGCTACTTTTCCATTACAGACCATGCCCCACCCCACCCCTGGATCCACCCTACCCCAACTCTATCTCTCACATTGTGGCTACTATTCCAGTGAGATCCATGTCCTCCCCAATCTGTGACAGTTTGATAATTATTTTTATACACATGTATAAAAATCATGTCTCATTTTCAAGTATGATACATGTCTCTCACCCATGTTGTTATTACAAATTCTGTGGTACCCATAAAACAGCTGTGGACAGACTTGTTTATTCACAGAGGTTGCCTCAGAAATTGAATTATGATTTTGACCTTTCGTTAAGGCAGTCTATTTCCCAGTCCTGATTATTCAAAATTATACCAAATGATTTCACAAACAGTTATCTTCTCCCAGACAGACCATGGCATCAAGAGGAAAGCTGTCTTATACAGTTAGAACCTTACTGATAAGCTCCATAGAAATGGCTCTCTACAAGAAAAGGATGACATAAATGAGTACTTCTGCCACATCTCCCTGCCTGGCTGCCAATCAAGTAATAACCAGCCTCAATGCATTAGTGTATGGTTGCAAAGTTATCAAAGACACAGCATCAATGCATTAGTGTATGGTTGGAAAATTATCACACACAACCTCAATGCATTAGTGTATGGTTGCAAAGGTATCACACACAGCCTCAATGCATTAGTGTATGGTTGCAAAGGTATCACACACAGCCTCAATGCATTAGTGTATGGTTGCAAAGGTATCACACACAGCCTCAATGCATTAGTGTATGGTTGCAAAGGTATCACACACAGCCTCAATGCATTAGTGTATGGTTGCAAAGGTATCACACACAGCCTCAATGCATTAGTGTATGGTTGCAAAGGTATCACACACAGCCTCAATGCATTAGTGTATGGTTGCAAAGGTATCACACACAGCCTCAATGCATTAGTGTATGGTTGCAAAGGTATCACACACATTTCCAACAAATATGAATCTTTCAGGTAAAAAAAAGTGTTTTGCAAGTTATCACGCAATTATCAGCAACAAAAGAAGTATCTTTGTGCACATATTTAAAACAAATTCCCATTTTGAATCAATGAGATAGGCTAGGGAGTACACATCCTCTACATACACAATTTAGATGCCAATTTGTGGTACATGAATACATATGTACCTACACACACTTTAGCTGCCAATTTGGTGGTACATGAATACTATGTAACTACACACACTTCAGCTACCAATTTTGTGGTACATGAATACATATGTACCTACACACACTTTATCTGCCAATTTGGTGGTATATGAATACATATGTACCTACACACACCTTAGCTGCCAATTTGGTGGTACATGAATACTATGTACCTACACACACTTTAGCTGCCAATTTGGTGGTACATGAATACTATGTACCTACACACACTTTAGCTGCCAATCTGTGGTACATGAATACTATGTACCTACATACTTTAGCTGCCAATTATTTATTCATGAATACATATGTACCTACACACACTTTAGCTGCCAATTTGGTGGTATATGAATACATATCTACCTACACACACTTTAGCTGCCAATTTGGTGGTACATGAATACTATGTAACTACACACACTTCAGCTACCAATTTTGTGGTACATGAATACATATGTACCTACACACACTTTATCTGCCAATTTGGTGGTATATGAATACATATGTACCTACACACACCTTAGCTGCCAATTTGGTGGTACATGAATACTATGTACCTACACACACTTTAGCTGCCAATTTGTGGTACATGAATACTATGTACCTACATACTTTAGCTGCCAATTATTTATTCATGAATACATATGTACCTACACACACTTTATCTGCCAATTTGGTGGTATATGAATACATATGTACATACACTCACTTTAGCTGCCAATTTGGTGGTACATGAATACATATATACCTACACACACTTTAGCTGCCAATTTGGTGGTACATGAATACTATGTACCTACACACACTTTAGCTGCCAATTTGGTGGTACATGAATACTATGTACCTACACACACTTTAGCTGCCAATTTGTGGTACATGAATACTATGTACCTACACACACTTTAGCTGCCAATATGGTGGTATATGAATACATACATACCTACACACACATTAGCTGCCAATTTGGTGGTATATGAATACATATGTACCTACACACACTTTAGCTGCCAATTCGGTGGTACATGAATACTATGTACCTACACATACTTTAGCTACCAATTTTGTGGTACATGAACACATATGTACCTACACACACTTTAGCTGCCAAATTTGTGGTACATGAATACATATGTACCTACACACACACTTTAGCTGCCAATTTGTGGTATATGAATACATATGTATCTACCCACACTTCAGCTGCCAATTTTGTGGTACATGAGTACATATGTACGAGTGAAATGGTTCTCTGAATAAACACAAATCCCTTGAAGTTACTGACACTCCTTTGAATAAACATAAGTCCCTTGAAGTTACTGACACTCCTCTGAATAAACACAAGTCCCTTGAAGTTACTGACACTTTTACTGATTGAAAAGAATTTCCAAGGAATTCAAGATAATGTTGTAGCTATTGTGGTGGTGGCAGCTACAATAGGAAATTAGCCATTAGAGCCAACAATAAATTTTTAGGCTACATATAGACCTGCCAACCCTTCAAACTTGCAATTTGTGAAAGGGATGAAAATTAGTGAATTTTGAACAAAATTAGTAAACAATTATATCATGACACTGGCCCCATCCCCTTTGATGACCTGTACTGCATTATATGAACATCTCAAAAATAAAACATTATCTACACTGATTACAAATTTGCAGCCAAATTTACTTGCACAAACTTAATGCTATTTGACATGATACAGTATGATGCTGTGGCAGACATGTCATTACTCAATCAAACTATGGTAAATTTGTTTTCAAAACAGTTCAGGCTTCATGCCTGCTTAATCTTGGTGACTAAAATTGTTGCAAATTTTCAGCACCCATGGAAACTCTAAAGTTTGTCTTATTTTTCCTTACAATAGGAAATACTCTTTTACTGTCACTGTTGCTGATCTCCATCTGAGAAAGACAGGTTATGTTCAACAAGAAAACACTTCAGCACTGGTAACTTGCAGGACGTGAGTAGGTGGCTTAAAGTACTCCAGAGCAGATATTTGCTGAGTACTCTTCATTTTTCCAATATCTATGTTTGCTAGCACAGCCTTCTGCCACATGTCCCCAGGGGCATCTCTGTGCTAATTCTCAATTCCAAAATTTGCAGCATACTAGTGTACAAAAAGTCTGTGATTTAGATTTTTGTCCCAAAATTTGCAGCATACTAGTGTACAAAAAGTCTGTGATTTAAATTTTTGTTGTAGCTTTAACAATTTTTCAGTCATATCACTATGATGTCTGCAGTGTGACAGTCATATCACTATGATGTCTGCAGTGTGACAGTTTATATCATGTTTAGCACTGGGGCATCATGATGAAGACATGTAGCATGATGTCCCACCAGTCACATTATCCTGACACTAGGCCGCCCAGCCCTAACACTAACCTCTAAAAGCTGAGTACCAAGAGAGGCAGCTGTTAGCACAATTTGTACAAGTCTTTGGTATGACCTGGCTGGGGTTCAAACCCACAACCTCTTGCATCTGAGGCAAATGCTCTAACCAGTAGGCTACAGAAGCAAAAAGCACAATGAACACTGATGTTTGATGGCTGAATGCATGGCCAAGTTTAGGTTAACAAAATCTATATTTCATTTTTTTATGGAATACGTATCTTTTTTTCTGTGTAGGTAAAAACATTTTAACTGTTATGTAACTTAATTATGAAACGGTGTTAATCTATCAAATGAAACGTCAATCTCAAGCAAATTATAATACATGCTGAAGATTCAATATCTCAAAAATTCCTATACTCGAAAAAACTGTCTTTATTTGGTGTTTGTTAAAAACAAATTACAGCTGATGTGAGTAAGTACATGAGCCATTTAAAATAAAATCAGACCCTGGTTTTCTTCACAAGTATTTATAAAACTTCTGTTCTAAATATAGATTATTTACTTTACAATGCTTGGTACAGGGCAAACTGTAACAATTGGATATAGTTCAACTAACTTCATGACCAGTAATACAGACCCTTATACAGACCACTGCTGCTATTTTGACCTGCACTTAATGGGATAACATTTATTTTATTCATGATTTAAGGTGAGTAAAAATTTGGGAGTTCATGACTTTTTTGCATGTGGTGTGAATCTGTGAATCCCTACTGAGAGTCATGAAATTCATACCAAAATAGTGTGGGTTGGCAGGTCTGTACATATTTGATGATCATTTTTCACTAAACCAAATTCAAAGATTCTCTTTATAACCACTGCTGTCCTGTATGTGGGACCTTTGATATATCAAGTTAATTTGTTAACTTGTAAATAATTATTACATATATGATTACACACTAGCTTTTTTAAGTGAAATCTAAATGACTTCCAAAACTGTTCAATGGAATCTAACAAAACTTGAATAGAATTTGACAGAAATCTGCATCAAAATATAAAGTGTAAAATAAATGTACTTTAGGTGTAAGTGGGCTGGCAATGATTCTCTGAGTTCAAGTATAAAACATATACATTTCCTTTAAAACTATATACAAGTTATTGTTGCTAATCAGTGCCTTTTAATCTACTATTTTGTCTCTAATATCATCATTTTAAACATTTAAAGTTTATTCTAAGAACTGTAAATAGCCCTTGAAATAATTTACATAAACACACTTGCCTTTGTTTTCATAACAACATGAACCAGAGCTCAGGACCAGTGACACTGGTTGAAGTCCTTAAGATCATTGGAGGTGAGTACATGTGCTGTACAGATTTGGCTTCCATGTTTTTGACTTTGATGTCAAGATTTGGCTTGTATGTTTTAGACTGAAGAAGCAGAAAGCTTTTAATCAATGTTACTGTGTATAAGACTATAGAAATTTGAAACAGTTAAATCACATCAACTGTCCCTACAAAAATAAGACCACTTCTTCCTATTGACACACAGATGTTGAAATCACATCAGATATTTTTGAGCAATAACAAATTTTGAAGCAAGCTCAGCCTCAGCTGTGGTGGACATACTGGATGTCAGATTAGCACCATTTTCATTTTATAGGAAGGCACAGACATCATTAGAATTCTTTTGGAAAAACCCCCCCACTGATACAGCCAGCCATCTTGGAGTGATAATTTCAAGATTACCACAATGTATGTCGTTATGACCATCTATTCATAGGAAGTAGTCACAACAAGATTCTAAAGATGGCTGCCTGTATCTGATGCATGACTGACATCATTGTAATTTAGACAGGTACCATAATAAGTCTTTTGGTGTAACACCATGCTGATATTGCCATCCTTCTGAGAGGAAACGAGGTCAGATTTTGAAGATGTCCACCATAGAGGCCATAATGAGGGCCAGTATTTGGAATCAACTTAGACATCAATAACTCCTCTGGTAAAAAGCTGTCAAATGATTTTCAAAGAGTAGTACCATTTTATTTAGAGCCAATAAGACATCATAAAAGTATTGTAATCTATATTTACATTAAATGGATGAAAGACCAAAAGACATAAAATGAAAGACAAAAACTTATGAAAAGTAAAGCTAAAAATAAATTTAAATTTAATAATTGATCTAACTCATTGAACATGTATCAAGATCAGAGCTACTTCAGCCTGCCATTGTTTACCTTCTTTGACCATTTATTAATATTGGTTTTTTTGCTATTTTTGAAAAGTTTTTCAAGTTTTAAAACTTTTTTTTAACAAGCGATTTATCTTATTTAATTTTATTGCTTTGTATTTTCTGAGAGATATTATAGGTGTTTTCAACAAATTCAAGGACTTTTCTATGATAAAACCAACTTTCATTTTTCAAAAGTTGTATGGACCATGCAGCTGGGCTCACTGTAAAGAGGATGGAGGACCACAGGACCATTCTGCAGACAGTATAACACAGCCTGGGCAAAGTATGGCATCTCAAAAATTGTCTGATGACCAATGATCAAAGAACATATCATAAGAACTTTATATCACAGTTACAGTTAAATCAGTTACATTCCCATTAGTTGCTGACACAAGTATCTTCAGCCAAAAGCAGGGCTCGAAATTAGTGGTAGTCCGCTACCCCAAGGCTAGTAGATTTCCTGTCGGACTAGTAACTTTCATAATGTTAATAGTCCAATGGACTAATAAGTTTCAGTTATCGAAAATCAACGTTTGTTTACGCCATTCCCTAATAAAGACTTGACTTCAGCAGATGTCCCATAGAATCAAAGCTGTAACCATAGCCAACACAGTAATAAAATATTAGCATGAGAAGATGAGGTCAATATATGCCTCGGAAAGGTGCATTTCTATAACAAGAAGCCATCTGATTTGCTTAACATTGCCACTTATGGTACCGTCCTTAACAACTGAAGTTGGATAATTGATCCTGATTAATCTGATGATTAAATTAAAAATGATGTGGTATTACACTTTATTCACTGGCCACAGTAATAAACTACAAAACGGTATACCACTCAAAAGAACACCACAAAAGCTATTCGAAGAAATTAAAGTTTGCAGGTTTGTTAGATTATAGGATTTTTTTTGGATTTTGGGGGTTGCATGCTAACCACACACTCCAACAGTCACAAATGGAAAACTATATATTTTACACTTGCATCGTAATAAGTATAAAAATCAGATGAATTTATTATGATGACTTTATTGACACATCTTTTCCATACAACTACTTTTTATATGATGATAAGAATTGGTTTTTATATTTTTTCCCTTACAAGGATGGACAAATAATTGAATAGACGTGGAGATATCAAGCAGAATGCTGTACATTTTAAAATCTCTGAGCATGGGCATCTAAGATTTGAAAATGTCTGGCTTTATTATTAATTTCAACAATATACTGCTGTCCGATTAATCAGAAACAATTACCAAACTTTCGCTATTAATAAGACTGTAACTGGAAATGTTATATAGAACGCGCCAAATGGGTTCATTTGATAGGTTCATTTGATGGGAACTTACTTTTTCTAAGCTGAAACTAACATCATCTTCTGATGCTAATATTTTGTAACAGTGTTCACAATAGCCACTGCTTTGATCATGCAGAACAAGCACTGAAGTCCTTATCAGAGAGAGGCCATTTATTGGGGAGGGGGGACAAAAGCATGTGTTTTGAAATGGTGTTTCTTGCACTGATTTTCTTATATAAAGGACACTGATATTCAATTTCCTACTTTAAATAATTTGCATCAGCTATACTGTAACATCTCGAATTTCCAAAGAAGACACAATTAGCTCCTTATAAGACAAACAAAATGTGGCGTTTTATAGAACGTATTCAGCTACCAGAAAAAAGCAAAAGTTGAATGAAAATGACATTAAAGAGAGGAATAATTCTTATGATAGGGAAAAGTGTAATCGAATGTTTCAGATGATATGGACAAAAGACTGGGAATGGCTGAATTATAATGAAGATGGAAACGTTAAGCGGTATAACTGGTGTGCGAAATTAGCAAAAAACAAACACAGAGAAAACCAGTTTTATTGTTGTCCGAACTTTAAAACTGAATCAGTAAATGTGCATGAAAGCTTGGGCAACACAAAAAGAACAGAAAAGCAGCTATGCAGATACAACCAGAGGAATCGACTGCCGGTAAGATCTTGGGAAGATTTAACAAAATGTGTTAAACCATAGGTGCTCGAGGCAAGCTTAATGCTAAGAAGAAAAAAAAACACCCAATAATCTGAAGGAAAGCAATCATAAAGAGTGACAAAAATATGTCAGATTACCTCCATGACCCATTCTGACATAGGACACTGTCTATCATACTATATAAGAGACAAGGTCAGTAACTTCCAAATACTTTGTTTTACCCGTGACTCTTGATTTCCTATTTTGGTTGTTGAAGACATATGGCCATAATCTATGGCTTATTTTACTCTTGAGATATTTTACTATTCATCAAGCTTGAACTGACTTCTGTATTGCAACAAACTGAAGTTACAGGTTCCAACACGTGCAAATTTTGCCTGCCAGGACAATGTTGCTCTCAGGTGACATTACCCGTGAAAGTGGCTATGGTAAAAAAACCGAAGACCTTTCAATGATTTTGCATGGATGTGTTAGCTGGATGTGATGAAAGGAGTTGATGTTGGAGACACTTACAAGATTGATAAATAGGTTATTACATTTACTCACTACATCACTGGAGGTGAAAGGCAGAAACCTGTTTTGGTGGAGCATTTCCTGTCAGTTCTTGTTGGTGCAAGTGTGGATGCTGATGTAGTGGAATTGGAATGGGACATATTAAAGAGTTCAGCCTACAGCAAGTAGGTGTATATTCAAATATTTATTTTTTTTAAAAATACAGGAAACATCAATGACGCCAGATTTGTTAAAATTCTTTATTTAGCATAGTATCTTGATTTTAAACAGTAACCATATAAGAAAAACTTTCAAAAAAATAATATCAACATTATTTAAGTATTGCCATTACATTTTTCTTGATGTACATTTAATCAGATTATAATTTTTAAAATTTATTCTGTTATCTTGTAGGCTTTGACTTGGTCCACAGTTGTAAAATGATGAGCTGCTGACTGAAAGAATATTATGGCATTGATTGACCTTATCCTAACAATCCCAGCCTACTCTGCTGATGCTGAGAATGGTTTCTCAGAGATACAAATGGGGAGGAGTGAATGGAGATAATGTTTACACCCTTGGGTTCTGTGGGACCTACTCTTTATAATGTTCCATACAAATGATATTCCAACAAATGATCCATCACCAGCAGTACATTTGTGGAATGTATCAGAGAGATAGGTAAGGAGACCTGAACAAACCACATATGGACCCAGAGTGCAGGTGGAGGATGAGAAAGGACACCTGGATCCTTTTCTGGAATTGGATCCAGATATTCTTGAGAAAGAAGAAATGTGAATTGACTGAGTGATGATTTGAAGCAGGATTTGATTTATAATTCTGTAATTCTGCATTTCATATGATAATGCTATTTATGAATAATATTGTTGTTAATCTCAATACAAGTGTGTGAAAATGTTTTTTGGACAGGACTAGTAAAGATTTGGCAGGACTAGTAAATTTCTCAGCATACTGGTCTGTCTGGCTACAAAGAAATTTATGTTAAATTCGAGCCCTGAAAAGCAATGACCAAAAACTGCATATGTTCTACATTTGCAGTTGGGGACTTGCGTGCATAACAGGCCCAATGTACCCTAAAGCATTTTGTGATAGGGCTGGTGTGTGCAGAAAAAAAACAATGTGCCCTTGTGTATGCTGTGAGGCAAATAAGGGAGACAACCTTTGTGACCTACAATGCATCCTTTGATGATGCCAGAAAGTCTTGAACTTTCTTAAAGAGGTACAAAATTTTCCTTTCTGTGCCTTTGTCTTTTTGAATAACTTTTTCAGACGCCTAAACTAACTTTAGATGTATATATAGCCAGGACTGTGCTGATGTGCCATTAACCCACATTCTTGCAGATCAGGGAAAATGAAATTAAACTGATAATTTAATTTTTAATTTAAAAAGATTGACATTTTTCTTGAAAATGAACATGAAAGTCATATATTACTATAAAAATATTCAAACAGAATCTAACAAGTTGGGACAAATAAAAAAATATTAAATATCTATTATAGATACCAGCAATGTTTCACTTTCAGCTCTGGATTTGTAGCTGCATTAATACTAGTATTATCATTCTATGATAAACTGCTCTCCTCTCTAATCATTTATTAAAAACTATAATTTATTCTTCAAGATTGCTATACAAATATTTTTCAACCTACAACAGTATTTTACTCCACTCTGCCTTTTTAAACACACAATAAATAATTAACAAGCTGGGTTACAGCCTGGCACTTAAGTAAAGTTGAATAGTCAAATTTTATTTCATCAAGTTCACAAACAAGTCTTGAATGAGAAAAAAGAAGTTTGCTGTTGTGGCTAGCTTCTCTTAATTCAAGCCTTTGATTCATTTTCAATTTGAAAGGAATGATGTGTGACACCACAGAACAATATAGTTAACAACTACTTGATGTGGTAATGTGTAAAATACAGACCTGAGTCAATCATTTATTTATAAAGAGGGAGGGGGTAAGTCCAGGATATAACTTTCACAGCTGTTTTGTGCCTACAGTGCATTCAAACAAATGAAAAACAAACTTGCTTAATCAGCAAAACCTTAGTTGACTGTGTATATGAGACTACTTTAAATTGAGCTACCATTAATGTCTGTCTGTCTGAAAGAAACAATCTGTAAACTAGACTTAGTGATACCAGAATTTAACTTTATTAAGGTGTTTATTTAGCAGTTTACTGCATAAAGAAAAATCAAATAAAAGTTGACATAATGAATTTTACATATCCTAAGTCTCTGCTGATCTGTTGGACATGTCTAACATACAGTGATATAATCATTTCTGATACATAAATTCAGGGTCAGAACTTGAATGACCTGAGGGCAACTGTATACCAGTCTGATTTTTATCTAATTAGGATTTTACATTTTGATGACAACTACATGACAGATTTCCCTGACATTAAACCATACTTAGGTAGCTTAATGTTGGCATGTTTACATACATTGGAAGCCATTTTCCTAGTTAATATTCTTATATATTATTGTATGTCAGGCTGAAATTCATTGGGATGACTATTGGCTTCTGGATATACTCCATGGTTCCCAAACATTTCTATGGTTCAAAGTCTATTAGATGTACTACCTAATAACTTGTAACAATTGTATGGACTAAAACTATTACCTACATAACAATTGTATGGAAAAAAACTATTACCTACATAACAATTGTATGGACGAAAACTATTACTTACATAACAATTGTATGGATTAAAACTATTACTTACATAACAATTGTATGGACTAAAACTATTACCTACATAACAATTGTATGGACTAAAACTATTACCTACATAACAATTGTATGGACTAAAACTATTACCTACATAACAATTGTATGGACTAAAACTATTACCTACATAACAATTGTATGGACTAAAACTATTACCTACATAACAATTGTATGGAATAGAACTATTTCTTACATAACAATTGAATGGACTAAAACTATTACCTACATAACAATTGTATGGACTAAAACTATTACCTACATAACAATTGTATGGAATAGAACTATTTCTTACATAACAATTGAATGGACTAAAACTATTACCTACATAACAATTGTATGGACTAAAACTATTACCTACATAACAATTGTATGGACTAAAACTATTACCTACATAACAATTGTATGAACTAAAACTATTACCTACATAACAAATGTATGGAATAAAACTATTACCTACATAACAATTGTATGGACTAAAACTATTACCTACATAACAATTGTATGGACTAAAACTATTACCTACATAACAATTGTATGGACTAAAACTATTACCTACATAACAATTGTATGGAATAGAACTATTTCTTACATAACAATTGAATGGACTAAAACTATTACCTACATAATAATTGTATGGATTAAAACTATTACCTACATAACAATTGTATGGACTAAAACTATTACCTACATAACAATTGTATGGACTAAAACTATTACCTACATAACAATTGTATGGATTAAAACTATTACCTACATAACAATTGTATGGACTAAAACTATTACCTACATAACAATTGTATGGACTAAAACTATTACCTACATAACTTTGTATGGACTAAAACTATTACCTACATAACTGCCTATAACTACAAAATGGATAACTAACTGCCTATGACTATAAACTGGATAACTGCAGCCTATGACTACAAACTGGATAACTGTCTATGACTACAAACTGGATTGTAAAACAAAAGGTCTCTTGAAGAACAGGCAGTGGCTATTTGGAAGGTTTTAACCTTGCTTTTATCACACTGTTGTCAACAGTATGCCAAGGAATTGGTCACCAAGTGCATTCCCCAGACACACACCAGACCTGTGCTGATTTGAAGAGTCTCTAACCTTCAACCTTTGGATTACAAGTGGGATGGTCTACCAATGAAGTTACTTTGGCTCCCATCATAGAAAATCAAAATGTAAGTGTATAAGTTTTACAATAAAGTTTATATTGGTTTGAATGTACCCATAGATAAAATGACTGCTCTCTACTCCAATTACAGGTATAGAATTAATCTAATAATGTATCCATATACAAAAAACTGCTCTCTGATTATATTTACTGATGTGAATTAAGCCTTTCTGACAGTTCATCCATAGAGTGCTCTCCACTTCTACTTAATGAAATGAAACCCATCTTATAACATACCACTCCTACCTACAAATGATGTGGATGACAATATTGAGATTTCTTGCAGCAAACTCTGAACCTGAAACTTAAGAAACTTGAACTGACCCATAGCAGATGGTATGGGGGGTAAACAAATGATAGTTGTGTAATGTTGGTTGTGTGAGATTTCCAATAGGATCCAAATCATCTTGGCAGCTCATTTAAAATGACCAGCAATCAAGCAACAACTGCTTCAAGCCATATAGTACTTGTAACTGCTGGACATGTGAGGAATCTCAATTTCCATTCAAATAATATCAGAACCTGACACTGCAAATAAATGTCAACAGTACTTTAACTGTATACTGTATTACTGAAACATGTCAATGCCTCAGAACCACTGATGACAATATCAACTTAATGCAAAAAAAGTCAACAGGAAATGGCAAAATAGCTAAACAATAGTCCTTCTTCTATGTGGGCAAAACAAATATCCAGGAATTCAAATTAAAACTATTTCTTCCTTTCAACTGTCAAGTGTTGAAGGTATCTTTGCTATTCTTAGCAATATCAAGATTTTCCAAATTTATCTGCTGTGTTAATCATATGGGATATAAATGGACAGCATAAACTCTTCCGGTAAAACCACCTTGTTAGTATGTCTTTTCATGCAATTTCACGACAATCCTTTATATAGTTTAAGAGTAGAGTAGAGATAAAAAAAAAAAAAACTTGTGCTAATGGCCATATAAATTATAGAAAACACTCCATCTCTCAAGTTTTTCTGGTCTAAAGCAAAACAGCCTTAGATTTCCCTTGAAATCAAACCATACTGTTATGCCCTCCATAATGCCTAATATTAAAATACCTCTTCTGTCCTAATATTAAAATACCTTTTCTGTCTAGTCCATATCAGATTTATACAAAGAAATTGTTAATTCATTTAAAAACCATTTCACTGCCCTTCAGTCAAAAATATCAAAGTCTGGATATTCAATTTTTCAATCATAAAGCAAAATTAAAACAAAAAAAAAATACATAAAATAAAGCCCAACTCTATGGGTCAGGAGCTCAAACAATCATAAAGCAAAATTAAAACAAAAAAATACATAAAATAAACCCCAAGTCTATGGGTCAGAGGCTCTAATGACTGCAAAGAATTTTAACACCTTAGCATGAAGTCTGTTTTCTCCCTCCTTTGATCTTGTTAATTTTGGGTATTCTTTATAAACACACACACACACACACACACACACACACATATATATATACATATATATATATATATATATATATATATATGTATATATATATATATATATACATATATATATATATATATATATATATACACATACACACACACACACAAATGATGTTTGTAGGTGTTATAGTTGTCTTTCAGTACATGTAAAGTCTCTTCTTTTTTAAAGGATTCTGTCTGTTGCTAATCCAAACTTTGTCACATATAAATGTTCTCTTTTTATAACTAGTCAATTCCAATTATGACATACATGTTCAATCAACACTAAAATCAATACATACACTGATAAGCAAGTCTGAACATGGATTGTTGAAGTATATGCTTCTTCAAATGTTACAAAATTGTTTTCAATATTTTTGTTGGTTCTAGCAGCACTTTTAATATAATACTGGCTCCTTCATGCCAAGGAAATATAATCTAAAGCCATTTTTTAAGGCCAAAGTGAAGCAGCCAACTGGCCAGGGATTTTAATTATTGCCATCAAAACAATGATATCACACTGGTCATGTTTTCTCATGGTATTAAAAATACAGCTCTTTCATTATCAAGTACTGAAGTAGCTGGATGAAAACTGAAAGTAGGTTATTAAACAATCTGCAACCCCAACCACCACAATCCTGTTGAAATAACAGACAAAACTGATGGCTCCTCTTAAGTGCTGACTAATTTAGCCTGCAGCCAGTTGAAAATGTGAAGGCTGAATATATAACAAGAGTTCTGCACTGGGTAGACAACTTCACTGGAAAACCAAGGGTGTGGGCATCTTTCTTTATTATATTTAAGGATACAGTTTCCAAATACAAGGTTTATTTCCCCAAAATTATCATATTCTTTTTGTTTTCTGCTCCATCTTTTTAGCACACACCAGTATATTGCAAAAGACAAAGCTGCAACCTCTAAAATGGAAGGACACTTTGTTGACATTTGTTACAATTTTTCATTATCGTGCTAATTTTGATGGTCTGTTTTTGTCTCTTATCTTTCAAAAGACTTAACAATTTGTTTATTTGTTTTGTGATATTTTTAATGTATAATGACTTCCTCCACTAGTGTTAGAATGGCCTCCACCAGTGTTAACATGTAAGCCTCCACTAGTGTTAGAATGGCCTCCAGTAGTGTTGATGTCAGTCTCCACTAGTGTTAAAATGGCCTCCACTAGTGTTAACATGTAAGCCTCCACTAGTGTTAGAATGGCCTCCACTAGTGTTAACATGTAAGCCTCCACTAGTGTTAGAATGGCCTCCGCTAGTGTTAATATGTCAGCCTCCACTAGTGTTAATATGTCAGCCTCTACTAGTGTTAGAATGGCCTCCGCTAGTGTTAATATGTCAGCCTCCACCAGTGTTAATATGTCAGTCTTAAATGTTTTTCAAGCTGCAGTCACATTTTAAGTTAAGTAATTTCTGACAGAAACTAATCTTTCTCTTTATTAAATTGCCTCCTTTTCTCAGTCTTTGTGTTATCCACTTTATTCTACTGCCTCATTTTCTCAGTCTTACCTTGTTATCCACTTAACCAATGAGGCAGCATGATGACTTGGGTCACACTGGATAGTTTTATTTGTTTTTTTCAAGGCTCTCAAAATGTCTTAAAATCAAAAACATTTTTTTCTTTCATGTTATTTTTCATTTCTTCCTGATAGATATTAGTTTTTTTAAAAAAAAAAAACTGGCCTTTGCATAATTTATTTGATTTTGTTGTCATGTTGTGCCAGTTCTTGCCTGAAGTAAATTATTTTTCCAAATTGAGCCTGTCATGTAACTGGTTAATCCCTGCAATTCGTAGACCTTATCTGCCTGAACATTAATGAGACTGTGTGATCTCCTCAGGGACCAATTAGTTTTTATTGCTTTTCCTAGACAGCTGACATGTCCTGGCAACTGTAGTTCATAGATTACTGTTTCAAAGAGAGGACAATTTCTGTGGAGTTTCCCCAAGATCAATTTGTTGGAACAACACTTATCTCTATATCTAAATTTCCAATAAGGGAGAGTTGTACACTATTCAGCTAAATGAACAGTTACAACTCCACTAGATGTCAATAAAGGCAGGTTTGGGTGCTATTCGCCTGCAAAATATTTTGATCATTTCTTCTTTCCGAGTAAATTTCTGCAACTATGAGATGAAAAAAATGTTTCAGTGCATTTTTTTAAAGTCAGTCCCCTTAATAAGTAAAGTTCTCAATAAGTAAATTGTTCACTGAACTATAAAGTGTTGCTGTAACTTTGCTGAAATATAGATTTTTTGATTTAAAAAGTCACTGTTTCTGATCAGTTCCTTTAAGATTTCTTGAGTTAATTTCTTCTGCCATGATGCAAAATAGGTGTAGTTTTTGTACTTTAAGCTGTAATTATCATCATATACATCTGACCATTGGTCTTTTGGGAAATATCTTGAATCAAACACAATAAATTGATATAACCGTCCATGGCAAGAATTAAAGATAAAACATTATTTGTTTAGGATATATTACCATATTTCAAACTGAATGCATGTTATTCTTTGACAATATGAGCTTAGAAGTAAAACTAGTTGTAATGTTTAAAAACAAATTGCTGGAGACTGTTCCCTTGTGGAGTATGAAAGGAAAAACAATTTAAATCAACAGAATATCAATAATGCCTAAATGTAATAACTGGCAGCAGGATTCATAGACGTTTGAAACTTTTGTGTAAATACAAGTAGTGCATATCCTGATGTTAAAATTGCTTACAACCATATTCATATCACAGAAACTGAATGGTTTACCTGTGTTTGAAAAATATTAGATTTTATTCCTATTCTGATCAATAAGACTGTTGTCTTGAATAAAAACACAAGGAATCACTTATCTGCCATAATGAATCTGGTTGAGAGTATTTTCATGTCACTAATCCTTACAAAGCAATGAAAACATTTTTTAAAGTTTAGTAAAAAGACGTATAATGTAGGTTTCACAGCCCTCAATATATGTAATATAAAATAATCCTTGACCACTTTATAGTAAATCTAATGACTCAATAATTTTAAAATTTTTTAAAATAAATGAAAATTAAAAAGATTAAAATATTCGAGTTTTGTGCCATTATTTTCCATAAAGTCTTCAGCCTCACATGTAAACATATGTAGTATGTTACACTGTCATTGGCAGAAAGGGCATTCTTCAAGGAAAAGGAAACTTATCAGTTACATGACCCAATCACCTTAAGTACCCTATAAAAACAAGCCACCTGCACAAGGTATCTCAGTTATTTTGATGTTGTAGCAGATCAGTAGATAGGTTATAGCCAGCTTAGGACCTAGTCCAAGCTATATGTGTTATTTGTTATAAATTCTTTTCATTTACTTATGATGGCTACTGAAGAGGATAAAGTCCTCTCAATTACAAACCTTGAAGCCAACTCAGAATTTTGGGGTTTTGGGCCTGAGGACACTGCAGCTTTTTCTCAAGTCGAGGCAAGTTCCTCAAAAGAGAGAAGAGTTATTATGAAGCCACAAAAACAAAGACAAAAAATTCAAATTATTTGTGATTAAAGTTCCAAAAGTGGCAAAATGCAAGTCTGTTTTGGCAGACAAACACACAAAAAATGCTGGATAGTCAAAGATGTCCATTTTCATATACATAAATAACCTGTTGAAAACAGACATTGAGCTTTTGAAGAAAAGGTTGGGTCAAAATGATATACAGTCTGTTGTGGCAGATGACAATGAAATTAATGACCATTTTGTTGAACGCTTACCTGAATTACATGTAGAAGTTAAAAATGCAAGTAGACCACTCAAGCAAATTTCATTGAGTGGAAAAATAAATGGGGCATTGTTTGATGCTTTGAGGCCTGATTAAAACTGTACTTTTACTAGCAATGCTGATGATGTGTGGCAATTACCCAAACTAAAAACTCCCCAAAAAAGGGTAGACAATACCCAAATCCTTAGTAGAACTGATTAATACTGCATGCAACAGACAAAAATATACATGTACAGAAGAACAAGATCTCATAAAACTGTGATAAGTTGGGTCCAACACTTGTCAATCAAGAAATATGGAATGACCTTAGCAAACAATATCTTGTTGCAGGCATTATGCCAGTTGACCAGTTAGCAGAATTAATAAAGTCTCAGACTGCCACAAAAGAAAAAGCAAAGACCCTAATTTTAGATGGGTCAGTTGCACAGCTATCATGTCTCCCTCAGATGGTGATTCAACCACTTCTGAAAAGGAAACATTCCAATCTTTGTAATATACATACCCCAACAACATCTATGCTTTTTGGAGATGATGTGGCTAAAGAAGTTAAAAAATGTGACACTGGGTTTGTGCTTGCCATTATTTTGCCCAGATTCACAGAGGTTTCAATAGAAGCTGTGGTGCTACAGGTGGTGGACCCATAAGAGGTCCAGATTTTAATCAGTGGGCAAGATTTGGATCCCAGTGTTATAGTACTCCAAATACGTACAGGAATCAATACCAAAATTCCAATATAAGAAATAGATCTGCTTATACAATTCTCCCAAATAAGCCCACAAATTAAAATCAGCAGAGGTAAGATCTTTGGGACAACTTAAGCAAAGCATTGCTATATGGAATTAAGTTTACTCATGATCCGTGGATTTTGCAGTTTCAGGGTACAAAAGAATTTGATTCCAAGCCTAAATTTTTCCAAAAGAAATCCCGATTTCAGATGAGCAGCGTACCATCATTGAACTTCATCACAAAGGAGCTATAGTTCCATCCGAGTAATCAATTCCCAAATGAAAAATTTCAGCCAGTTATCAACTTGAAGCTGTTGAATAAATTTGTCCAAAATGAACATTTTAAGCAGGAAACATTTTAAGCTGTTTTAAATCTCATCCAGAAAAATGATTTCTTTACTTCTATTGATCTAAATGATGTTTATTTTAGTATTCCAATACATTCAGATTATCAGAAGTTTTTCAAGTTTATTTGGAACAGTCAACTTTTTCATTTCGTATGTTTATCTTTGGCTTTCTTCTGCCATAAGAGTTTTCACTAAGATCCTCAAACCCATCTACACATAGTTTTGGCAGCAGTGTATTAGGTGTGCCTGACAAGATTTTTTTTCAGATCACATAAATTTCCATATCGAGATTCAGTCTGACAGTATATATGCTCTCTTGTATAGTAATAATATGGATGGAATAGCATCAATTCATTTGGATCAGCTAGCCAGACAGATTTGAAACTGGTGTATGGAAAGGGAAATATTTGTATCTGCAGTCCATATTTCTGGCAAATATAATATAAAGGCAGATTATCTGTCTGCATTTTTCTGACTCTACTGAATGGATGCTAAAGAAACTATTCAAAGATTGTGTACACTTTTGTTCTAGACATAGAGCTTTCTGCATCTAGATTAAACTGTCAGTTAAAGAAGTTTGTCTCATGGTTTCCAGAAACAGGTGCTTTTCAAATTGATGCCCTTTCTTTTTCCTGGCATGAATTAATTCCATTCATTTTTTCCCCCGTTATTCTTGTTGGGGAAAATATTGAATAAAATTATTGCTGTTAATGTTAGTGAAGCACTCTTAATTGTTCCACACTGGACATCATAATCCTGATTTCCTTTAATCCTGTCTTATTTAATTATCTTTTCCAATTAAACTTCCAAGGCACAAAAATATACTGACTCTTTCACAAAGTGGTCAGACTCATCCCTTAGGAAGACCTATCTTTAGTTGCAGTAATTGTATCAGGAGATTCCTCCAAAACCAAGGACTTCCAACAACAGCTGTGGACATCCTTTTCAATTTGTGGAGAGCAGGAACATCAATACAATATGATTCTGCATGGAAAAATGGTGTTTTGTGTCAGATCAGGGAATTAATCCATTTTGTGTCTCTGAGGTAACAGTTATTTCATATTTAGATTCTTTGGTAACTGAAGGTAAGTCTCACAGTGTCATAAATACTTACAAGGTTCAATGTTTACTCTGAGGATGTTGATTAACAGATACTTGAAGGGATTGTTTAATAAAAGTCCACCAAAACCAAGATATGTTGACACTCGGAATGCAAACCTAGTCTTAAAATACCTTTATACTCATTTTACTAGGAAATTATTATATCTTTCAGATTATTAACATTGAAGCTAGTTGCTCTTATTGCTTTGTCCACAGCTCCAAGAGCACAAACTCTAAAATCTTTGACTTGTATGGCAGATAAAATAGTATTCAGTTTTTCAGATTTGTTGAAAACTTCAAGACAAGGTAAGAATTTGTATTTGGAACTACTACATCACAAGGATGAAAATATTTCATTGCATTATCTTGACAGGACTAACAATATAAGTTCTGGTATCTTATTGTTCCTACAGAGCCGTGACATCTAGTTCTATCACAAGATGGTTAAAAATAGTTTTAGAACAATCAGAAATTGATACATCAAAATTTAAAGTTCAGTCTTACAGAACTGCCACAGCATGAGCTGCTTTCAGACATAGCTGTTCCTTACAAATATATTGAAAATGGCACGCTGCTCATCAGTAAATACTCTACACAAATGTTATCTAAGGGATATCCAGGCAAATAGCAAGGGATTTGCTGAAGCAGTTATTAATAGCATATAAATAATATTTTTTATTTAATTATGGTTCCTGTTCATGTTTTTTAGCAGATGTTTTGTTGTCATTCTTTAAAGATGCTATGTATACATGTGAGGCTGAAGGCTTTATGAATAATAATGAAACCTTCATCCAAGCAATTCGTGAAGGATGAGGGGCATTATTGGAGTAAAGCCAGAGGCTGAGCATGTATACACCTACCCATTGTTGATTATAAGGTGGGGTTTTCCCTCCCTGTATTATATTGAAAACAAAACACTTCACTTTAAACTATTAGATACCTCATGCAGTTGGTTTATTTATATATCAGGTGACATGTCGTGTGACTAATAAAAGTTTTCTTTTCTTTGAAGAGCATCCATTCTGCCAATGACAGAGTAACATGCAATGTATATATGCTCAGCCTCTTCATGTATACATTTACATAATGTTACCACTTGACTGTATATTGGGCTAAGGGACCAAATTATCTGCAAATCAAAAGCCAGTTTGATCAATTAGCAGTGTTGCAAGTAGTTTTGTTGCAATGAGTTTACTCCATCATAACAAGCAACTCACTATCATTTTAATCCAGTGTAATTGAATTAATTATAGGTATTTTACAGACATCATAGTCAGTCTCCTTTATGAACTGATTAAATGACTGTAATGATTCTTTAATTTATAATTGATTATACAGATGATTAACTTCCTCGTGTGATATTGTGTTTGAAGCAAAACAAATACACTAATTAATGAGCAGTGTCAGTTGGTAATTAAAAGAGAAAATTGATGATATGACCACTTTTGAGGTAGTTATCAAGCAAGCTGATAGATACTCTGTGGATAAAATGAGTTTGCTAAACTATTTTTGTAAAGGAAGGTAATAATGCTGATTTGTAGTAGGTAAATTTATTTGAAAATGGATGGATAAAAAGATGGACACTGAGTGTGTGATAGCTATTTTTCCAAAGAGACATAACCAACAATCTGTGATGGCAATCAAATATGACACTACTACAAGACAGAGAAATTTTCAGCCACATTGGATTAATTGTTATCCCTGACTTAAATATATTGACTCTGAAGGAAGGATGTTTTGCAGTTACTGCAAACAATATCCAAAACTGGCACAGGTAGGAAATTCACCCAGATGAACAATTCTGCAAATGGACTAGAACTTGAGGACTTTAACCCAGACACAGCTATCAACTGCTGGCTTAGTGCTGGTGCATGTGGGAGACACACACAAGTGTGTGTGTGTGTGTGTGTGTGTGTGTGTGATTGAAAAAATTCCAGATGAAAATAAATGATTGCTATGGACTTTGTATTACAAAGGTGGCTAGGTAAAAAATGGGGATAAAAAAAGGATGTTATCAAAACAAAACAAAAAACAATGTAGTATCAATGTTTTGCATGACAGCCTACATTGAATCTGGTTTGTACTGGATCACACATTTAGATTTAGCCCATCCAAAAATGACCATGTACATTCACACAGATTCTGCCTTTCTCACAGCTTGCTTTTAATGACCTTCCAAAGGGTGTATGAGGATCAAAATAAAGTAAATAATTGCTACAGTGCATTTAAAGACATAACAGCTGATACTCAATTTATTCCATAGTTTCCTTAGGTTATGGCAAATCTAAATTGGCATATATCAAAAGTGAAAAAACAGGAGAGTGATGTTCACACAGTGACAACTAAAATAGCACCATGCTCTCTTGGAGATCAATGAGATGTACATGAATGAATGAGCTGCATTTAAGTCATAGCCCATGGCACCAGCAACGACATAAAAAGGAACACAGTGGTGCAAATTGAATGTTATTTCTTCCTTATAAATGGTATTAAAATGAAAATGAAAGTGTGTAAATCATATTGTTATAAAGTGAGCATCACTGCCTACAGGAAAACCTCTCTGACTGGTATATTTACAAAATGCACAAACCCAATCTGCTGATGGCAAATCACAATATGTGTCAGGGATGTCTCTCAAATGCCAGAAAATAAGGCCTGATATTCAGGCACATAATGTGCTGGGTCTATAAAAGCCCTGACACGAAGTCTCATAATGTACCATAAGATCTGGGTCTATACAATAAGCTCTGATATGAAGTCCCATAATGTACCATAAGATCTGGGTCTATACAATAAGCTCTTATATGAAGTCCCATAATGTACCATAAGATCTGGGTCTATATAATAAGCCCTGATATGAAGTTCCATAATGTACCATAAGATCTGGGTCTATATAATAAGCCCTGATATGAAGTCCCATAATGTACCATAAGATCTGGATCTATATAATAAGCCCTGATATGAAGTCCCATAATGTACCATAAGATCTGGGTCTATATAATAAGCCTTGATATGAAGTCCCATAATGTACCATAAGATCTCTAGAATAAACCCTAATTTTCTGGTAAATAAGATCTGGGTCTATGCTATTTATAGTAACATCTGCATCATACATGAATCAAGATGTCTGAAACAGGTGTACTTTGTTTTCCCAAAGATATTACTGTACCTAATTATTTCAAGAAATAACAATATTTTCAAAATACCTTTACATAAGGAACTAAATTTAATCAATTTTAAGACTCTAATGTCCACCTATTAACTATTAAGACAGCACATAATATAACCTGGGTGTGAGAAATGGTCATTTTTGGCATGGTTTTATGAATATTCTTGGATCAAAGTACCTGGCCAGATGCTATCCACACCTGTGCCAGTAAATGATCACTTTTTATCACCAGGGAAGCCCATAGCTGAAGTTGTTGTTGTAGGGTTTAACACCATTTTTCAGCACAAGATAGGTTATACATGGTGGCCAGTATTAATGGTAGGGGAAGAATCCAGGAAAATAAGGGAAGAACCACTGACCCATGAGAAGCTACAGGCAGGCTTTCTCACTTACCCACCTTAGTCAAGCCTGGACTAGAACTCACAAAGATAGAGGTGCATAGCTGAAGTATTCTCCAGGATTTCTCAGACAACAACAGTGCTGACAAAACTGAAGCCCATCTGGAGTGACAAAAATGACGAATTCAGTTCAAAGGTCAGACTAACTATATTTCTCTATGCCTATGAATCATGGACCAGAGAAAAGGACACAGAGATGAGATGCTTCTGAAAGATCCTCGGTGTCTCATACAAAGACCTGTGTCACCAATGAAGAAATATGGTAAAGTATCAGACAAGCAATTGGGCCTCATGAAGACCTCCTGACCACAGTGAAAAAAACAAACTGTAGTGGTATGGGCATGTCTCAAGATCATCAGGACTTGCCAAAACAATACTGCAAGGCACTGCACAAGGAGGAAGAATGAGTAAGAGGCAGGCAGAGAAAGTGCTGGGAAGACAACATACGGGAGTGGACCAACTCTTCCACTCCCGACACTGAGCAACTCACTGAGAAAGACGTTAAATTAAGAGGAAGCTAGTTGTTCAGCCTCGTGTGGTGCCCCAATGGTCTACCAGACTATGGGACTGATGATGATGATGATGATGATGATGATGATGATGATGATGATGATGATGATGATGATGATAACAGGGTTGGACTACAGAGTATAGATTATTAGGTGTCTTTAATCATGCTTAATTACCTTCAGAAATGCTGCAAGGTTTTTATCTAAAGGTGGGTGCTCACCACTGTCACTAAAATAAGGGCAGAGTTGAGAAGAAAAGGTGGCTGGAATGTTTGTTATTGAGCTAAATTTAAATCAGGACCCTCAAAAGTTGTCTACTCATGCTTCATAAGCAGTACTCTAATGAGTATTTCTGAACTTAAAATGTTCATTATGTGTGTATGAACATTGTTCTGTGCTGAAAAGTCACTTTTCACAGTAGAGTAATTTTAATCAAAGATTCTTCATTTTTCAATGTATTGTAACCTTTAGAGTGCCATACAGTTTTAATGCACAAGATCTCTCAGGAATTGTTTAAGAAAATAAATGAAAATTACACTAAACTTTAAAATTGTGGTCTTATTATTAGGCTTGGTATTTTTCCTTATGTAATTTTGTTTTGAAAAACCAATGAACTGGGTTGACCAACATACCATCTGTTTTTGTGAATCTAGCATGTACCTAAAGGTCATACTGAATATCAAAATCACTAACTAGCATTTACAGTAATATTTTCACAACTCAGATCAAATAATTATAAATCCATTGTCATTGTCATATTGCCATCCTCTTAAGATGAACCTTCTTGGAGTCAGTTATTCAGGGTTATCTAGGCAGCCCATATTTCAAACATTCCTAAATCTACCTTATGGAATGCAAGGTGAAAACAATGACTGAAAGCTTGTTTCAGGACTCAATGTACCAATAACTTTTTGTTTAAAAACCATTCATGACAAACTTATGTACCCAAACAGTAAACAATTGCCTACCAAAAAAAAAACTGCTACAAGACCTACCTGCAGCACAGTCACATGTCAACAGTTAAATAAAAATTGTAAACAGTAAATCACAGGGTACAATTTTATAAATGCAACTTAAAAAATGATTTGCATGAGTTCTCATGCATCACTGCTTTTCAAATGAATGTATTCATACCAATATTGTGTGTAGTTGCACACTTACATGCCTTGGCAGCATCTCTGTAACTTGGCATTTTTGATGTTTATTTAACTTGGCATTTTTTACATTTATTTAAAAAGGGGGATGATATGGAAGTCAGCACCATGTACCAACTTTCCCATAACAGAAAAGAAAATAAATGCATTAGGATGGAGTTTACTGAGTTAAACATAACATATACCCATCAAAACCTTCAAAGTTTGATGACAAAATTAATCAATTACATCCATAAAATATTTCCATAGCATCTATTTTGTACAACTATTGTGTACTAAATTTTACAAAGACTATTTGTACAGCTGTTGTGTACCCAATGTCACTTAAAATATTTGTGTTTTGACCAGTGTCTGTCTCACTGCTGGCATAACAACAGTTATGATAATCTGTAGGAACAATTAATGGCTAGTTGTGGCTTTACACTTTGATAATTCAATCTTACAGTCCAAATTTCTTTCAATAGCTAGCCATAACAAAAAGAACTATCATTATTTAATGTGCAAATCACTGTAATTGAGTGGTCAGTCTATTACATAAGGAATCAATCCACATTATCTTGAATTAAGAAAGAATTATTTTACTTAGATTCAGTGTGTGAATCTACAATGCTTTGTTGTCTAAAAAGAATTGTTACTAAGATTTAATGGTTAATGTACACCAAACAAGGCAGAATGGAAACAGATGACATTATCTAAGAAATCTTAATGGCAAACTGAATACACTTTAGATAGGCAATGCACTGGAGCATAAAATATAAAGAAAATATGTTCCACATGAATAAGGGAAAATGTTCATTGGTTGGGTGACAATAATGGAAATTTTTACCTAAGTGAATCACTCCATATTAAAAAATTTACATTTTTACTTTAGAAGGAATAAAGCATCATGTGAGATTTTTCACACAGCCATAACAAGTTGAGTCATATATCAACAATTTGAGTCATCTATCCTGTGACATCTGCAGTGTGGCAGTTTATAGTGATGTCTAACACTAAGGCAACATGCTGCAAACAAGTTGCATAATGTCCCAACCAGTCACATGATCCTGACACCAGGCAATCCAGTCCTAAAACTTGACTTCTTAATGTTGAGTGCCAAGAAAGGCAACTGTAAATACCATTTTTAAAAGCCTTTAGTTCAAACCCACAACCTCCTGCATCCACTTACAACATCCAACTGGTCTAATATAGCAATATACAAATTTTTACAACAATGCCTTGCAAATATGGAATTTACATAGGTATGAATTGTATTAAATAAATTATGTATGTATATGGCAGTCATATGAATAGTTTTTTTTTAAATGAGGTAAATGGCAGTCAATGTGACTAGTCTTTTTAGATCAGTTACATGGGAGTCATGTGGTCTTTTTAGATGAGGTACATGGCATTTGTGTGACTAGCTTTTTAGATGATGTGCAAGGCATTCATGTAGTCTTTTTAGATGAAGCACATGGCAATTATGTGACTAGTCTTTTTAGATAGGATACATGGCAGTCATGTGGTCATTTTAGATAAGGCACATGGCTACATGTGACTAGTCATTTTAGATGAGGTACATGGCTACATGTGACTAGTCATTTTAGATGAGGCACATGGCTACATGTGACTAGTCATTTTAGATGAGGTACATGGCTACATGTGACTAGTCATTTTAGATGAGGCACATGGCTACATGTGACTAGTCATTTTAGATGAGGTACATGGCTACATGTGACTAGTCATTTTAGATGAGGTACATGGCTACATGTGACTAGTCATTTTAGATGAGGCACATGGCTACATGTGACTAGTCATTTTAGATGAGGCACATGGCTACATGTGACTAGTCATTTTAGATGAGGTACATGGCTACATGTGACTAGTCATTTTAGATGAGGTACATGGCTACATGTGACTAGTCATTTTAGATGAGGTACATGGCTACATGTGACTAGTCATTTTAGATGAGGTACATGGCTACATGTGACTAGTCATTTTAGATGAGGTACATGGCTATATGTGACTAGTCATTTTAGATGAGGCACATGGCTACATGTGACTAGTCATTTTAGATGAGGTACATGGCTACATGTGACTAGTCATTTTAGATGAGGTACATGGCTACATGTGACTAGTCATTTTAGATGAGGCACATGGCTACATGTGACTAGTCATTTTAGATGAGGTACATGGCTACATGTGACTAGTCATTTTAGATGAGGTACATGGCTACATGTGACTAGTCATTTTAGATGAGGTACATGGCTACATGTGACTAGTCATTTTAGATGAGGCACATGGCTACATGTGACTAGTCATTTTAGATGAGGTACATGGCTACATGTGACTAGTCATTTTAGATGAGGTACATGGCTACATGTGACTAGTCATTTTAGATGAGGTACATGGCTACATGTGACTAGTCATTTTAGATCAGGTACATGGCTACATGTGACTAGTCATTTTAGATGAGGCACATGGCTACATGTGACTAGTCATTTTAGATGAGGTACATGGCTAAATGTGACTAGTCATTTTAGATGAGGTACATGGCTACATGTGACTAGTCATTTTAGATGAGGTACATGGCTACATGTGACTAGTCATTTTAGATGAGGTACATGGCTACATGTGACTAGTCATTTTAGATGAGGTACATGGCTACATGTGACTAGTCATTTCAGATGAGGTACATGGCTACATGTGACTAGTCATTTTAGATGAGGTACATGGCTACATGTGACTAGTCATTTTAGATGAGGTACATGGCTACATGTGACTAGTCATTTTAGATGAGGTACATGGCAATTATGCAAACAGTTTTCTCTGGTTATAATACACAGCAGCATTGTGAAAAGATCTATATTTCCTGGTAACCTTTTGTGGATAATGACTGAAAATTATTTATTAATGTAAGCAAGATACAAAATGACTTTATGCCACATTTATGAACTGACCAATCATATTTCTGCAGTAATTGTTCACGAGACCTAACTGAATGCACCCACCTTATAAACTTAGTATGATATATTCTAGTTGATTAACTGTATATTTGAATACAAACATTGTACCTGTATCTTTGAATACAAACATTGAGAAAACATTATGGTCAAATTTTTATTAAATTCATAGTTTAAACTTGTTGTCATAACAACAATTTTCAACAATTATAAACATGAACATGCTAATAAGTTAGGAGCAGATAAGACACTCTACAATATAATCAATACTATGACATGACAGATGTACTGCAGATGTAATAATGTAATAAGATCAAGGGGCGGATGATGGGGGTGAGGTTTATGAAGAAGGAGCTAAGTAATCTATCAATATATAATAGGCTTATAACAGAAATAATGTCTGTTTGCCAATTGTGACTCACTCATTTAAAAATCCCTGATTTCAAATACAATTTTTTGACTTGTACTGACATACCTATTTTTTAAATCACTGTATGGAATCTGATTATCCAGTATGTCATCTCAAAAAATAATTTTAACAAATCTATCAACCCTTCGCAAGGGTGGGTCAGCAAACATTATTTTTTTTTAGGGTGGCCTATTAAAATCACTTCCAATCCAAGTCTTATTATCAACAATATTGATTATGACCCCCTTCCCAAATCCTCCTACTATACATGTATTACTTTATTACCTCAATGATCCAACTAAACTGTCCCTACCTCCTCCTCTTTGTTTTCCTCTTCAGGCATCTCTTTTAAACTCAATGGTTCTACTTCTTTGAGGGAATTTTCCACCTCAACATCAGATGCAGACATTGGGAGTGCAGTCTTTCCCACCTGATTGTTTACATCACTATTCTCTAAAGCTCCCAGTGTTGCATTTTCATCCTTATTCTGGTCTTTAGATTTCACAGGTTTTTCATTAATGTCATCTGCAACTCCATCACCAAACCTTAGCTTTCTTGCAAACTTGTTCCCCATTTGCCCTATATTCCACACCTGGTCTAATTTTTATTTGAAGTAACCAAACAGATTTTCATATAATATGTCTCTACATACTATTGGTACTCCTAATATTACATAACACTGGTATGTCACTTGATTCAATACAATTCTGTGTCCTGGTGCTCCTAATAAAATAGCACTGGTATTCCACTTGATTCAATACACTCCTGTGCAAATATTTTGAAATCCAACCCTTCTAAAGCAAAACTTGTGGTATCATGCTGTCATAAAATTATCTCCAACCAGCACAGGATAATTGTTATAACAGAGTTTTAAGTACTGTTATTTGTCACAGTACTGCTACCATTGCATCTTCACCAGAGTGGAGACTAATTTGAAGCTCTCTAAATAGTGCCACAGGCTATTACAGAGTAAGTACTAACATGTCTGCAATTATAAAACCCACCATGCTGACATATCCTTAGGCTTGTAAGCTTAATGATTTTCTGGACTGACACACTGCTGATGTCCATGATGGATAATATGTCACCAACCAGCAAGGCATGCCCATACAGATTTCATTGCTCTTCTCTTACTAGCTGCTACCATTCTTTCCACATTTACTTGATATCATGTCAAACACTAGTTACATATCTCTTTCTCAACAAATGATACAATCAAGAAAGTATTCCAAGTCCAAATGAGCCAGAAAAAAAAAATCAATAATTTCTGTAAATGTAATGAAATGCTACACTATCCAACATGCAGCACTGGCTAATGGTGGTTGAAAAGCAACAGGCTAGTACAGTAAGCTGAATAGCAACTAGCTGGTATTGGTTTGAAAAGCAACTGAGGAATGGTGGTTGAAAAACAAATGTCTAGTAATGGTTTGGAAAGCAAATGACTAATGGTGGTTGAAAAACAAATGTCTAGTATTGGTTTGAAAAGCAAATAACTAATGGTGGTTGAAAAACAAATGTCTAGTATTGGGTGAAAAGCAACTGACTAATGGTGGTTAAAAAAGAAATGTCTAGTATTGGTTTGAAAAGAAAATAACTAATGGTGGTTGAAAAGCAAATGTCTAGTATTGATTGAAAAACAACTGACTAATGGTGGTTGAAAAACAAATGTCTAGTATTGGTTTAAAAAGCAACTAACTAATGGTGGTTGAAAAACAAATGTCTAGTATTGGTTGAAAAGCAAATGACTAATGGTGGTTGAAAAACAAATGTCTAGTATTGGTTGAAAAGCAACTGACTAAAGGTGGTTGAAAAACAAATGTCTAGTATTGGTTTGAAAAGCAAATGACTCATTGTGATTGAAAAACAAATGTCTAGTATTGGTTGAAAAGTAAATAACTAATGGTGGTTGAAAAACAAATGTCCGGTATTGGTTTGAAAAGCAAATAACTAATGGTGGTTTAAAAGCAAATGTCTAGTATTGGTTGAAAAGCAACTGACTAATGGTGGTTGAAAAACAAATGTCTAGTATTGGTTGAAAAGCAACTGACTAATGGTGGTTGAAAAACAAATGTCTAGTAATGGTTGAAAAGCAACTGACTAATGGTGGTTGAAAAACAAATGTCTAGTATTGGTTGAAAAGCAACTGACTAAAGGTGGTTGAAAAACAAATGTCTAGTATTGGTTTGAAAAGCAAATGACTAATTGTGGTTGAAAAACAAATGTCTAGTATTGGGTGAAAAGCTACTGATGAATGGTGGCTGAAAAATAAATGTCTAGTATTGGTTTGAAAAGCAAATAGCTAATGGTGGTTGAAAAACAAATGTCTAGTATTGGGTGAAAAGCTACTGACGAATGGTGGTTGAAAAAGAAATGTCTAGTATTGGTTTGGAAAGCAAATAGCTAATGGTGGTTGAAAAACAAATGTCTAGTATTGGTTTGAAAAGCAACTGACTAATGGTGGTTGAAAAATAAATGTCTAGTATTGGTTTGAAAAGCAACTGACTAATGGTGGTTGAAAAATAAATGTCTAATACTGGTTGAAAAGAAAGTAGCTAATGGTGGTTGAAAAGCAACTGAATAATGATGGTTGAAGAGCAATAGGCTATCATTAGTTGAAAAGTGCAAGAGTAATGGTGATTGAAAAGCAACTGACTAATGGTGGCTGAAGAGCAAATGACTAATGGTGATTGAAAAGCAACTGATTAATGTTGGTTGAAGAGCAACTGACTAATGGTGGTTGAAAGCAACTGATTATTGGTGGTTGAAAAGCAACTGACTAATGGCAGCTGAAAGCAACTGATTAATGGTGGTTGAAAAGCAACTGACTAATGGTGGCTGAAAAGTAACTAATGGTGATTGAAGAGCAACTGTCTAATGGTGGTTGAAGAGCAACTGGCAATGGTGGTTGAAGAGC
The DNA here is from genome assembly GCA_016746295.1 of Potamilus streckersoni. NCBI lineage: Eukaryota > Metazoa > Mollusca > Bivalvia > Unionida > Unionidae > Potamilus > Potamilus streckersoni. Next base: position 228,244 of record JAEAOA010002244.1, read on the forward strand.
AACTGGCAATGGTGTTTGAAGAGCAACTGGCAATGGTGTTTGGCAAGCAGTGTTTATTCTAGAACATAAAACAAAGAGAAAAATAACCCTTACTTTTGAAGAACAAGGGAGGATTTTTTGTTACAAAAAGATTTAAGAAACAAATATGACCTAAACCAGGGGTCTCAAACTCAAATCACCATGAGGACACATGACAACTAGTACACTGGCCCAAGAGTTGCATGACTGAGAAAAATTTGCATTATTTATTTTACAAATTCTGGGTGTCTTTGCAGGCTGCAGGAAATAACTCCAGGGGCATCATGTTTGAGACCTCTGGTCTAAATGCAGAGCTTGTAAATGTCATGCATGACTTTTGTGCATTGTTTACCTCTTCTAAAACAAGACTGTCAAGAACTGTGTTGACAAGAGTCTGTTATTTACTCTATCAATGATGTGATTCCCTATGCAAATGCAGTCACAGTTTATATTCTTTCAGAATACATTGCTGCAATAAGGCTGAACTAAGTGAGATGCTGTATATATGATTTTACCCACAATCTGAGTGAGATGCTGTATGTATGGTTTTACCCACAATCTGAGTGAGATGCTGTATATATGATTTTACCCACAATCTGAGTGAGATTCTGTATATATGATTTTACCCACAATCTGAGTGAGATGCTGTATGTATGGTTTTACCCACAATCTGAGTGAGATGCTGTATATATGATTTTACCCACAATCTGAGTGAGATGCTGTATATATGATTTTACCCACAATCTGAGTGAGATGCTGTATGTATGGTTTTACCCACAATCTGAGTGAGATGCTGTATATATGATTTTACCCACAATCTGAGTGAGATGCTGTATATATGATTTTACCCACAATCTGAGTGAGATGCTGTATGTATGGTTTTACCCACAATCTGAGTGAGATGCTGTATATATGATTTTTACCCACAATCTGAGTGAGATGCTATATGTATGGTTTTACCCACAATCTGAGTGAGATGCTGTATATATGATTTTACCCACAATCTGAGTGAGAAGCTGTATGTATGGTTTTACCCACAATCTGAGTGAGATGCTGTATATATGATTTTACCCACAATCTGAGTGAAATGCTGTAGGTATGGTTTTACCCACAATCTGAGTGAGATGCTGTATGTATGATTTTACCCACAATCTGAACATGTGTTATAATGACATAATAGTGAGACTGCCAATCTACCACTGAAAAAAGAAATCATTACTGCCAGAACAACCAAAGAACTGACTTTTGCTGTCAAATTTTATTTTTAATTCTGACAGACACCATTCTATAATCAAGGCAATTAGAGTTATGTGCCCTGCACAAGAACACATCAAAGGCACAGACCAAGGCTGGTCTGGCTAGGATTTAAATACTACCATTTTGGTCTCAAGTCTGACATGCTAAACACTCACCCATCATCTGACATAAAAATTTGCAAAAGCAAAAATTTAAAGTGACTAATTTGGACATAATAAATTGTGAACTTTCATCATTAACTTATCCCTATTTTCACAAACTTTTATTTCAATCCACTAAATCCTTTTGAACTTATTTTAGCATATGGAAGTTTGTGATAAAAGCAGGTCACACAGATGGATGGATATTAATCCTGTCATGTTAAATAAGATGAACAATTAATGTTACCTGTAAGTTATATTTATCTTCAATCCTGTTCAAAAGGTATGGAGCTAGAGAAAGCTTGCTGACAGAGTGTACATAAGGAAAGACATGAATAAATAACTTCCTGAAAAGTGTATACAAAGATTGGAAGGAATGAACATAATGTAGGATTTATAAAGTTGAACTGGAGGTGATGGAGACCAAGGAGTTACCTTACTGTAGACTTCATTATTTAGCTGAGAAAATCCTGATTGTTTTATGGTCTGTGTACTGTCACCAAATTTACATTACAGACCTGACATGGATAAAATCTGTGCAATTTATTTTTTCTTTCAAAGTTTCCTTTAACTTGATGAATGTTACCTTGAACATAGTGATTAAAAAAACAATGCTAGGGGTTCACAGTAATGAATGTCAAATGGCAACTGGTTAGTTTAATCAGAAACTCTCAGTCATGAGAAATTCTTTAAGCTTTGTTTTTTAAAACAACCATATTTTAAATAAAAAGTCAGAAATATTCTTACAGAATTTTCCCATAGTCATCAAAAAGAGATCATTGCTGATAGCAATCTGACTGGGGCTACAATCAGTCTCGTGGAAAAATAACCAACTACAAGTAACCCAATCAAATCTACCAACAAACAACCAACTACAAGTAACCCAATCAAATCTACCAACAAACAAGCAAATACAAGTAACCCAATTAACACTACCCGTGGCTACATCAGTCATGATGGACAAACAACCAACTACAAGAAACCCAATCAAATCTACCCACAAACAACCCACTACAAGTAACCCAATCAAATCTACCCACAAACAACCCACTACAAGTAACCCAATCAAATCTACCCACAAACAACCAACTATAAGTAACCCATTCAAATCTACCCACAAACAACCCACTACAAGTAACCCAATCTACCCACAAACAACCAATAAGTAACCCAATCAAATTACCCACAAACAACCAACTACAAGTAATCCAATCAAATCTACCCACAAAAAAATCTACAAGTAACCCAATTAATACTAACCAGTAACCATGGCTACATCAGTCATCATGGACAAACAACCAACTACAAGTAACCCAATCAAATCTACCAGCAAACAACCAACTACAAGTAACCCAATTAACACTAACCATTGCTACATCACTCATCATGGACAAACAACCAACTACTAGTAACCCAATCAACTATACCCATGGCTACATCAGTCATCATGGACAAACAAACAACTACTAGTAACCCAATCAACTCTAAACATGGCTACATCAGTTATCATGGACAAATAACCAATTACTAGTAACCCAATGAACGCTACCCATGGCTACAGCAGTCATCATGGACATACAACCAACCACTATTAACTCAATCAACTCTACCAATGGCTACATCAGTCATTATGGACAAAAATCGAACTACTAGTAACCCAATCAGCTCTACACTTGGTTACATCAGTCATCATGGACAAACAACCAACTACAGTACTTATAACCCAATTAACTCCAACCATGGATACAACAATCATCAAGGACAAATAACGAATTACTAGTAATCCAATCAACTCTACCCATGGCTACATCAATCATGGACAAATAACCAACAACTAGTAACCCAATCAACTCTACCCATGGCTACATCAGTCATCATGGACAAACAACCAACCACTAGTAACCCAATCAACTCTACCCATGGCTACATCAGTCATCATGGATAAACAACCAACCACTAGTAACCCAATCAACTCTACCCATGGCTACATCAGTCATCATTGACAACCAAACACTAGTAACCCAATCAACTCTACCCATGGCTACATCAGTCATCATTGACAAACAACCAACCACTAGTAACCCAATCAACTCTACCCATGGCTACATCAATCATGGACAAGCAACCAACTACTAGTAACCCAATCAACTCTACCTATGGCTACATCAGTCATCATTGACAAACAACCAACCACTAGTAACCCAATCAACTCTACCTATGGCTACATCAATCATGGACAAACAACCAACTATAGTAACCCAATCAACTCTACCCATGGCTACATCAGTCATCATTGACAAACAACCAACCACTAGTAACCCAATCAACTCTACCCATGGCTACATCAATCATGGACAAACAAACAACCACTAGTAACCCAATCAACTCTACCCATGGCTACATCAATCATGGACAAACAACCAACTACTAGTAACCAAATCAACTCTACCTATGGCTACATCAGTCATCATTGACAAACAACCAACCACTAGTAACCCAATCAACTCTACCCATGGCTACATCAATCATGGACAAACAACCAACTACTAGTAACCCAATCAACTCTACCCATGGCTACATCAGTCATCATTGACAAACAACCAACCACTAGTAACCCAATCAACTCTACCCATGGCTACATCAATCATGGACAAACAACCAACCACTAGTAACCCAATCAACTCTACCCATGGCTACATCAATCATCATTGACAAACAACCAACCACTAGTAACCCAATCAACTCTACCCATGGCTACATCAATCATGGACAAACAACCAACTACAAGTAACCCAATCAACTCTACCTATGGCTACATCAGTCATCATTGACAAACAACCAACCACTAGTAACCCATTCAACTCTACCCATGGCTACATCAGTCGTCATGGACAAACAACCAACCACTAGTAACCCAATCAACTCTACCCATGGCTACATCAGTCATCATTGACAAACAACCAACCACTAGTAACCCAATCAACTCTACCCATGGCTACATCAATCATGGACAAACAACCAACCACTAGTAACCCAATCAACTCTACCCATGGCTACATCAATCATCATTGACAAACAACCAACCACTAGTAACCCAATCAACTCTACCCATGGCTACATCAATCATGGACAAACAACCAACTACTAGTAACCCAATCAACTCTACCCATGGCTACATCAGTCATCATTGACAAACAACCAACCACTAGTAACCCATTCAACTCTACCCATGGCTACATCAGTCATCATGGATAAACAACCAACCACTAGTAACCCAATCAACTCTACCCATGGCTACATCAGTCATCATTGACAACCAAACACTAGTAACCCAATCAACTCTACCCATGGCTACATCAGTCATCATTGACAAACAACCAACCACTAGTAACCCAATCAACTCTACCCATGGCTACATCAATCATGGACAAGCAACCAACTACTAGTAACCCAATCAACTCTACCTATGGCTACATCAGTCATCATTGACAAACAACCAACCACTAGTAACCCAATCAACTCTACCTATGGCTACATCAATCATGGACAAACAACCAACTATAGTAACCCAATCAACTCTACCCATGGCTACATCAATCATGGACAAATAACCAACCACTAGTAACCCAATCAACTCTACCCATGGCTACATCAATCATGGACAAACAAACAACCACTAGTAACCCAATCAACTCTACCCACAAACAACAAGCAAATATGCTAGGCACTGATACACATAATTTTGTTGGATTACTGTTTTTTCAATAACAGCTCAATTTTTCTTTGATCTGAGCAAAACAAATCCAGGTAGGTAAAATATTTTTAAAACTGCTTCAATCTTCAGTGACTCATGATGAAATGCATTGGTACAGAATCTACAACACATAAAGCACATATCATTTGTAACACATAAAGTAGAGAATGAGAAAAGTGTGTGATGTAGCTTTCCTTGTAACACATAAAGTAGAGAATGAGAAAAGTGTGTGATGTAGCTTTCCTTGTAACACATAAAGTAGAGAATGAGAAAAGTGTGTGATGTAGCTTTTCTTGTAACACATAAGGTAGAGAATGAGAAAAGTGTGTGATGTAGCTTTCCTTGTAACACATAAAATAGAGAATGAGAAAAGTGTGTGATGTAGCTTTCCTTGTAACACATAAAGTAGAGAATGAGAAAAGTGTGTGATGTAGCTTTCCTTGTAACACATAAGGTAGAGAATGAGAAAAGTGTGTGATGTAGCTTTCCTTGTAACACATAAAGTAGAGAATGAGAAAAGTGTGTGATGTAGCTTTCCTTGTAACACATAAAGTAGAGAATGAGAAAAGTGTGTGATGTAGCTTTCCTTGTAACACATAAAGTAGAGAATGAGAAAAGTGTGTGATGTAGCTTTCCTTGTAACACATAAGGTAGAGAATGAGAAAAGTGTGTGATGTAGCTTTCCTTGTAACACATAAAGTAGAGAATGAGAAAAGTGTGTGATGTAGCTTTCCTTGTAACACATAAAGTAGAGAATGAGAAAAGTGTGTGATGTAGCTTTTCTTCTTTCCTTTCATTAATGATACTGCAAAATGAAGGGAGACTAAATTCATAATATTTTTTGGCTTTCTCCCATCAAATATCAATAGCATTATGGCAAATAAACACACTTATACAACTGTAAGTTATAGTATAATGATCATTCATATACTTTGATCCACAACAAAATTAAGAATGTATGCATACTTCTTATATCTGTCCTTGATTAATAATAATAAATCATCAGCTCTGAAAAACAATGGCTGTAAAGAAAGATGTATGCAGAAAAGTCAAGAAAATATCACCCCCTTATTTAAAAAAGGATTCTATATAATTTTTCAAACATTTTTCTTTGCTTTCATTTCTGTTTGGTTCAAAATGTCAAATATATTTTAACCAAAGCCGTGTTCAATCTAATACTGTTGAAACTCACATTTAAAGATGGCCAAGCTAAATATACATCTTCACTACAATAATATGAACACATGACGTATCAAAACTCTCACTCTCTCTTTCTCTCTCATAAAATAAAATGATGAGCCCTCTTCCCATTCATTTGTTTGTAAGGTACACACAAATATTCATCCCAAATTCATACATACATTTAATAAATGAATCTGTATAGGAGTTTAACAACGAAGCAATAAGTAGATCTACAAACAAAAAAGGACATACAACTTAGTGGCAAGATATTAAAAACAGAAATATAGTCATAACTCCTAACTCCTTTCCAAAAAATAAATGGATTTTTCAAGAGGGATATGAAATATACTTTTTGTAGCATAATTGAAACCAAGTGGGTTTTCTCCATTTGGATTAATGAATAGCACAAACTCAAAGAGATGAATGATTGGAATTTATAAAACGAAATTATATATATATATATATATATATATATATATATATATATATATATATATATATATATATATATATATATATATATATATATATATAACAGTTACACTGAATCTCTCTCTCCTATCATACATTTGATCCAAATCACCCTACTCACTCACGAAATGATAAAGAAAAAATATACAAAAATATGATCCAATGGCCTCTATCATAAAATGAGGGGTACAAAAATACCATGTATTATGAAAAATGTCTTGCAACACATTAAGCTTTGAGAATCACAAAAATCTCTTGAGATCCAACAAAGGAAAATGAGCAAAATTCATGTTATTACTATTGTTTGGTCTAAAACAATATTGTGTTCAACTAAATACATAAACAGATGAACATGCATCACTGTAAACTAGAAGAGTCATGAGCAAAGTTCATGTTATTACTATTGTTTGGACTAAAACAATATTGTGTTCAACTAAATACATAAACAGATGAACATGCATCACTGTAAACTAGAAGAGTCATTCACTTTACAAACTGTTACTCTACAGTTTATTTAATATACAAACTAGAACTCTGCAGTTTCACTAGATCCCTTTTTTATTGACCCATGTTCGTATACTTCACAGATCCCTTATATATTTTCATCCACAAAGACATAGCTACATCCAACCATGGATAACTACAATCAGCTCTTATCAGACACTGAAATCTCCCATTAGACATAATCAGCCCCTATAAGACACTGTAAGCCCCAATAAAACATTGTCAGCCCCAATAATGTCCAATAAGCTCCAATAATGTCTAATAGCTCCCATTATGTCCAATAGGCTACAACAAAACCAAACTATTTATAAGGATGGGTTCTGAACTAAAATGGTAATAACAAAGCACGCAAAGTAAAAAGGCATCATCACCTGACATCACCTGACAAGATAATACCTCGAAAAGGTTTCACAAATCAAATAAAACTTTGACACTTACCCCTATGGCCTGAGACGATAGTGGAGAGTATGCACACCACTGACAAAATCCAAATGACTTGTGTCTCTGTTGGAAATGTATCAAACTTAAATCCATAGGAGTTAATAATAGTTATGGTCAAATGCTCATGTATACCAAGCGTTCCATGACTTTTTGCATCATGCAATTTCGAAAACATTTAACATACAATTTCGAAAACATTTAATGTGGGGAACCGTGGTTCACCCCAGGTAACGTTGTATGCCTGCACAAGGAATAAAGGTGTAAAATAGATTCAAGGCAAAACCAAGTTATTTATAGCCTTATTCTGTGACACTTTACAAGAAGCAAGTATGGTTTCACTCCACTTAGATTGAAATAACAAAAGTAACCTTCAGGTTCATGGATTTTTTTCATGAAGCTGAAAGACTGCCCATTTAAAAGGAGGGGGCAAGCTTGGGAAAAAAGTTTACCCCCAAAAATATAAATTTCCAATCTTCTGATAGCTTCTAAGAACATATCATATCCAAAAATAGTACATGTATTTGGAGAAAAAAATGATCTGAGATAATAAAGAACAAATATTTTTGGTGATCCCCTCCAATTCTACAAAAATGATTGATTGGTGTCTTAGCACACAGTATCTACTTCTCTATACATACTGCAATTGTAGAAAATGCAAAAGATAGTCTTAAATTGCCACAATAGTTTTTTTTTAATATTAAAACAAGTTTCTACCTAGCTCATGTTAAGTGTGCAATGACTTGGATATACATGAAATTAATCTTCAGAACTATCCAATAATCTGGACCAGAAACTTTTACATCTACAAGAAGAGTGAACTAAAACAGCTATTATTTCTTTTAACATGAACAAATAAAATCTTCATGATGCTGAAATTGTAGATTCCACACAGCGTTCTTGCTCAGCCAATGAGATACAAGATCACCTCATCAGCATGCATGGATTTTGCTCAGCCAATGAGATACAAGATCACCCCATGCATGGATATTGTTCACTAATGATCTTAATGATATAAGTATATGTTCAAAATGTTTAGCAAAATCAGATCAGAAAAAATGGTCTACAGAATGGTAATAAGCAATGTCAATCTTATCACCCATTAAAAGACAGTATGTACATGTTGGTAATTATCAAAATGAGATCTAATGATACATGTACAAATTTCAAGTCTGATTGCAATCATATCAGAAAAGAGTAATAATAAGATAAATCAATCAAAATTGCTTCATTATTATTTGCCAACCTTGCACATTATCAAATCCATCTAAAACCTTAATGATATAATTCAATACTCAAACCTTGATGATATTATCCAATACTTAAACCTTAATGATATAATCCAATACTTAAACCTTGATGATATAATCCAATACTTAAACCTTAATGATATAATCCAATACTTAAACCTTAATGATATAATCCAATACTTGAACCTTGATAATATAATCCAATACTTAAAGCCTGATAATATAATCCAATACTTAAAGCCTGATGATATAATCCAATACTTAAAGCCTGATAATATAATAAAATACTTAAAGCTTGATAATATAATCCAATACTTAAACCTTGATGATATAATCCAATACTTAAAGCTTGATGATATAATCCAAAACTTAAACCTTGATGATATAATCCAAAACTTAAACCTTGATGATATAATCCAATACTTAAACCTTGATGATATATTCCAATACTTCAACCTTGATGATATAATCCAATATGTAAACCTTAATAATATAATCCAATACTTAAAGCTTGATGATATAATCCAATACTTAAACCTTAATGATATAATCCAATACTTAAACCTTAATGATATAATCCAATACTTAAACCTTAATGATAAAATCCAATACTTGAACCTTGATAATACAATCCAATACTTAAAGCCTGATAATATAATCCAATACTTAAAGCTTGATAATATAATCCAATACTTAAACCTTGATGATATAATCCAATACTTAAACCTTAATGATATAATCCAATACTTAAACCTTAATGATATAATCCAATACTTGAACCTTGATAATATAATCCAATACTTAAAGCCTGATAATATAATCCAATACTTAAAGCTTGATAATATAATCCAATACTTAAACCTTGATGATATAATCCAATACTTAAACCTTAATGATATAATCCAATACTTAAACCTTGATGATATAATCCAATACTTAAACCTTAATCATATAATCCAATACTTAAACCTTGATCATATTATCTAATACTTAAACCTTGATAACCCGGCTGTACATTTTCCTAGGTTTGCTTGAAAATTTGACCAAAAAACCTCAGCCGTCCGAGGTTTTTCCAAGGTTTTCCTAGGAAAACTTTAGATATCATCTCGTACATTAAAAATACACCTAGGAAATACCTTGGAAAAACCTTGGACATGAGAACTTAGTACATTTTTAGCTCGGAAAATCCTAGGAAATAAAAACTTAGTCATTTTTTAGCTCGGAAAAACCTAGGAAAGAAGAACTCTGTCATTTATTAGCTCGGACATGACTCAAAAATGTGGACTTAGAAAATTTTCAGCTAGGACATGGATTTGGTATGTTTTATTATGCACTTAGAGAATTCTGATATTTATTCAGAACATTTGTTTACAGTTTATTAAAATGAATAATATTTGTCATCCAAAACAATTACCAAGTCTACAATTTGAATTAAATAATAACTTTGAATTATTGTTTATTGACTGATTTGAGATAAACATTTCGCAATCTTAGTTCAGGCAATGCCAAATAAGAACACAGATTTTGGTTTCTTATTTCATTTACATGTAGATAATAATATCAGATACACCAAACCAAAATGCATGCTTATGACAAGCTTGCAGCAAGCTTGCTGCAAGCTGACAAAAGCTAAGTGAACTTGTGCAAGCTAGTAATGGTGCTTGCACAAGTTTGCAAGAGGAATTTTTCAAAGTCTGCAAGCTTGCAAATAGAAATTTTTCAGAATCTGCAAGCATGCAAAATCTTAAGCACTTGGTGTAAGCTTGCACATGCTTGCAATAATCAGTTGTAAAATTTAAGGTAAGTTCTGCATGAGATCAGTACTTCTTGAAATGTTGACTAGATTATATACTCAGTATAAGAAACTACACTGTCAAATTAAAAGATGTTACTGGTAATCTAGTTTTTATTTATATCATCTTTTCAGTATTGCAAAATGCTAAGAACATGTATTACTTGTGCTTAGCTGGTACATAAATAAAATATATTATTCCAACATTTCTCTATGTTTGAATTAACTATGAACATTATTAATATATGTCAAAAATAAATTGAATTACTTCTTGACCATTTCAAAAAAGGAAATATTACTTTTTCTACAAATGTCTTTTTCTCATTTTCAATTTTTACAAATATTATACATGTTAGAGAATATAGTGAGCTTTTTGGCATAAAGGAAATTCTTTATGTGATTGAACACTCAATTAGCTATACAGTCATTTTGTGAGGTAATGGAAGAGTGGGTAAAGATTCCATTTAGTAAAATCCTGTAAAACAGTAAGACATAGAGCTGATTGCAAAGTTAATTACAGACTAACTTGATACAGCAAGATATTTGATAACAAGTACTTGTAAATCTATTTACCAATAATGTATGCACCATCAAATATAGTCTCGGTAAATCTTGTAATATTAACTTTAGGCATTAAGTTTATGAAAGTACTCTTATATATTTGTTTTAATGACAATATGCTGCCAGAAGAAAATAGTTGTCAGTTATTTAATTACTAAATAAAATTTACAAATATATAGTTTTTGTTTATCTTTGAGAGAGAGGTGCATTCCATTCTTCCTGCATTATATGAATAAATGAGTTTTGTGAATTTTGCTTGTTTAACAAGAATTCAAATAAAAGCATGCAAGGTGAAGTGTGGCTTTCCGCGACAAATTTTAATTGGTATCGAATCATAAAAAGCGGTTACGTCCCCTGTTTAATTTTTTTTTTTTTTTAGCAGACTGGTTTACGAACTGTAAATATACATGTAATATGTTTGAGTAAAAAGAAGACAATAAAACCATTGTAGCATCCCGTTCAATATGGCGCAATTTTCAAGGTTGAACTTTCACAATTTACCTAGTTAATTTAGTAAATTTCATTGCCCGCTGAACCATTATATGTGCAGTAACCGATCCTATAATCAGAGAGATAATCTGAAATCACGGAGTTACAATATTACAATATCGGTGAGTAAATTCAAAATTGTGTTGTATTTTGCTAGTTTTCGTGACTTTAGTTTGCCAGTAGCTATCTTTTACGTTTATGATTTAAATATATCAAAATATGACTTTGTAATGTTGCTTCACCCAATGACTAAGATGACAACACTGCAGATCATTATTATTTATTGCTACACTTGTTAAATCAATGAAGTGTTATTAGTTATCAACAATAGGGTTACGATATTATAAAGTCAAATGCACGGTTAGGAATCTTATTTCATTTATTCTTGAGGTATTTTTCCTCTCGCATATGTAATCAAAAATTGTTCAGAGATTGTTATATTTAATTCTTTTCATCCTCAAAGAAGATGGAAGTTATTTTATTTCAAAATGTCTTAAGGTACGTAATCAGTTTGAAAGGATTTTTGTTGTTCAAAACTCACAAGTGCCATTCATCTGACGTGTGCTGTAGACCTTTCAAAATGAATATAGTAAAACTAAAATTTAGGGCTGATTAAAGGATGATCTTGAATAACTCTGATGATTCCTGGACTTGATAAGTGATTTTGGAATAATGAACTAAAATTGAAATGCTTTTGCCAAGGTAAATACTTGGGTTTTTTTTCCTGATTACATAGTACATGTTCAATATAATCCATTTCAGAGGATGATACCTGAATCACACAAGAAGCTGATGAGGATGCAGAATTTTATTCTGAAGATTTTGGTTAGCAGATTGAAGTGATTTCAGAGTAACTCTAATGACATTCTTATTTTCACCTAATAGTTTATCATCGTGACAGATGAGAGGGAATCTATTTGACACCATCCTTCCCCCAAATGGATTTCTACATGGAAGTAAATTAGAGTAACATTTCCAAAGCAATACATAACAAAAGTATAAGAAGTTTGCATACACAGATCCCATTCATATGCTATTATTTTCATCTTATTAAATATTATTAAATGGCTTGATAACTTCAATCTTTTTTATTGTGACAGTAAGATCTCATTATAATTGATGTTCACCACATATTAACATTTTCATTTTAATATTTGATATTACATACTTTTTGCACATCAAGAGCTAAAAAAATGGAGGTATGTGACCATGTATAGAATAATTCAATAGATGCCATATCAGTTCTTCTGATGCAACTTAGGTCAGCTTTGTTTGCAAGGTTTCGCAATCTTCTAATCAGTGAGTTTGTCACCAGCTTTCCTATTACTAGCTTGCGAAAGCTTGCAATGGGCAAGCTTGTACAAGCTAGCATTGGTTTCAAATCTAAGCTTGCTTCAAACTTATAAAACAAGCTTGCCGCAACTTAAAAGCTTGCAATTTTAGTTTTGGGATATTCAGGACTAGCATTTGCTTTAAAGAGCTTTACAATAGCAACTAACGTACTAAATGTGATAAGGAATTGAACCAGGATGATTTCGAAATTATATAACTCCAAACTGAATAACTTCTAGGTTTTAAGAAGGGACAATGTATAGATCACTGGTGAGAATTGTTGATATTGTTGCCAGATACCCATGTCTATCAAAGATAGCCATATCTTTGCAGAATTTGTTTGGCCCATAAGTAGAATCCTCCTTCAATATCATGAGTGGTATTATTGTGTAAATCATCAAAATATTCTAGATGTGTTATAATTCACTGTAAAATGAGCAATTATATGATAAACGTTTGTTTATAGAACAAGGACTAATTCAAGACACCACAACTGCATCATTTTGTACATTAATCAAACATCAAGTCTGCAGTACAACAGTGACATAACACAGGATCCTAACATTTATTATTTTCACTATTAACGTCTCAAATGGATGCTTTTCTGTAATTTTGCATCTTTTTTACAGTTGAATTTTTCAATGAAGGATAATATGTTTATGTGTTCACATGTCTGTGCATATGTTCCAGGCTTGATACTTGATTTTTAAAATCACTTATTTAGTGTCAAGCCAGATTCTTCACATGTTGTCCATACTGTATATATTTTACATAACAGACAAAAAGCCTCACAATAGATTAGCTCTGTAACTGAGTTACCTTCTCTAAATAAATTATTATCATTAATATTTCTTACCTTGGATGTCATAATTACAACGTCTGTATAATTTATTTTTTTAATGGAAAAGAAAAGGAATATGAGTCATAAAATACAGCACTCTGAGCACCTGACCATGATCATTACAAACTTCAAGTTCACAATCATTCAGTAAAAGTTAAGGAAGTGTACTAATTGAAGTGAATGCTGAATATAAATAATTTTTCAGTATATGTTGCATTTGCATTCTGGTTCAAATCCATGTGGATTTTGCCCATTGTGATAAGAATTTTGACCAGCTGCAGAACCATGAAAGTAGTGAAAATATGTTTCATACATACTGTAATTCTGGCATGTAATAAATAGCTTAAACTTTGTATGCCTAAATCACGCTGTTTTGCCACTTATAATAGGAAAAAATACTTATACCTCTGTGATTAGTATGCATTGAAATGGATGAACATTTCAGATCGTTATGTAAAATTTGGCACTAAAGGAACATGATGGGCATTCTGGATATTTTTATAAATTTAATTTATGACAAACAAAATTAAAAATATAATAATGTAATAATTATTTGCTTCATTATAAATTGTTGAACTGATGCATTTTTTGCCAGAGGTGTCCTAGGAAACCTCTGACAAAGTCCTAGGACACCTCGGACGAAGTCCTAGGACACCTCGGACGAAGTCCTAGGACACCTCGGATGATGTCCGAGGAAACCTCGGACAATGTCCTAGGATACCTTGGATGATGTCCTAGGAAACCTTGGACATTTGAGTAGAAAAACCTAGGATGAAGTCCTAGGACACCTCAGACAATGTCCTAGGAAACCTCAGACGAAGTCCTAGGAAACCTCGGACCATGTCCTAGGAAACCTCGGACATCTGAGTATAAAAACCTCGGACATATATCAAAAGTTTTTGTCTGTAAATAGTCACTGTAACCTCGGAAAGTAAATAACCAATACTCTGAGGTTAATCCTAGGAAAATTTGTCCGAGGTTTCCTAGGAAACCTCGGAAAATGTACAGCTGGGAATGTAATCTAATACTTAAACCTTGATGATATAATCCAATACTTGAACCTTGATAATATAATCCAATACTTGAACCTTGATGATATAATCCAATACTTAAACCTTAATGATATAATCCAATACTTAAACCTTGATAATATAATCCAATACTTGAAACTTTAATGATATAATCCAATACTTAAACATTAATGATATAATCCAATACTTAAACCTTGATATTATCCAATACTTAAACCTTAATGATATAATAAAATACTTAAACCTTAATGATATAATCCAATAATTAAACCTTAATGATTTAATCCAATACTTAAACCTTGATGATATAATTTAATACTTAAAGCTTGATGATATAATCCAATACTTAAATCTTAATGATATAATCCAATACTTAAAGGTTGATAATATAATCCAATACTTAAACCTTAATGATATAATACAATACTTAAACCTTAATGATATAATCCAATACTTAAACCTTAATGATATAATCCAATACTTAAACCTTGATGATATTATCCAATACTTAAACCTTAATGATATAATCCAATACTTAAACCTTAATGATATAATCCAATACTTAAAGCTTGATAATCTAATCCAAAACTTGAACTTTGATAATATAATCCAATACTTGAACCTTGATGATATAATCCAATACTTAAACCTTAATGATATAATCCAATACTTAAACCTTGATAATATAATCCAATACTTGAAACTTTAATGATATAATCCAATACTTAAACATTAATGATATAATCCAATACTTAAACCTTGATATTATCCAATACTTAAACCTTAATGATATAATACAATACTTAAACCTTAATGATATAATCCAATACTTAAACCTTGATGATATTATCCAATACTTAAACCTTAATGATATAATCCAATACTTAAACCTTAATGATATAATCCAATACTTAAACCTTAATGATATAATCCAATACTTAAAGCTTTATAATATAATCCAATACTTAAACCTTGATGATATTATCCAATACTTAAACCTTAATGATATAATCCAATACTTAAACCTTAATGATATAATCCAATACTTAAACCTTGATGATATTATCCAATACTTAAACCTTAATGATATAATCCAATACTTAAACATTAATGATATAATCCAATACTTAAACCTTAATGATATAATCCAATACTTAAACCTTGATGATATTATCCAATACTTAAACCTTAATGATTTAATACAATACTTAAACCTTAATGATATAATCCAATACTTAAACCTTAATGATATAATCCAATACTTAAAGCTTGATAATCTAATCCAAAACTTGAACTTTGATAATATAATCCAATACTTGAACCTTGATGATATAATCCAATACTTAAACCTTAATGATATAATCCAATACTTAAACCTTGATAATATAATCCAATACTTGAAACTTTAATGATATAATCCAATACTTAAACATTAATGATATAATCCAATACTTAAACCTTGATATTATCCAATACTTAAACCTTAATGATATAATACAATACTTAAACCTTAATGATATAATCCAATACTTAAACCTTGATGATATTATCCAATACTTAAACCTTAATGATATAATCCAATACTTAAACCTTAATGATATAATCCAATACTTAAACCTTAATGATATAATCCAATACTTAAAGCTTTATAATATAATCCAATACTTAAACCTTGATGATATTATCCAATACTTAAACCTTAATGATATAATCCAATACTTAAACCTTAATGATATAATCCAATACTTAAACCTTGATGATATTATCCAATACTTAAACCTTAATGATTTAATACAATACTTAAACCTTAATGATATAATCCAATACTTCAAGCTTTATAATATAATCCAATACTTAAACCTTGATATTATCCAATACTTAAACCTTAATGATATAATCCAATACTTAAACCTTAATGATATAATCCAATACTTAAACCTTGATGATATTATCCAATACTTAAAACTTGATAAAACCCAATACCTAAACCTTGATGATATAATCCAATACTAAAACCATAATGATATAATCCAATATTAAAACCATAATGATATAATCCAATATTAAAACCATAATGATATAATCCAATACTAAAACCATAATGATATAATCCAATACTAAAACCATAAGGATATAATCCAATACTAAAACCATAAGGATATAATCCAATACTTAAAGCTTGATCAAAATCAGATCAGAATTATGGCTTCCAGAATGATAACAACTTCAATCAATCAGCTGCAAAATCAACACAAAGAAACATATTCAAGATCCTTAAGGTACAACAGCAAGCATACATTCCAAGTGTAATCAAAAGTAGATTAGAACTATGGGTGTGGAGGGATAACAAGCTCAACCAATCGGATACTGCATCAGTATGCAAGGATACTGCTGATTCCTGAACTCATCAGAGATCTCAATGATATGGAATGAAATCATCCAAGATCTTAATGATACAAGTTCAGAAAGATTCATCATAATCAGGTCAGAAATGTGGTAATGATCAAATGAGATGCAAGGTCACTGCAATAAAATGTGTTACTGATCAAATGAGATGCAAGATCACTACAATAAAATGTGGTACTGATCAAATGAGATGCAAGATCACTACAATAAAATGTGGTAATAATCAAATAATATGCAAGATCACTGCAATAAAATGTGGTAATAATCAAATAATATGCAAGATCACTGCAATAAAATGTGGTAATGATCAAATAATATGCAAGATCACTGCAATAAAATGTGGTAATGATCAAATAATATGCAAGATCACTACAATAAAATGTGGTAAAGATCTACTAATCAGATGCAATACTGTGATTTAGATTTTAATGTAGCTTCAACAATTTTTCAGTCATATCGCTATGATGTCTACAGTCTGACAGTTTTATAGAGTTGTCTAGCACTGGGATATTATGCCACAAACATGTGACATGATGTCCCACCCAGTCACATTATCCTGACACCAGGCCAAAAAGTCCCAACACCAATCTCTTAATGCTGAACACCAACGAGGCAGCTGATATGTGGAAATTATCTAATTACATGCAAGATCACTGCATTGTGGTAATAATCTATTAAGATGCTACACTGCAATGACATGTAATGATCTAATGAGATGCAAGATCACTCCAATGAAATGTAAAAATGAAGTTATCTATTGAGATGCAAGATAACTTCAATGAAATGTGGAAATGAAGTTATCTAATGAGATGAAAAATTATTACAATGAAATATGGAAATGAAGTTATCTAATGAGATGCAAGATCACGCCAATGAAATGTGGAAATGAAGTTATCTAATGAGATGCAAGATCACTCCAATGAAAATTGGAAAAAATAAAGTTATCTAATGAGATGCAAGATCACTCCAATGAAAATTGGAAAAAATAAAGTTATCTAATGAGATGCAAGGTCACTCCAATGAAAATTGGAAAAAATAAAGTTATCTAATGAGATGCAAGATCACTCCAATGAAAATTGGAAAAAATAAAGTTATCTAATGAGATGCAAGATCACTCCAATGAAATGTGGAAATAAAGTTATCTAATGAGATGCAAGATCACTCCAATGAAATGTGGAAATGAAGTTATCTAATGAGATGCAAGATCACTCCAATGAAATGTGGAAATAAAGTTATCTAATGAGATGCAAGATCACTCCAATGAAATGTGGAAATGAAGTTATCTAATGAGATGCAATATCACTCCAATGAAATGTGGAAATGAAGTTATCTTATGAGATGCAAGATCACTCCAATGAAATGTGGAAATGAAGTTATCTAATGAGATGCAAGATCACTCCAATAAAATGTGGAAATGAAGTTATCTAATGAGATGCAAGACCACTCCAATGAAATGTGGAAATGAAGTTATCTAATGAGATGCAAGATCACTCCAATAAAATGTGGAAATGAAGTTATCTAATGAGATGCAAGACCACTCCAATGAAATGTGGAAATGAAGTTTTCTAATGAGATGCAAGATCACTCCAATGAAATGTAGAAATAAAGTTATCTAATGAGATGCAACATCATTGCAATGAAATGTTCTCATAAGTTATGTAATGAGATGCAAGATCACTCCAATGAAATGTGGAAATGAAGTTATCTAATGAGATGCAAGATCACCCCAATGAAATGTGGAAATGAAGTTATCTAATGAGATGCAAGATCACTCCAATGAAATGTGGAAATGAAGTTATCTTATGAGATGCAAGATCACTCCAATGAAAATTGGAAATGAAGTTATCTAATGAGATGCAAGATCACTCCAATGAAATGTGGAAATGAAGTTATCTAATGAGATGCAAGATCACTCCAATGAAATATAGAAATAAAGTTATCTACTGAGATGCTACATCATTGCAATGAAATATGCTCATAAGTTATCTAATGAGATGCAAGATCACTCCAATGAAATATGGAAATGAAGTTATCTAATGAAATGCAAGATCACTCCAATGAACTGTGAAAATGAAGTTATCAAATGAGATGCAAGATCACTCCAATGTAATATGGAAACGAAGTTACTTAATGAGATGCAAGACCACTCCAATGAAATGTGGAAATGAAGTTTTCTAATGAGACGCAAGATCACTCCAATGAAATGTAGAAATAAAGTTATCTAATGAGATGCAACATCACTGCAATGAAATGTTCTCATAAGTTATCTAATGAGATGCAAGAACACTCCAATGAAAATTGGAAATGAAGTTATCTAATGAGATGCAAGATCACTCCAATAAAATGAGGAAATGAAGTTATCTAATGAGATGCAAGATCACTCCAATAAAATGTGGAAATGAAGTTATCTAATGAGATGCAAGACCACTCCAATGAAATGTGGAAATGAAGTTTTCTAATGAGATGCAAGATCACTCCAATGAAATGTAGAAATAAAGTTATCTAATGAGATGCAACATCATTGCAATGAAATGTTCTCATAAGTTATCTAATGAGATGCATGATCATTGCAATGAAATGTGAAAATAAAGTTATCTACTGAGATGCAACATCATTGCAATGAAATGTGCTCATAAGTTATCTAATGAGATGCAAGATCACTCCAATGAAATGTGGAAATGAAGTTATCTTATGAGATGCAAGATCACTCCAATGAAATGTAGAAATAAAGTTATCTACTGAGATGCAACATCATTGCAATGAAATGTGCTCATAAGTTATCTAATGAGATGCAAGATCACTCCAATGAAATGTGGAAATGAAGTTATCTAATGAGATGCAAGATCACTCCAATGAAATGTGGAAATGAAGTTATCTAATGAGATGCAAGATCACTCCAATGAAATGTGGAAATGAAGTTATCTAATGAGATGCAAGATCACTCCAATGAAATGTGGAAATGAAGTTATCTAATGAGATGCAAGATCACTCCAATGAAATGTGGAAATGAAGTTATCTAATGAGATGCAATATCACTCCAATGAAATGTGGAAATGATGTTATCTAATGAGATTCTAGATCACTACAATGAAAATTGGAAATGAAGTTATCTAATGAGATGCAAGATCACTCCAATGAAATGTGAAAATGAAGTTATCAAATGAGATGCAAGATCACTCCAATGAAATATGGAAACAAAGTTACTTAATGAGATGCAAGATCACTCCAATGAAATGTGGAAATGAAGTTTTCTAATGAGATGCAAGATCACTCCAATGAAATGTAGAAATAAAGTTATCTAATGAGATGCAACATCATTGCAATGAAATGTTCTCATAAGTTATCTAATGAGATGCAAGAACACTCCAATGAAAATTGGAAATGAAGTTATCTAATGAGATGCAAGATCACTCCAATGAAATGTGGAAATGAAGTTATCTAATGAGATGCAAGATCACTCCAATGAAATGTGGAAATGAAGTTATCTTATGAGATGCAAGATCACTCCAATGAAAATTGGAAATGAAGTTATCTAATGAGATGCAAGATCACTCCAATGAAATGTGGAAATGAAGTTATCTAATGAGATGCAAGATCATTGCAATGAAATGTGGAAATGAAATTATCTAATGAGATGCAAGATCACTCCAATGAAAATTGGAAATAAAGTTATCTAATGAGATGCAAGATCACTCCAATGAAATTTGGAAATGAAGTTATCTAATGAGATGCAAGATCACTCCAATGAAAATTGGAAATAAAGTTATCTAATGAGATGCAAGATCACTCCAATGAAATGTAGAAATGAAGTTATCTAATGAGATGCAAGATCACTCCAATGAAATGTGATAGCAATGTTATCTAATATGATGCATGGACCTTGCTTATTATTGAAGCCATCCAAAATTATTATCATATAAACCCATATTCCAAGTCAGATTCAAATCAGGTCAAAAATATGGAGTGGTAACAAGCAAATGTTAACAGACAGACAGATGCATGATAGACATAGGGCACAAAAGCTTATTGGCATTACAAACACATAAGCTAAAAAGTTCTTAGAGTGCAAACAAAAAACAACAAATTAAACTCAAGATTTAAGTGTTATGTGTATGTGTGTGTGTGTGTGTGATTTGGATATTGAACATAACTTGAACAATTTTCTAGTCATATCCCTATGATGTTTGCAATGTAGAAGTTTAAAGTGATGTCTAGCACTGGGGCATCATACCACAGACATAGCATGTCCAACCCAGTCCCATTATTCTAACTCCAGGCTGACCAATTTAACACTAATCTCTTAATGCAGCTGTAAGTAAAATTTTGCAAACTTTTGATATGACTGCCGGAGTTCGAACAATTTGCATGTGTATTTTCTGCTAAAATAGTTCAAATTTCTCCCAAACAACTGCAATAGATGAATGTTGTAGCAAGACGAATCCTTCTGAGTTTGAAATGATGAGATATATTCATAACAATACAAATTCGGGTTTTGTAAATAGTGTCCATGGAATGACAACATACTTACTGTAAATGTTGTCCATGAAATGACAACATAATTACTCTACGTGGTGTATATGTAATGACATTGTTGCTGCCAACCAATCTACTGATATGATAAAGTGTTATATAATTAGAAAATATGTAGTAATTATATACAAACGTATGCAGATTATTACATTATACTGCTTTACACAAATGTACCTACATTATTACATTACTGTTTTGTGCAAAAGTCAGTATATTACTGTTTGTACAAAAGTCTGTACATTATGGCTATTTTGCACTTTATACTTTTCAGTATATATGGCCTATCTTCCAGGAATACTCTTTCTACTAGCCATCTTTAATTTACCATTCTCTGCCATGTAATCTATCAGAGTGTTTTCAAATAGCAGTGAGAGTGAAGGAGATGGAGTTACTTTGAAAATTTGTACTACTAGAGTTACGGTACTAATTCAGTTTCCATAGCAAACCTATATAAACACAATGATATTAAAGAAATTAAATAACTTAAAATTTATGAGTACCCATGATCTATCCTTACCAGTATAGGTGAAATCTGGATATCAGTTTCTGTGAAAAGGAAAGGATATGAGCCATGCATGTGTTTGAAACATGTGCTGTAAATTCTGCACCAAAGAGTAAGATGCTAAGTTTACTAATGAGTGTTCCAAATTCAAGACTGTTAAAGGACTGAAATTCCATCTATAAAATAATGTCCTAATATTTTTTCACTTACAACTAAAATAAGTTCTCTCAAGATTCTTTTTCCTAAAAAATAACTTACATTATTAACTTATCCCTAAGTACATTTATTATTGAAACAAAAAGGAGTTCAAATTAATGAACACACACTGAATATTACATGTGATGCATGCTAGTGTTATTTTACCTAAAAATCATGATAATTATTATACATATACTGAACGTAAGATTTGTGCTTTAAAAAATAAAATGCATTCCAAACATTCCAAGCTTTTGTCTCTCATCTCAATGTTACATTATAAGAATATTTTATGAAGGATACATTTAGTATGGTACATCTTTTAGACAAACCACTCAATACTATAAACATTATAGGGAGTTAATACAGAGTACAATTTGTAAACATTGTAACATGTATAACTAATTTTGACACCTAACCTCCTTTAAATCTGATAAATTAACAAACTTTTACAAATGTTGTATTCAAACATTCATAAAATACAGATATAACTATGTTAAAATGAGACAATGAAATTAATGATCCATAATCAAACTCCATCTTCCAAGGACATCAACTCCTGAAACAGACAGGTTTCTGACCATAGTCAAACCGACTTACCTCCCCTGCTAGCTATAATACAGCTGCATTACTAAACTTTCTATTGCTGCATGCACTACAGGAGAGAAACAATGCACCACAACATAAATAATTTAGCTATTTTGATACAAAAGCTAAAATTTTCCATACAAAATGATACTTACGTTGTAAAGTAATCTCTAATCTTCAACAGCCATGAATTTGAGTTAAATTACCTCTTTATTCTCTAAATGCCAATTTTCATTATGCCAAAAGATCCATGCTAAGTTCAGAAAATGTTTACAAACCACAAATGGAATGCATCACATTTTAGGACCCAAATTTTAAATTTAAACTTCATACATTAAGAAAGGGAATGGTAACAGACACATATTGTAATATACAAGCTACTGTGGAAGATCTGGTGATCTTACTTGTAAACAATTCATGTCCAGCACAGAAAATTTTTCTTACAAAAACTTCATTTAAGTAACAGAACAATGGAGAGGTGAGCAGTCATTATGCCTTTCACTGACAGAATCACATTATTTCTGGATCTCAACATTTCCTTTATTTTCATCTTGAACATATGAACTCAACCCAACTTCAAAAACATTTACTTTTTTCATACATGAGTAAATTGCTTATAGTAAATGTTTTGTAATCCAAATCATCATAACAAATCAACAACATTTCACTTTGCTGACAGCACTAACAACCAAAAAAAGAGAGAGAACAGGGGAAGATCATGTAGGTGGTAACCCACCCAGAACCCACCTTACTTAACAAAAAGTATAAAACTGGAGCATTTTCTAGAGCAAGTTTATACCCTGAAACACTTTAAATGCAGGTCCTTCTGGGAACTTTTTTCCATGAGCCACCATTAGTGATAATCTCCCACTTACCTACTTCTACACACTACTTGTAAACAAAATTTCTGGACCAAGCCAGCATGGAGCCAAATATTAAATCAACTAAGACAAACATGAGCAATGTTCATTCTAAGCATATGACCAACACTATAACAAGGCATCTATACAAGAAATAACTTGTAAAACTAGAGTACCTTACACAGTACGTTAAACACAAAGTGATGTTGACATCCCAGTATGCTAATACATTATGTGACCATCATCATGGTGCTGATAAAGTTGGAAGAGAGAGAGAGAGAGAGAGAGAGAGAGAGAGAGAGAGAGAGAGAGAGAGAGAGAGAGAGAGTATAAAATGTTTTAAATCATCAATTTCTTTTGAGAGGGAGGAGTTATGTACTCCTGAGTGATGAAAACATGTCAATATGTACTCATAACTTCTTTATACATGCATTCCCTCACAACATACAATGGCTTTATAAACAATGGAATGTCTATCAGAGTGAATTTCTTATCCAGCCACAATTTTTTTTACAAAAAAGCATGATCAATTAGATGAAATATGAACAAGCATGTCTGTGACACAGTGATATTAAAGACAAACTGTCAGCAAAGATGTTTTTAGCCCAAACCAGCCTTCAAAATTGACAATAATTTCAGGTACCAATGCATTCAGAGATGGTTTACCCACTTAAATAAGTCCTTTAATTGGACTGACCTAAAAGACTATCCAGGAATACAAGACTATTTCTTGCTTTTATCTGTGGAAACCATCTCTGGTATTCTTCAGCATTAACAAGAATTTCAAATTACACATATCAGATGACAGCTTTTCACCATTTTCATCTGGAACAAAGCAGACATTGTAAGAAGTGTGAAAATCCCATATCATAATGACCATCCATTTAAAGGGAGTAATGACAACAAGAATTTTAAGACAGCCACCATGGCAGCCATAAAGGTTGTACAACTGACATCATTTAGAACCAACTAGGTATGTAGGAAGTCTACTGGCAAAAAACAAATTCATGTTGACATAGGTATCAACTAGGGTGTAGAGAAAAAAAATCCATGCTGATATAAGTATCAATTAGGGAGTAGAGAAAAAAATCCATGCTGATATCAGCATCAATTAGAGAATTAAAAAAATCCATGTTGTTATAGGCATCAATTTGGGAGTAGAGAATAAAATCCATGTTGTTATAGGCATCAATTTGGGAGTAGAGAATAAAATCCATGTTGTTATAGGCATCAATTTGGGAGTAGAGAATAAAATCCATGTTGTTATAGGCATCAATTTGGGAGTAGAGAATAAATTCCATGTTGTTATAGGCATCAATTTGGGAGTAGAGAATAAAATCCATGTTGTTATAGGCATCAATTTGGGAGTAGAGAATAAAATCCATATTGATATAGGCATCAATTAGAGAATATAATGTTTTCCAGACATCCATGATGGTGGCCATATTGAGAGAGTTAGACACTTTTTTTAGGACAAAGCAGACAGGATAAGAACTCTTCCTATCAAAGCTAAAATATCAAAATGACTACCATTTTCATTTAGGACTAACCAGACATCATTATGAGTCTATTAGGACTAACCAGACATCAATACAAGTCTATTAGGACTAACCAGGCATCATTATGAGTCTATTAGGACTAACCAGACATCATTATAAGTCTATTAGGACTAACCAGACATTATTATAAGTCAATAAGGACTAGCCAGACTTCATTATGAGTCTATTAGGACTAACCATACATCATTATGAGTCTATTAGGACTAACCAGACATCATTATGAGTCTATTTGGACTAACCAGACATCATTATAGTCTATTAGGACTAACCAGACATCATTACAAGTCTATTAGGACTAAACATACATCAATACAAGTCTATTATAACTAACCAGACATCATTTTAAGCCTATTAGGACTAACCAGACATCATTATGAGACTATTAGGACTAACCAGACCTCATTATAAGTATATTAGGACTAACCAGACATCATTATGAGTCTATTTGGACTAACCAGACATCATTATAGTCTATTAGGACTTACCAGACATCATTACAAGTCTATTAGGACTAACCATACATCATTTTAAGCCTATTAAGACTAACCTGACATCATTATGAGTCTATTGGGACTAACCAGACCTCATCAAAAGTATATTAGGACTAATCAGACCTCATTATGAGTCTATTAGGACTAACAAGACATCATTATGAGACTATTAGGACTAACCAGACATCATTATAGTTTATTAGGACTAACCAGGCATAACTACAAGTCTATTAGGTCTAACCAGACATCAATACAAGTCTATTAGGACTAACCAGACATCATTATAAGCCTATTAGGACAAACCAGACATCATTATGAATCCATTGCGCCCTACCAGACATCATTATAAGTATATTAAGACTAACCAGACATCATTATTAGTCTATTAGAACTAACCAGACATCATTATGAGTCTATAAGGACTAACCAGACATCATTACAAGTCTATTAGGAGTAACCAGACATCATTACAAGTCTATTAGGACTAACCAGACATCATTACAAGTCTTTTAGGACCAACCAGACATCAATACAAGTCTATTAGGACTAACCAGATATCATTATAAGCCTATTAGGACAAACGAGACATCATTATGAGTCTATTGGGACTAACCAGACATCATTATAGGTATAGTAGGACTAACCAGACATCATTATAAGTCTATTAGGACTAAATAGACATCATTATAAGTTTATTGGGACTAACAAGACATCATTATAAGTCTAGTAGTGAAAATACCATATTTGAAAAGCTATCTATTATGGACTAGTAGTGATAACATGTTCAAGATGGCTGCTATATTGGACATCAGATTGACACCATTTTCCTTCATCATTTAGTGAAAACCCAATAATCATATGACCATAATTCAGGAGAAGGAATGCCATACTCAATTTCAAATCTTCAAAACCTGGATGTATAAACAGGCTTCCCCATTTTAGCAAGTACCTAATCCTATGTGTTACATTCTATTACAATTTAAAGGTGTTGAAATACTTTGTGTGCGAAATAAAGAAGTTACCTGTAACTACATTTATTGAAGCTAAAGTGAAAATTCAACAAGCTTCAGATATGGATTTCATTCATAGTGCTGTTAAACATCCTATAGACATAAGAGGTCTTAGTAAAATCCCCATCATGATACAACCATTAAGTCTTTGTGAAAACCCCATAATGATACAATCTTCATAAAAAACACCATGATGCTACAACCATCGCTGAAGTCTTCATGAAAACCCAATCATGATACAACCATCACTGAAGTCTTCATAAAATTCCCATAACAATACGACCGTCACTGAAATCTTAGTGAAAACCCCATCATGATACGACCATCACTGAAGTCTTAGTGAAAACCCCATCATGATATGACCATCAATAAAGTCTTAATCAAATCCCCATAATAATATGACCATCAATGAAGTCTTAGTGAAATCCCAATAATAATATGACCACCAATGAAGTCTTTGTGTAAACCCCATCATGCTATGACCATCAATTAAGTCTTCGTGAAAACCCCATCATGCTATGACCATCAATTAAGTCTTCGTGAAAACCCCATCATGCTATGACCATCAATTAAGTCTTCATGAAAACCCCATCATGATATGACCATTACTAAAGTCTTCATGAAAACCCCATCATGCTATGACCATCAAATAAGTCTTCATGAAAACCCCATCATGATATGACCATTAATAAAGTCTTCGTGAAAACCCCATCATGCTATGACCATCAATAAGTCTTCGTGAAAACCCCATCATGATACGACCATCAATGAAGTCTTCGTGAAAACCTCATTATGATACAACCATCATTGAAGTCTTAGTGAAAACCCCATCATGATATGACCATCAATTAAGTCTTCATGAAAACCCCATCATGATACAACCATCATTGAAATCTTAGTGAAAACCCCATCATACTATGACCATCAATTAAGTCTTCATGAAAACCCCATCATGATACAACCATCATTGAAGTCTTAGTGAAAACCCCATCATGCTATGACCATCAATTAAGTCTTCATGAAAACCCCATCATGATACAACCATCATTGAAGTCTTAGTAAAAACCCCATCATGTTATGACCATCAATTAAGTCTTTGTGAAAACCCCATCATGATACGACCATCATTGAAGTCTTAGTGAAAACCCCATCATGCTATGACCATCAATGAAGGAGGAGGAACAATAACAAGACTTTCAAGATGGTCAGCCATAATGGAATGTCGGACCATGGTTTAGAGATCATTCCATAAGCTTTTCTGGTTCATAACCAGGTGAGCATAAGAATATATTATATCTAAATGCCAATCAATTAAAAAGAATATATTATATCTAAATGCCAATCAATTAAAAAGAATATCTAAATGCCAATCACTTAAAAAGAATATATTATATCTAAATGCCAATCAATTAAAAAGAATATCTAAATGCCAATCACTTAAAAAGAATATATTATATCTAAATGCCAATCAAGTAAAAAGAATATCTAAATGCCAATCAATTAAAAAGAATATCTAAATGCCAATCACTTAAAAAGAATATATTATATCTAAATGCAAATCAATTCAACTGCTGAAAAGAATATATTATATCTAAATGCCAATCAATTAAAAAGAATATATTATATCTAAATGCAAATCAATTCAACTGCTGAAAAGAATATATTATATCTAAATGCCAATCAATTAAAAAGAATATCTAAATACCAATCACTTAAAAAGAATATATTATATCTAAATGCCAATCAATTAAAAAGAATATCTAAATGCCAATCAATTAAAAAGAATATCTAAATGCCAATCAATTCAAAAGAATATATCTAAATACCAATCACTTAAAAAGAATATATTATATCTAAATGCCAATCAATTAAAAAGAATATCTAAATGCCAATCAATTAAAAAGAATATATCTAAATACCAATCACTTAAAAAGAATATATTATATCTAAATGCCAATCACTTAAAAAGAATATATCTAAATACCAATCACTTAAAAAGAATATATTATATCTAAATGCAAATCAATTCAACTGCTGAAAAGAATATATTATATCTAAATGCCAATCAATTAAAAATATATCTAAATGCAAATCGATTCAACTACTGAAAAGAATATATTGTTATCTAAATGCCATACAATTAAAAAGAATATATTACATCTAAATGCCAATCAAGTATAAAGAATATATCTAAATTCCAATCCATTAAAAAAAATATATTATATCTAAATGCAAATCGATTAAACTACTGAAAATATATTATATCTAAATGCCATACAATTAAAAAGAATATATTACATCTAAATGCCAATCAAGTAAAAAGAATATATCTAAATTCCAATCCATTAAAAAAAATATATTATATCTAAATGCAAATCGATTAAACTACTGAAAATATATTATATCTAAATGCCATACAATTAAAAAGAATATATTACATCTAAATGCCAATCAAGTATAAAGAATATATCTAAATTCCAATCCATTAAAAAAAATATATTATATCTAAATGCAAATCGATTAAACTACTGAAAATATATTATATCTAAATGCCAATCAATTAAAATGAATATATTACATCTAAATGCCAATCAAGTAAAAAGAATATATCTAAATTCCAATCCATTAAAAAAAAATATATTATATCTAAATGCAAATCGGTTAAACTACTGAAAAGAATAAATTATATATAAATGCCAATCAATTAAAATGAATATATTATATATAAATGCCAATCAATTAAAATGCTCAAAATAATATATCTAAATGCCAATCAATTAAAAATAATATATTATATCTAAATGCCAGTCAATTAAACTGCAGACGGACATACTCCAGTTTTTCTCAGGAAGTATAAATTATATAATACAGACAGAATGAAAGTTTACAAAAAAAAAAAACAATTACAACATTATGACAGTCTTTAATACACTGATGTTTAAAATCCATTGTAACTTTCAAGATCTATTTTATAATGAAATGAATGCAGGATTCATTGCAGTTTCTTTATAACTACACCGAAAATTTTCTCTTCATTTTTATATCCCTGAGAAAAAAATCCCTTTTTGTCATAATGAGTTGGAAATATCCCACCAATTTTCAGTCTTTAAAATTTGCATCCATTTCTCATATAACAAGGTTTTCTTCAAACCGCGACGTATTTTCAGTACAATACATGACTGGTTTCTGATTGCAGTTTTTGTAACACTGTTGCAGTTAACAGCTGCCAAGCCTCTACGTTTATTGATATTGTATTTTAGTAAAAATCAAAATCAATTTCCACTATTATTCAAGGTACCAAACCATCTACTGGGTTGTGGCACAAAGTAAGTGTAGAGAAGCCGAAACTTTCCCAAAGCCCCTTGGCAATGGAGGCGCCATAGGGATATATTTTATTTTATGTTGCAGCCGAAATTTTTATAGCATGTCATCTTCACCTTAGTGTAAGATGGAAGTTCTTTATAAAATTAAATTTGCAAGGGGGTTGTGAGGCAAAAGAGATGTTGCCAACTTACATTAAAACTGTTCTCCGTTGCAAACAAAGCAGGGGCATCAATACAAACTTTACACTTATGTGCCATTAAAGATCATTGCCTCCTGACTCTTTAAAGCCACGTGTGCTACTACTGCAAAATGCAGTATTTCGGTCGTGTTTGAAAATTAAAAACTATATATAGGCAATAATTAATTATGCATTGAAAAGTACCTGTTTTACCCATGCAACAATGTAAACGATAATGTTCTACACCTGTCTTATTTTATGACAGAAAATGTCATTACGACTAAAGTCAATGTGCCCTTTTTTGAATCATAAGAAACTTTCATCAAAATCTAATTGCTATTACATACAAAATGGTAGTGCAATATATATTGCCCTTTGGCTTGCTGCTCTGATCAGATCTGCAAACAAGATGAAATATTTACACAACATACGGCCATTATTAACCTTGATGTTAGCTGATTTTCCTGTTCTACATTATCTCTACAAGATACATGATGGACATCATAGACCCATGCTTAGAATGATGCTTTAATTAGATCTGGATGTATATTCCATTTTGCCTAAAACCAATTTTAATCAATAACTGGCTTGGCACTGTGGCACATTTTCAAACCATTACCTCAACTTATAAATTGGTAAGTACGGTTCCATGCCTATCAGCAAGTAAAACATATGGGGGAAGACTTAACCTTAGATCACGTGTCTTTCCTTATACATGAAACATACATGCCTACTGCTGGAAATCCAACAGTCATTCATACACTTTCAAATGGTACAAGGGCACATACAAGCATCTTAAAGCTTAAATACTGATGGAATTATTCTTGAAAAAAAATCCTATCAAGTTGTTTATATTACAAGGGCATATACAAGCATCTTAAAGCTTAAATACTGATGGAATTAATCCTTAAAAAATCCTATCAAGTTGTTTATTTGTGTGTGTGTGTGTGTGTGTGTGTGTGTGTGTGTGTGTGTGTGTGTGTGTAGGGAGTCAATTATATTTTACATTATAAACCCGAGGTGCACTGGAGCCTAACGTTTCGTCAATATAGTACGAGGAAAAATAGACGACGAAATAACAGTAATTATGTAATTAATCCATTAAATTCTTCAAAACTTAGCGAGTTCATACAACATATTGTTAACAGGACGTAGATGGGTTAGGAAAGCGATACGATGATAACATTAACAATAAATGTTCCTGCTTTTGATTTTTAATGAAAATTTAAATTCTAGTTAAATATGATTTTTTTAAATGTCTGGATTATTTAATCCCCACACAAATAACGATTAACGATAATGAGTATGCTTTTTTATGCTTGGAGGATATACATATTAATGATTATTTGAACTCCTGTTTACACCAAATTTTTACTTCATGAAAACATTTCCATCATGCATCACACCATTCAACTTCATGTTAACACACCCATCAAACAAATGGGAATTCACAATTCATACAACGGTTAGTATCGTTTGTGTACATCGACTAAAAAAAATACATGGAAGAACCCCCCGATTCATACCACTGACGTCACACACTTGTATGTATTAATTACATCAAGTCTGTCCTGGCTCTGAGAAACCCTATCTAAGGAACACCAATTTTTGCTCAGATTCTACTGCTAATGCGTGCAAAGCAGGATAACTTCCAATAGATTGGTAAGAGACTACCTTCTTGACCCGTAAGATAACATTGGAGGCAGGCCATACTAATACGATTCAATGTATTCTACCCAACCAGTAATCGTATAGAAGATACACTTTTGGATCTCAAGATAACAACAACAAAATTGAAATGAACCAAAGCTAACTCGGAGACCCTCCCTACCCTCAATCAGCTTAATTAACTGACACAGATAGTTGTGAATTAATCTATTGAGAATCACCTGAACTTCTCGGGGATCCAACTGTGTGGTTTGGTGGAACAACTCAATTTGAGGAGTTCTACATAATAAACAAGAGGCCAATGTGGACCTAATAGCGTCAACCTGGTCAACAATAATTTTAAATGAATTGTAATGACAGCCATGTATGATTGGCACCATACTGATTGGGGACCAATAACCATTCTGATTGGGGACCAATAACCATTCATATAATGTTTATTGGTTAAAAGTCAATTTTACTATATCAGCCATTTGGGTGGAGTAAAAACATAGCAATGTTTTCAAGAAACCCCACAATTTGGGTAAGTCATTTTCAAAAATGACAAACTAGATACCATAAATACACTTGATGAAAACCCCATCAAAATGACTTTTCATTTAGGTGGGCTCACCAGTTATTATGTACTTTTGAGAGAGTGATGTATGTAAGGTGAAGTTGTTTGCATTTTAAACATGCACAGTGGAGAGAATGTTGGCATACCTATATACTACCTTCATGTAAGGTGCATGAAACTTCTTTGGATATTGCACTTTTGGAAATTTTAAATGATCTTAGGACACTGCTAACTAAAATGACTGCTCCCTTGTGCTCCAAAAAATCAACCTAAATTTGTCTAAAGTACACTATTCTTGGCAGCTATTAAAATATGGAAAATGAATTTTGCCAAACTAGATAATTCCAGATTCTAAAAGTGAAATGGCTGAATAACCAAATACATAAAATGTAAAAAAAAAGTTATCAGCTCTTTTTTTTACAATTTACCTCTGAAGTTCAAGAAGTGAAAATGAGCAAGTAGAGCTAGCACTTTTTTGAAAGGTGCATATCTCGAGTAAGGCCAAGCTGTTTACTCTCTAACCCATATTACACCCATCAATCATACATCAAAATAAAGGGAATTAAAGGTTCTTTGAACAATACCTAAGATATACAAAGTCTCTTTTAAATAACCAGTATAACTAGTAAGGAAACCCAAGGAAACTCTTTTTCTTTAAAATTTTAACCCTATGCTAAATATGAAACTGTAGAGCACCACCTTAAGAGGAGTACCAAAAACAAGATTTTCAAGGTGGCCATATTGGATATTAGATCACCACCATTTTCCTTTAGGACCAACTAGACATAGAAAATCTTTTATGGAAAGTCTCACAATATGATCATCCATTCAAAAGGATTAGTGACTGTTTTCAAGCTAGTTTCTCTGTAGTGGCCATATTGAATCTCAGATCAGCATTAAAAAAAACCAGATATCATAAGAAGTATTTTCTCAAAAAAAACCCCACATTATTATGACTTTTTGTTCATGTAGAGTTGTGTTAACAGTTTCAAACATAGCTTCTATGCTGATCATATGGCAGTGCTCAAAAATTCCAAAAGCCTTAAGCCTGTGACCCCTGTAATTTTTTATGGAGCCCATCCTGTATTCAAAATTTGGTGCCCATCAGCTTGTCAAAGAAATTTTTTATATTGTCTGAGGAGACTTTGATTGCCTCTATAATATGGTGCAATCTAAATCAGATCACCTACATAAAACATCTGATTTTAATCAAACTGAAGTATGGCATGACATGCTAAAAATATGATTTCATACTCCCACCCCACAGTGGTGTTTCAAAAAAACACAATCTTCAGTTATCTTCAACATATAAACCACATTAAGTACATGTCCATTACCTGCAGCATGTATAAACAGTAAACAGTCATGATTGGAGCTGGGGTAAAACTATCCCTTGGGCAGTTTATATAAGGGCAATTAAAGGTAATGAGGTCAGGTATAAACCACCAATTCACCTAATGGCTGACCATAGCTAGTGACATGAGTTTGAAGGCTACAGAGGTTAAGCCCAATGTGTTAATCTGCATAGGTAGGATCAGGAAGAGGAACAATCCATCCTAGGCAAATGATGGAGATGCTAGATACATGTACAAGAACAAAATTTATTACATTATTGCCTTAAATGAGAATGTTTAAGCCATATATATTTGTAATGGGGCAAATTTTCCTGGATCTTTATGGAACACATTTGGATAGTGTACAAGTAATTAATGGAGACTTGCACATGTTTTAATCCACATTATGCATGGATTGGTACCGTCTGTCATAAGTTTAGAGATTTTTAAATTAAGGCTACATTTGTTTAAACTGGACAGTCTGGGGTTAACTTCCAATCTGTAGTGGAGCTGTCATATTTGAAATATTGCATAAACAGTATTTAGTAATCTAAGTTGTCAAACAAACTGCATTGTTTTGAGCCTAGTTTAGGTGGGAAATATACTTCATCAAGATTGGTCACAATGTAAAGTGGGCTGGTTCCAAATGAAAACTATCTGTTTAAATGATCTCATAGCAAAATTCTAAATCAGTCTACACTTTTCTGTGAGAGATAATAAATGTAAGGGGACTCTGGGTCAAATTTAATAAGTCAATTCACTCATAGGATTATCCAGGGGAATAGATTGTCTGGTGAATTGGGAACACAATTCTGGAAAAGCTTGTTAGCACAAGGTTACTGAACCAATATTAAGTAATTTGTTAAGTTCAGATATTATTGATATTAAATTTCATCACAGTGACTTATTTAGTGTCTTGCTTTTAAAAAAATGATAGTTTAAATATGCTGAGCCTTTTAAAACAATGCTCCTGTAAAGTTCATATTAAAACACACTAGATATGGCAATGAGACTTTTATTTGCCGATAATTTTACTGCTTTCCAGTATTTGTAACTGTTTATTTTTTATGTTAATTTTGTAAGGTTTTGATTACTATCTGAAGTCTTACAAGGTAACATAACTTACAGATGTTATATTTTTCAAGCAGTAACAATAAATGTTATAGTGATTATTGTTTTCATTAAGTGTTACTGTACATGCTTTATATATCACAATATGGTTTTGGGCATATCATTGCACTCAGCTAGAATGGAATACTGAAGAGGGCCAGTTAGTGTGATTTAACCAAATTATCCAAGTTTCTATTATTGTACTTAGTAGCATTGAATAGAATCCATATTTTGAGAAATGTTCCTCTTCTGCAGTCTAAAAAAACAAACAGAACCTTTACAGTACACTCACCCCATGAACTTGTTGTTGTTGTTGTTGCTGTTGTTGTAGGGTTTAATGCCATTTTTTGCAAAAGATAGGCAATACATGGCGGCCAGTATTAATGGTGGAGGAAGAACCCTAAAAAAACCCCGGCAGAACCACCGACCCACAAGAAGCTACTGGCAGGCTTTCTCAGTTACCCACAACCCCATGAACTTTTTTTACCATTAATCATCTTTGGTCTTTACAGCAGAGAAAACAACATGCATGAGTATTTACACATATTAAATGATTGGAGTATTTATAATAAATTTTAAGATTTTGAAACTGATGATGATATTAAAGATAAGATAGCAGATTAAGTGGTTCTAATTAACAACAGTAATTTACCTATATTTTATACTTGAACTCTTACCCTCTACACCTTAAGTACATTTATTTAACATTTTATATTCTTCTGAAAGAGAGTGTCAGTGTCAGTCTGATAAGATATATATTAATTATTTTTATTTAATAACTCAACCTCTGGACAATTCATTATTTAGATACGAAAGGATTAAGTTTAACACAGAATTGTGTATCCAACATAATCATACCAGTTCCAGAAATATGATATAAGGATGTCAGATTATATATATATATATATATATATATATATATATATATATATATATATATATACATATATATATATATATATATATATATATATATATATGAGAGAGAGAGAGAAAGAAAGAGAGCTGTTAATTCCTCCTGTTGCTGTGCCCCATCCAAGACAGCTACCAATATAAATCTTTGGAATGAATGATATTTCAAAATATTCATTGCAGTCAAAGGGTCATATTGCTTATTCTAGCTATTCAGAAACTGGGTCAGTCTGACCTTTTTTCTAATATTAATGTCCTTGTTGGATCATGTGATGTCAACCTGAATTGTTAAAAATTTTATTAATGAAATCAAACTACACGCTACAGATAACTCGTTTTTACAGTACAATCCATTACTAGGATTTGACCATTAAAAACTTTCATTAACTAAATTATCCTAACTAAATCATTATTATTTTCATATCATAATATACATATTATAAAGACACATAACACAATGTGGCTTGTCTGCTTGGCTTCACTATATCTCATTTTATTTATTATAGTTTGATACTTCTTACACTACATGATTGATACAACCAATGCTGGGTTCAGACAAAGCAAGGCCCTAAGCTATAGAGGTCATATTTGGTATAAAATAAATTTAAGGGGCCCCTTTGGACTGTGTTCAGCTTTTGGGGCCCTAAGCTGTAGCTTGTTTAGCTTATGCCTAAATATGGTACTAAATACACCTTTGTTTAAATGGATCAAATAAAAGAGCTTGATGCTGCTCACACTACATGATTGATACACCTTTTTTTAAATGGATGAAACAAAAGAGATTTTAAAAAATCTTGCATACTGAGGACAGAGCTTGTGGAATTTTCATTCAGCTAAAACTGAGAAGTATGTATACTTTTATATACAGATTCCTGGAAATAGTTTTAGTAATGACAGTAGTATTGGATGAAAGATCGGTATCTAAAAAGATTTCTTGAGCAGTTTTATTGACTTCAAAGTTAATTTATTTTTTAGCTTCACAGGACTCAAAATTTCATTTGTCAACTACTACTTCCAAGCGACAGGTGAGGACAGAAAGTAAGTTTTACAAACTGCTTGAACAAACAAATAAGTGCAATTTCAAGCCAAATATCAAATAAAAAGGCATACAAAGTCTCTTTTAAATAGCCAGTATAACTAGTGAGAAAACAGAAAACCCAGGGAAATTCTTTTTCTTTAAAATTCTAACCCTATGCTAAGTACACGAAACTGTTGAGCGCCACCTATCAAAACATAATCAAGTGAATCATTTGTACAATGAGTCTCTATCACCTAGATGCATAAAATCATATATCAAAACATAATCAAGTGAATCATTTGTACAATGAGTCTCTATCAGCCAGATGCATACTAATCATATAGGTGGCACTCTACAGTTTCATATTTAGCATAGGGTTAAAATTTTAAAGAAAAAGGGTTTCCCCGGGTTTCCTCACTAGTTATACTGGTGTTTTAAAAGAGACTTTGTATATCTTAGATATTGTTCAAAGAACCTTTAATTCCCTTTATTTTGATGTATGATTGATGGGTGTAATATGGGTTAGAGACACTGCAGATGTGCACCTTTCAAAAAAGTGCTAGCTCTACTTGCTCATTTTCACTTCTCGAACTTCAGAGGTAAATTGTAAAAAAAAGAGCTGATAACTTTTTTTACATTTTATGTATTTGGTAATTCTGTCATTGCACTTTTAGAAGCTGGTATTATCTAGTTTAGCAAAATTCATTTTCCATATTTTAATAGCTGCCAAGAATAGTCTACTTTAGACAAATTTTGGTTGATTTTTGGAGCACAAGGGAGCAGTCATTTTAGTTAGCAGTGTCCTAAGCTCATTTTAAATTTCCAAAAGTACAATATCCAAAGAAATTTCATCCACATTACATGAAGGTAGTATATAGGTATGCCAACATTCTCTCCACTGTGCATGTTTAAAATGCAAACAACTTCACCTTACATACATCACTCTCTCAAAAGTACATAATAACTGGTGAGCGCCACCATAAAGAGTATATAGAAATTATTATTGTATGATTTAGTTTTGATTGTATGGCTGAAATATTTAAGTTGCAAGCATCAAAACAGTTCTTTGTAATAATTGTCCTATATTTTTCCCCTCAGAACAGCATTTATTAGAGTCAGAGTCTGAAACAGGTACAGCCCCCCTCCTTATG
The DNA here is from genome assembly GCA_016746295.1 of Potamilus streckersoni. Lineage (NCBI taxonomy): Eukaryota > Metazoa > Mollusca > Bivalvia > Unionida > Unionidae > Potamilus > Potamilus streckersoni. Next base: position 266,696 of record JAEAOA010002244.1, read on the forward strand.
ATAAAAAGTGAACAATTTTAAAAATGTGCATTGCATTTTGTCAACATAGCAACCAGTGTTATGCTGATAGACAGGAACATGAAACTAACCATATTTATTCCTAAAATGTCAACAATAAATTTTACAGTTATAAAAGGTATATTACAGGTGAGGTTCATAAAGGTCAAAAGTCAAAGGGTAAAATATTAACTAATTTTTTGATATGGAAGAAAGCAAATTTGCTTTGTTATCATTTATTTTTTAATTTAATTGCAAATAAATGAAATGAAACATTTTCACTATGTATTTCTGTTATTTATTGCAACATTTTTCAATTTAAGTTGACTTTATTTCTATATTCTAAGACTTCTAATTTCCCCATAATGAAGGTCACTACTCACCCAAACATGCCTCATAGCAAAGTAGGTATGCTAGAGCAAAAATAAGCATAATTAGCTTATTTTTATGAATAAAATCATTGTTAATGTACCATTTTACCCAGAAGATGATACATAATAATATGAAAATAAGAAAAATAATTGCATATATGTTTATATTTGTTCTTAAGGTGGCGCTCTACAGTTTCATATTTAGCATAGGGTTAAAATTTTAAAGAAAAAGAGTTTCCCCATATTTACTCACTAGTTATACTGGTATTTTAAAAGAGACTTTGTATATCTTAGGTATTGTTCAAAGAACCTTTAATTCCCTTTATTTTGATGTATGATTGATGGGTTTAATATGGGCTAGAGAGTATACAGCTTGGCCTTACTCCAGATATGCACCTTTCAAAAAAGTGCTAGCTCTACTTGCTCATTTTCACTTTAGACATTCTCTCCACTGTGCATGTTTAAAATGCAAACAACTTCACCTTACATACATCACTCTCTCAAAAGTACATAATAACTGGTGATCGCCATAACATAATCAAGTGAATCATTTAACATAACTCAATAAATATTGCATGCACCATAAATACCCCATAATTTTTGTTTAAAGTTTATGTACAAGTTTTAAATTTAGTGAATTTAATGACTTGTTACCAACAACTTTGCATTTAGCAAAGTAATTATTTCTACTGGTACCTATAATTAGCTGAATAATAAGATATAATACAATAACATAATTAGCTGAACATTCCATATTTTTTTTACTGGCTACCTATAATTAACTGAACAGTAAAAATGCATTACATTCCAAAAACGTTTTTACTTGCTACCTATAATTAAATGAACAGTAAACATGCATTACATTCCATATTTTTTTTACTGGCTACCTATAATTAACTGAACAGTAAACATGCATTACATTCCATATTTTTTACAGGCTACCTATAATTAACTGAACATGCATTACATTCCATATTTTTTTACTGGCTAACTATAATTAACTGAACAATAAACATGCATTACATTCCATATATTTTTTTACTGGCTACCTATAATTAACTGAACAGTAAACATGCATTACATTCCATATTTTTTACTGGCTACCTATAATTAACTGAACAGTAAACATGCATTATATTATATTCTTTTCGGTGACAGGCAAGACAACAAGCTAATCATACAAGACTAACAATAAATAATTTTATTTTAAAGCACAAAGAGAGGTCTAATAAGCATGTCTTGCTGAATAATGATATTTTGTTAAATGTGTGGCCAAAAATTCATTAAGACTCCAAATCATTCTGTGGATTTACTGGGTGCATGGAGGAAAGAATAAGTAAAATTTAATGATAAAAGTCAGAAACATACACAGTGTGTTGAGCATGAAAATGCATGCCTGCAAGTTGTGACATTACCCCATAATAGATGAAGCTTGGGTTTCAGTCTTCAAAAATTAAACAGAAGTACTGGGGAAGAAAAATGTATGCAGGAATAGAACAAAAGTTCTATGTCAGTCACCCACAGGAAAAATGGCAAAATGAAAATTGTTCAAGCTTTGATGGGAGATCAACATCACCTGTACAAACTTGAAATGTCTTAATACCAGAATGCTATCTGCCAAAGTTTGCTTCAAAATGATCTTATAGAAAATGGAATTGTTGGTAAATGACAACCAATGCAGGGACATGCACTGAACATTGCTTGCCCTAACAACCAAATAAATAATTAAGAAAACTTACCAAAATTCCAGCTGAAGGTTCACCCATTATTTTCATATCAAGCTCAACATAATATTGGCAAGTGATCCAATGAATGAAAATACTAGTGATTGTAAATCCATCAGAATGGAAGCACTCAGGTTACTTGGCAAATGTCTAATGAAAATTACACCAGTAAATTTTAGCTGAAAAGAAGACAGGAACTAATCATGTCCTTAAATGGATTCAACAGGAATTGACAATAATTATTTATAATACAAATCTGGTCCAGTCCAGGTTATGGAGTAGTGTTGTTTATGAACAGGACAGTCAATTTGTGATACAGAAGGAAATTATTGCAACTCCAGAATTTGGTTCTCTCAATAATTAAATTGGCAATTAGCCTGGTTCCATGAAAATGTGACTGGTTCCATCAAAATGTGGTTATTTAAAGAAGATATCTATACTGATCAGGTACAAGGTTGGCTGTTCTGTAGAAAGATATGGGCAGACCTCCCATTGTTACACATATAGCCCATTCCTACCAAACCTACTTACATGGAAGTCCAGTCATACCACCACTGATCAAAGGTCTGCAGTAAATCAGTAAGTAGTAGGGATCTCAAACTACCACCACATCCACATGAGGATTAGTACATTGGCCAGAGGGCCGAACCAATGATTAAAAAATATTAATTTTTCAAATTCTGGGTGTTGTTACAGGCCACAGGAAATAACTCCATGAGCCTCATGTTTAAGACCCTTGGGATATAGTATAGTGCTGGACTCACAATCCTGGGATAAAGTGTTCAGTACCCACCCAGGCCAGACCTGGTTAGATACCTCTGTGTCCTTGGATATGGCTATCAGCTCCAATTTCCTCATCTTGATAGAACCAGTAAGGTGCTAAAAGTGCCATTCAAGCCAGTAATGTGCTGAAAGTGCCATTCAAGCCAGTAATGTATTAAAAGTGCCATTCAAGCCAGTAATGTGCTAAAAGTGCCATCCAAGCAGGTAATGTGCTAAAAGTGCCATCCAAGCAGGTAATGTGCTAAAAGTGCCATTCAAGCCAGTAATATGATAATACTGTGATTCAAGCCAACAAAATCAGAACAACACATTCATCAATCATGATTCTGACTACATAGTTTTGTCAGTATTGAACATACCATTCACATCAATGCATCCAATCTGTAAATGTTTTTCTGTGTTAAATCTACCCCTACAAATTGAGCTGTATCCACTTGACTAAATGTATCTGTGTTGAATCTAATTTACAAACTGAACTGTGTCCACCTGTGCAAATGTATGTGTTGAATCTACTCATACAAGTTGAACTGTGTCCATCTGTGTATATTAATCTCTTTGTTGAATCTACTTCCACATGTTGAACTGCGTCCTGTGTAAATGTATCTCCATGTTGAATCTACTGTACAAATTGAACTGTGTCCACCTGTATAAATGTATCTGAGTGTTGACTCTACTCATTCATGTTGAACTGTGTTATAAATGTATCACTATGCTGAATCTACTCCTACATGTTGAATTGTGTTGTAAATGTATCACTGTCCTGAATCTACTTCTACATGTTGAACTGTGTTGTAAATGTATCACTGTGCTGAATCTACTCCTACATGTTGAACTGTGTTGTAAATGTATCACTGTGCTGAATCTACTCCTACATGTTGAACTGTGTTGTAAATGTATCACTGTGCAGAATCTACTTCTACATGTTGAACTGTGTTGTAAATGTATCACTGTGCTAAATCTACTCCTACATGTTGAACTGTGTTGTAAATGTATCACTGTGCTGAATCTACTCCTACATGTTGAACTGTGTTGTAAATGTATCACTGTGCTGAATCTACTTCTACATGTTGAACTGTGTTGTAAATGTATCACTGTGCTGAATCTACTTCTACATGTTGAACTGTGTTGTAAATGTATCACTGTGCTGAATCTACTTCTACATGCTGAACTGTGTTGTAAATGTATCACTGTGCTGAATCTACTCCTACATGTTGAACTGTGTTGTAAATGTATCACTGTGCTGAATCTACTCCTACATGTTGAACTGTGTTGTAAATGTATCACTGTGCTGAATCTACTTCTACATGTTGAACTGTGTTGTAAATGTATCACTGTGCTGAATCTACTTCTACATGTTGAACTGTGTTGTAAATGTATCACTGTGCTGAATCTACTCCTACATGTTTAACTGTGTTGTAAATGTATCACTGTGCTGAATCTACTTCTACATGTTGAACTGTGTTGTAAATGTATCACTGTGCTAAATCTACTCCTACATGTTGAACTGTATTGTAAATGTATCACTGTGCTGAATCTACTCCTACATGTCGAACTGTGTTGTAAATGTATCACTGTGCTGAATCTACTCCTACATGTTGAACTGTGTTGTAAATGTATCACTGTGCTGAATCTACTTCTACATGTTGAACTGTGTTGTAAATGTATCACTGTGCTGAATCTACTCCTACATGTTGAATTGTGTTGTAAATGTATCACTGTGCTAAATCTACTTCTACATGTTGAACTGTGTTGTAAATGTATCACTGTGCTGAATCTACTCCTACATGTTGAACTGTGTTGTAAATGTATCACTCATTGCTGAATCTACTCCTACATGTTGAACTGTGTTGTAAATGTATTACTGTGCTGAATCTACTCCTACATGTTGAACTGTGTCCATAAGAAAATGAATGGAAAGTAATCAAACAGCCTTGTTTGGAAAATGCAACAAGTAATAAAAAAGATTCAAGACACATCCAAACATACAAACCTACCTTATACTCAAAGGTAGGTGTTACCCAATAAAATTACATCAGATAACAATTAAATGAGCTAATATTATTTACTAAAAGTTTTGAAGATTGTATTTTTATGGCTCTTTTAAAATATCTTCCATTATTCAAAATAAAATTCTTGAAAAATAAGCTAGGACAACAAAAAAAAAAAACAGCTGAAGGGAGTGAGCAAACAACTTGATACAGTATATACTGCTCTTGCTAACAGATCTATCAATGGATGAATTCTAGTCTAGAAGGTAGTTGAATGAAAGTCCTGTAAAAGCAATACAGAAACTCTACAGTTTTTTTAATGCACCCCTTCCTAACACTCTAAATGACCAAGTCAAATACAATACTTAAACTCTAACTCTAAAAGAAAAATCCAGTACTCTACTCTAAAAGAAAAATCCAGTACTCTACTCTAAAAGAAAAATCCAGTACTCTACTCTAAAAGAAAAATACACTACAACTCTAACTCTATAAGACAACTACACTACTCAACTCTAAATATAAAAGACAAACACACTACAGAGCAATGATAAAGGCATAGGGCTAAACTAAAGGAATACATAGCAATAAAGCCATACAGAGTAAAAAAGGCATACAGAGCAAGTAATGCATACAAAACAAGATAAAAGCATACAAAACAACAATACATGCAAGGTAAATTGTATAAATTCAAAGTGTTTGTACAAAACACAATTATGAAAAGTCCAAAACCTTTTCAAGATGAAAATCATCAATGCATGCACAACATTTAACTTTGGGTCTATTCCACATACTCATGCATGGCATGATGATTGCCACATTCAACTTTGGGTCTATTCCACATACTCATGCATGGCATGATGATTGCCACATTCAACTTTGGGTCTATTCCACATACTCATGCATGGCATGATGATTGCCACATTTAACTTTGGGTCTATTCCACATACTCATGCATGGCATGATGATTGCCACATTTAACTTTGGGTCTATTCCACATATGCATGGCATGATGATTGCCACATTTAACATTGGGTCTATTCCACATACTCATGCATGGCATGATGATTGCCACATTTAACTTTGGGTCTATTCCACATACTCATGCATGGCATGATGATTGCCACATTTAACTTTGGGTCTATTCCACATACTCATGCATGGCATGATGATTGCCACATTCAACTTTGGGTCTATTCCACATATGCATGGCATGATGATTGCCACATTCAACTTTGGGTCTATTCCACATACTCATGCATGGCATGATGATTGCCACATTTAACTTTGGGTCTATTCCACATACTCATGCATGGCATGATGATTGCCACATTTAACTTTGGGTCTATTCCACATATGCATGGCATGATGATTGCCACATTCAACTTTGGGTCTATTCCACATACTCATGCATGGCATGATGATTGCCACATTTAACTTTGGGTCTATTCCACATACTCATGCATGGCATGATGATTGCCACATTTAACTTTGGGTCTATTCCACATATGCATGGCATGATGATTGCCACATTTAACTTTGGGTCTATTCCACATACTCATGCATGGCATGATGATTGCCACATTTAACTTTGGGTCTATTCCACATATGCATGGCATGATGATTGCCACATTCAACTTTGGGTCTATTCCACATACTCATGCATGGCATGATGATTGCCACATTCAACTTTGAGTTTATTCTACATACCCAAACTAAAATGAAACATTCATGATAAAAAAATCAATCCAACAACAGTTGAAAGGTATTCATGACCTATATATTTCCGAGTAAAAGATGCCAAAGGACAGAGGGTGGCTAAATGATTATGGTACACAGTATGTCAAATCACACCCTTATCAACCTGGATCTGCAGCTTTGCCATGTCTCTCTATAAGACACTTTATTCTCATAAACTCTGTATTTTTTATTATTATTATGACTTAATTGAAAGAGGGTAACTCAATTAGCTAGGAACTAATCTCCCTTGAGGCCCCCTTTCAAAGGAATTTATTTCAGCTGCATCTCTGAAGCCCTAGATATACTGGGTTTGGAAAAAAGAAATAGAGTGGGCATTTCTAATCTCAACTGGAATACTATACTCTATAACCTATCAAGTGATGATATGCTTTTAAACATTTAAACAAGAAGAAAATAATGCAAAAAGTTCATTAGTAGGTTAAATAAATTTTGCAATACTGGTTGTCCAACAAAAATATGCAAGTGCTGTTCTATACAAATGTGCCCACAACTGGGATTGAAGCAAACTGATTTAACTTGAAGACTGATAATGTTAAAGAGTTCTATGATGATTATAAAGGTAAACACTTGTAAAGAACTTTGTAAGAAAAATACAAGCATAAAATGAGACATATCTGCATCATTCTCATCTAAAATGAACTGCATACGAAAAATCAAGTGTTTTCTATTTTAAAAAAATGTGCATTGATTTGACTACACCTGCAAGTGAAACACTGATAGTGTATGTATGTATGTATGTATGTATGTATGTATGTATGTATGTATGTATGTATGTATGTATGTATGTATGTATGTATGTATACATACATGCAAGTACTTACGTATGTGGTTTAACAGCATATCAGCACAATACTGGCTCAAGTATACAAAAAAAAAAAGCTAATAAATAGCAAATGCTATGTCAAATCAGGGCTTTCCAAACTCACCTGCTGAAAACCAGACAAGATCAACTTCAGCTTGGATAAGTTTTAGTTAGCAAGGTACTTGCTGCACGCAAGTTAAAAAGAAAAGAATGAAAAGACAATTTCAGTTTGTAAAAACAAACATCGGAAAGACATTTTCAGTTCGTAATACTTTTATGTTCTCCATGTTTTAAACTCTGTGACACCTTTCTTTTCCATTCAAATACACAGCATTCTTCAACATAACTGCCTACAGTTTATTTTATCTGTCAAATCTTTATTTTACATAATATTGATGTATACTAAAAGCTGCATGATTAATTTATATTTACATTGAAACAGAGATGGTCATAGCTTTTATATTAGCTAACACAGTACTGTATCATTTATCACCTGGTCCATTGAAAATGATCAAAGGGCCCTGGGGTAAGAAACACCCAAGTCTCTCATAGTTCATATTCAAACAAAAATTTTCTTTGATAAAATTAAAAAGTGTTGTTCAGCTTGGGTCCCCTTATGGGCCAGGGGAATACATCTCCAGTTGCCACCCCATCCTTGTTGGCTCTGCTTATCTCTTCAATCTTAAAAATCTGTTTCCAAAACTCATATCCGTCCAATTTTATCAATCTATTTGCATACATGTATGTCTGTCTTTCCCCTTCTAGCTACATTTGATATTTTTGAACCTGATACATTCAAATCTGTAACAGAGTGAATTTTTATGAAAAATCTTAATGCAACACAAGTCAATCCTGTCATGGTCAGTGTGACATGTAGCAATAAATTTTGATGTGCAAGCTAGGCTAGCAACAAATCTCTAGCCTGTGATAGATAGCCTTGTTTGGGGGCATGTTTGACTTATTCAAATCTGCCAGGATCACAGTCAGACAGAGAGAGAGACAATTTTAACTTAGTGTTTAGTAGCTAATGAATGACATTGTGGACAATACAGAAATAATTTTGGACTGTTTTAAATAAATGTCATAAAATGAGCATTTCAAAAAATACTTATTAATAAAGACAGAGTAGAGAGAACTTTGATGACCATGTTACATTTTTAGTGGCTAGATAAAAGTAAATCCTCATTGACTAAGCTAACTGAAAGAGAGAGGGGGGGATGCAAAATTCAATGCTTTCAATAACTTCCCTCCTGATATTAAGTCTAAGCATGAAGTTGACTCCAGGAAATAACAAGTACTTCTCATTATAAACTGTCCAAAGTATGGGTGTCTTGAAGTTGACTCCAGGAAATAACAAGTACTTCTCATTATAAACTGTCCAAAGTATGGGTGTCTGAATGTTGACTCCAGGAAATAACAAGTACTTTTCATTATAAACTGTCCAAAGTATGGGTGTCTGGACGTTGACTCCAGGAAATAACAAGTACTTCTCATTATAAAATGCCCAAAGTATGGGTGTCTGGACGTTGACTCCAGGAAATAACAAGTACTTCTCATTATAAACTGTCCAAAGTATGGGTGTCTGGAAGTTGACTCCAGGAAATAACAAGTACTTCTCATTATAAACTGTCCAAAGTAAGGGTGTCTGGACGTTAACTCCAGGAAATAACAAGTACTTCTCATTATAAACTGTCCAAAGTAAGGTTGTCTGGATGTTGACTCCAGGAAATAACAGGTACTTCTCATTTTAAACTGTCCAAAGTATGGGTGTCTGGAAGTTGACTCAAGGAAATAACAAGTACTTCTCATTATAAACTGTCCAAAGTATGGGTGTCTGGAAGTTGAGGGACAAGAAATTTTAAAGCTACAAAGAGAATCGGCTGCACAGGAAATGGAATTTTCAGAAACCACAAGGGTTGTCTTGATTGCATGTACTATGTTCGTAATTATTTTTATTCATTTGAAATTCATATATCAATTTTCCTTGAGTTCAGAAATTAATTGTTTACATACATTTGCTCTGAATATTGTATGATTCATATGTTCTAAGAATGTCATACAATATAACCTTGATATGAATTTGAGAGAATTGTCTGAATTTACTTGCTTGCATGTAATAGTAATTTCATGCTGTGAATATATTAGTATTAAATGATGCAAGCTTGGAATTGTATTTACTATGTCTGGAAATGTTTTGCCAATGAATTGCAAGTAATGAGGTTAAAACTATCCATGAAGTCCATTAATTCATTTGTTTAATTAAGATGTGAATTCTGTTAACTGAGGATCAATGATATTTTGCCTAATAACACCTGCAAACAGACACATCATCTAGCCAGCAATTTATAGTGTGGGGTGGGGGTAACTGTATTTTTTTCAAGGTGTCTAGTTATGCAACTGCTTCATATACAAATGTGTATAAATGCTAGGGAAAGAAATTAATTTCAGTCATAAAGTTGTGTGTATCAGTCTGGGTGTCAGATTGTGAACTGACCCATATTAATTTCAGTAATTAAGTTTTGTCTATCAGTCTGAGTGTGAACTGACCCATATTAGCCTCAGTTTCTGCTAAGTTATGATAAGAAAATATTTGAAGTAAAAAGAGTGGGGATTATTATTTTATCCAGACCAATATATGGTTGCTCTATTTATGCATTTGGGAAATAACTACTAATTATCATGCACCTCTCAGTGGAAAAGAGAGCAGAAAAACTAGTTGCAGCTGATTACCCAAAAGAGGCTGGCAAGATATAGAAAAGAAGAAATGGAATACAGTGACCTGTTAATAACAATGGAAGGCCCAGAAGCAACCAGGTTATGCAGGCATGCTGATCAATGACTTCAGCCATTCACTTTATTTCATGATTAAATTTGTTTTATAGGTACAGCAGAATGGCTAAATAAGATTCATATAAATGTTGTAGATTTATTTCTGTGAGAAAGTATATCATTCAAATGTCATTTTCAGTTTCATTTTGTAATGTAACTGATTAAATTGTTATACATGTATTTTATATATGAGGTTTTGTGTTCTATTCTATATCTCTCTCTCATTCCATCCATTTATTTCATATTTATGTTATTATTTACTCAATAACACTCTTGTCACAAGAGTGACACATAACAAATGAGCACCATAAAGTAACCTGTCCATTGTTTCATCATCTACATGTACATAATATATAGTCTAGTAGCCTATTATTGAGTACATTGGGTCTATGCTACATTTCCAAACCCAATAGGTAGTAGCAGTAATAATAATAATAATAATAATAATAATAATAATAATAATAATAATAATAATAATAATAATAATAATAATAATAATTGCATAAACAACAACAATAATAATAGCTTAATTTAATGAGGGTGACACAATTAGCTGCATGGAACTAATCCTTTTGGCCCTATGGAGGCCTGATTAATACCATTTTTATTTGGACTGCAAAACATCAGTTCAGTGGAAGCAGTGATTTACAAGATAGCTACTAATATTAGGTCTGTATGTCTGTTATGACAAAAAACAGAGTTCAATATTGACAGGAGCAGCACAAAGCATACATAATATTTCTGGAACATTTTCAAAAGTGAAGTACAATGACAATGGTTATATTTTATTTTTATCAATAATATTGAATTCATTCACACCATTTTATGCTTGCCACTTACAGACTTGTACCAAATGAACACACTGTAACCATGCCAACAGGTCAAACTTTGCTCTTGAATTGGACATTTCTATCTGTCAGAACACATCAGTCAATGCGGCCACTTATAATCAGTTGCATCATTAGGCCTCTCACCCAGACCGACTACATGATCAGACTTGCTGATTTTCCTCATCTTTTAATGAATGTCTTAAAAAAATTATGAATAGCTTTCTCTTCCAATTTTACCCATGTTCTAAATTTTGGCAGCACACAGATAGGCCATGGAATACAAGTAATGCCTATTCCATGGATAAGTGTTACTATACACTGTTTTATTTTATAGGTTGTTTTTGTTCTCGGCAATCATATACAATGTGTCATCTTATATATAAATTTATATAAAGAGAGTAAGACAAATTTTTTTTTTTATTTAACTTCAGAGAAAGTCGTGATCACACAATAAATCAGAAAATATTCTCTCAGGTGACATTACTGATACAGTAAAGTAGGGAACTCAAGTGTATAGCTAAGAGTTTAATGGTTTTTTTTCTGATTTTATTGTGGTATGAAATGTCATGGTATGAAATGTCAGTTGCAGAATCAAAGCAAATAACTCCCAATGGGCCTTATGTAAGCTATGCGAGTTAGAAAATGACAGTTTATACCATGATAAACTTATAAATACTGGTAAACTCTTATAATTGCAATTATTTATAATTTTATTCATTTTTTTTAATGTTTTGTTTTTAAAGATATTTCCTATCAGTTTTAGAGCCTATTTAAGCATCTGAAAAATTCTTGTTGAGTTGTCTGCTATGTAGCTATTAACAGAACAGGGAATTCTCCACCAGCAATGTAATAGCTCTGTCAAACAAAAAATGCATGGTCTTAATTTTGTCTTTAAATTGGCATATGTTTTCTGAGTAGAAGTTCAATATTAAAAGCAATGGATGTGTTGTTTTGCTGGACATAGTAAGACTTGGATTTTATGCAATCATGAGTTCATTGTGACATGTGAATCATTATCGTCTAGACATGTGAGTAACCAATTTTTGTGTCTTCAAATCTATTTTCAGGTGGATTAACAGTTTAGGTTAGTACAGGGGCTAAATGAATTTAAGACTATCAGTAAATGGTTATATTGACTGGGGTCAAACATTTAAACATTGCAAGACAGTGACACTAACAGTAAATGGTTATAGTGACTGGGGTCCAACAGTCAAACAGTGCAAGACAGTGACACTAACAGTAAATGGTTATAGTGACTGGGGTCCAACAGTCAAACAGTGCAAGACAGTGACACTAACAGTAAATGGTAATAGTGACTGGGGTCCAACAGTCAAACAGTGCAAGACAGTGACACTAACAGTAAATGGTTATAGTGACTGGGGTCCAACAGTCAAACAGTGCAAGACAGTGACACTAACAGTAAATGGTTATAGTGACTGGGGTCCAACAGTCAAACAGTGCAAGACAGTGACACTAACAGTAAATGGTTATAGTGACTGGGGTCCAACAGTCAAACAGTGCAAGATAGTGACACTAACAGTAAATGGTTATAGTGACTGGGGTCCAACAGTGCAAGACAGTGACACTATCAGTAAATGGTTATAGTGACTGGGGCCGTAGCCAATCTCCCACCCCGCATCATAACTATCAAGGTTGGCATTTTACACTGTACTGATTGGTATCTTACACTGTATTGACTGGCATCTTACACTGTACTGATTGGCATCTTACACTGTATTGACTGGCATCTTACACTGTACTGCTTGGCATCTTACACTGTACTGCCTGGCATCTTACACTGTATTGACTGGCATCTTACACTGTACTGCCTGGCATCTTACACTGTATTGACTGGCATCTTGCACTGTATTGACTGGCATCTTGCACTGTACTGATTGGCATCTTACACTGTATTGACTGGCATCTTACACTGTACTGCTTGGCATCTTACACTGTACTGCCTGGCATCTTGCACTGTATTGACTGGCATCTTGCACTATACTGATTGGCATCTTACACTGTATTGATTGGCATCTTACACTGTATTGATTGGCATCTTACACTGTACATCCTGGCATCTTATACTGTATTGACTGTGAATCCAACTCAGTCCTAGAACCACCTCCTGCCAACCATTTATTTTTAAATTCATTTGTAACAAGCTACAGTAAAAGTGCTATATTCCCAACGTTTTTGGCAGATTTTAAGTTTTCCAGCTTTTAATTTTCAAATCTAGCCCAATAAAAAAATTATTTACATTTTAAAAAAAAAAAAGCAATCATGTGTTATTTGATTCTGACAAATCAATTTACTAAGTTTTCTAAATAAAAAAAAAAAACCACCATTTTTATTTTGCTTTAAAGGCATGCAATGTACATTTATATGCCTTCTAGTTAAGTGTTTACATTAGTTACTTTGCATGTGACTCTATTTACAGATGTTAGTATAAAGTAATTCTCCATAAAGTTTACACAGAAATAAATGAAACTGGATCTGATCACATGGTTATATTCTGACTAATGGAAATCTTCCCTTTATTTATCAACTGATGCAATTGCAATTATTAGCAAATAAAACTTGGGTGGCAAAGGATCCTCGCTTTCTCCACCATCTTTTCACTGGCCCACCCCACATGGCATCTCAACAGTCCTACGTTTAAGACCTCAATGCTGATATTTATGTTTTGGACATCTGGGTCTTTCAGCCTAACTAACAGCGCTGTGTAGCATGGTTTGATATCAACTAATAAAGTAATACAAGTCAAATTTTCAGGGATATGATTTTCTACAAAGTAAAGTTATAATATTTTAGTCATACTTTATGACTCTGTGGTATTTTTTTCTAATAAATTCAAATTCTTACTAAAGAAATGGACCTGTTATGTTTCATGGGCTTACAATTCAGTTGACTGGAAAGCGATCAAAGCCAAAATCAAATTAAGTTGAAATATTATTCTTTAACAAAACGAATAAAAATATAATATGCCTATTGGAACTGTAAGCAACATTTTGTTTCATTCAAGAAACATATCCTCTACTTGATCATTCTTTTGCATTCCTCGACTACCGTCACATTTCAATAAATTCAAATGTATGACAAAAGAACATTAAAATACATCCATTTCTTAGTGTTCAGATTTTGACTCCACCAGGATAAAAACAGCACAATAAGTATATTAAGTACATATCAATTTGTGGACGAGTATCAATATGGGCTGCCAAGTGTGTGAGATATTCATGAAATTCTGACTACTCCTCTGATATCAACCTACATTGCAACACGCTATACAAGGCTGTTATTTGGGTAGTAAGACATAACAGTAAACATAAATAACATGTGATATGTCTAGTCCTACAATGTAAGACATAGCACATGTTTTTGTTTTAGTGCTATGTCTTACAACCCTAAAAATGGCCTTACATAGCACAGTTCCAATGTCATTGACATTGGAAGGAGTAATCAAAGTTTCAGGAATATCTCACACACTTGGCAGCCTATATCAACACTCATCCACTAGTTATTGTGTAAATAATATACATACTGTGCTGTCTTTATTCTGGAGGAATCAAAATAAGACAATAGCAAATTGACGCATTTTCATGTTCTGTTGACATACATTTGAATTTCCTTCAATGCAACGGTAATCAAGGTAATTCAAAGTATTTTCCAGCATATTCAGGTGGGAGATTTGCTTCTTGGATGAAACAAAACGTTGCTTAGTTCCATTAGGCATAATATATTTTTTATTTGATTTGTTAAAGAATAATATTTCAACCTAACCAGATTTTGACATTCCCTACTTTCTTCACTTTCGAACCAATTGAAATGAAGGCCAACGAAAGTTGAAAATAGGTCCATTGCAATGGTGAGAATTTGAATATATAATATTGAATATATTGGAGTAAAGACATCAGGGTAAGTTAAGTTTGACAAAACATTGTAACTTTACTTTAAGAAAGGTGTCGTTATTGTATGCCAGTTGTATATGATATTCCTGAAAATGTTACTCTCGTTCCACATCAAAACACGCTTCACAGCGTCATTAGTTAGGCTGTGAGACCCGTCTCCCAAACAGAAGAAACTATCTGGGTGATGGGGCTCAAGTTGTAGGACTATGATACGTCTAACATTGTATTACTACAATAAAGCTATCTATGAAGTCATCAAACAATATAAATAAGCAAGACCAATATTGCTGCAATAAATATGCACAAGGATTATGTTTTAACTTAACCGAAAATCAGCAGGAGGAACAAAAATTAACCGTACACTGTTGTCGGCCCAACATTGAGTTCTCTTTGGATGCCAGAAGCATACAAGCTTATAATATAGTGCAATTCATCTTACCGTATCCAACTTGTCGAAGTAATCTCGCAAGAAAGTCACAGGGTTATCAGGGCGATTAATACATAGCTGAACTATGCAGTCTTTCAAAAGTTGCTGAACGTTGTATTTCTGCACGTAAGTCTCACATTCTCTCAAGCTAGCTTGCTCTTCTTCTACGTTGGCTGCCATGTTTGCAGTATATGTGATTGACATTAAATTGGCAACGCTTTTGTTAAACCAATAGCTACTGGCTTATTTCCTATTAAATGACCAATCAACATTAATCTATGAAACCTGGTGAAGATGATATCTAAGGGTGGTCTCAAATTAGAAATAACACTAATCAGTGGATAATCTCAAAACGGAACTTTAAGTTACCTTGAAACATACCTTGAACTAACCTTGAATCTTCTTCATTGTTTAAACCAAAAAGCTTCGATAACTTTGTCTTATTTTTTTTGTTTAGCATATGACCTTATAGACCAATTAACGTAGCTAGACTGTCTTAATTACCAATATAATATTCTTACAATAGATATTCATTACTTAACAAAATTGATTACATAATTCCGTGGTACCATTGTAGGTGATAATATTTTTTTTAAGCCTATACCGACTTCATGAACTTGCATGGCTAAACTTGATTCCGATGAATCTAACAATAAAATCCGATTTCCGGTCACCTAAAACGTTACAATTTTTATTTACAGCGGAATACGATTAATCTAGAAATGAAATTTTTTCACACAAAGTTTATGCGTTTGGTTTGATTCCTGGAGTTTATTACTGTTTGAAACAACTAAGCAGTCGAGGTTTTTAATTTATTAGTTTTCTTTCTATCTCTTGTATAACATTTTCATCTCATGTTCGCTGTTTGGATAATTTTGACACATTAGGGTTTCTTTTTCTTTAAAAAAAATACTCGAATAAAATACCATTCATCTATTGGACTCTGTAACAGCTTTTCAAAATGTTCTTATCTCTCACAACAACCAGTAACATAGATCTGTCCTTTTCAAATTTTATTGTTGGTCTAAGAATGAAATTTGACCTAACTGAAAACGTGTCATAAATTTTGATGTTGATAGTATGATAATTTTAAAAATTAATAATAGCTGTTGAAAATGGTTTGAAAGAAAGCAGCAGCGTTTGTGTCTTAATTTTCGTTCTCAGCTAATTAATGAACGGTGATGTGATTATGATTTTTAACGTAGCTTTAACGATTTTTTTTTCAATCATATCGCTGCGATGTCTGCAGTGTGGCAGTTTAAAGTGATGTCTAGCACGGGTCTGGATCATCATGCCACAGACATGTTACATGATGTCCCACCTAGTCACATTATCCTTACACCAGGCTAACCAGTCCTAACACTAACCTCTTAATGCTGAGCGTCAAGCGAGGCAGCTGTTAGTACCATTTTTCTAAGTCTTTGGTATAACTCGACCGGGGATCGAACCCACGACCTCCCGCATCCGAGGTGGACGCTCTAACCAATAGTCCACCGGACTGGTTGAATGTCTGAACTGATGTAGCTTCAGAAGGAATATTGATCTGATCTTCTATGACTGATGCACATTGATATAATCCTCCATAACAGATGTACATTGATTATTGATGTGATCTTCCATAACAGATGCACATTGATTATTGATATGATATTCCATAACAGATGCACATTGATCATTGATATGATCTTCCATAACAGATGCACATTGATCATTGATATGATCTTCCATAACAGATGTACATTGATTATTGATATGATCTTCCATAACAGATGCACATTCATTATTGATATGATCTTCCATAACAGATGTACATTGATTATTGATATTATCTTCCATAACAAATGCACATTGATCATTGATATCATCTTCCATAAAAGATGCGCATTGATCATTGATGTGATCTTTCATGCATATTAATCAATGATCTGATCTTTCATAACAGATGTACATTGATCATTGATATTATCTTCTATAACAGATGCACATTGATCATTGATGACTTCTTCCATAACAGATGTACATTGATCATTGATATTATCTTCTATAACAGATGCGCATTGATCATTGATATTATCTTCCATGACAGATGCACATTGATATTATCTTCCATAACAGATGCACATTGATCATTGATATCATCTTCCATAACAGATGCACATTGATCATTGATATCTTCTTCCATAACAGATGCACATTGATCATTGATATCATCTTCCATAACAGATGCACATTGATCATTGATATCATCTTCCAAAACAGATGCACATTGATCATTGATATCATCTTCCATAACAGATGCACATTGATCATTGATATCATCTTCCATAACAGATGTGCACAGAGCATTGCATCTGATTATCAAGATGTAGTCCCCAAGGTGTAAGTTGGCCCCCAAGTCCTTACCCTAACCCAATGGATTATCCCATTGTGTATGTTAAGTTGGCCCAAAATCCTAACCCTCACCTAATTGATTATCCCATTGTGTATGTTAAGTTGGTCCCAAGTCATAACCATATCCCAATGGACTATCCCCATTATGTATGTTAAGTTAACCTCAAGTCCTAACCCTAACCCAATGGATTATCCCTATTGTGTATGTTGAGTTGGTCCCAAGTCCTAACCCTAACCCAATGGATTTTCCCCCATTGTGCATGTTAAGTTGGTCCCAAGTCCTAACCCTAACCCAATGGACTATCCCCATTGTATATGTTAAGTTGTTCCCAAGTCCTAACACAAACCCAATAGATTATTTTTATTGTGTATGTAAAGTTGGCCCCAAGTCCTAACCCTAATTTAATGGATTATCCCCATTGTGTATGTTAAGTTGGCCCCAAGTCCTAACCCTAACACAATGGATTATCTCTGTTGTATATGCTAAGTTGGCCCCAAGTCCTAACCCTAACACAATGGATTATCCCCATTATGTATGTTATGTTGGCCCGAAGTCCTAACCCTAACACAATGGATTATCTCTATTGTGTATGTTAAGTTGGCCCCAAGTCCTAACCCTAACCCTAACCCAATGGATTATCCCCATTGTGTATGTTAAGTTGGCCTCATGTCCTAATCTTAACCCAATTGATTAGCCCCCGAGGTGGATGGCAAAATGGCCACCGAGTCCTAACTCAGAAATTATTGAAATCTTCACTCTATAATCACATTTACAGTCAATGATCCCGAAGAATTAAGTTTAGATATTTCATCGTTAGTCTTTGTCGTTTGCCAAACACCCAGGCCTTGGATTAAACGCCCAGCCAGTGTATTTGCAATGGTGGACCATGAAATTTGTATAGTATTTTTTAATATAATTTTTTTATAGAAAAAGCTTTTATGTAACTATCAGTTACAATCTTTGGCACTATACCTGTCATACAGTTCATAAAAGTGCGAGATAGAGGTTTATGTAACTCATTTTGTATTGTTTTAGCTCAAAAGGATGAAATTAGTAAACAATAAGTTACGAAATTATTGTTATCGTGTTTTTCTTGAATGAGCAATGGCCCCCCCCCCAGTAAATAGCGTACTTTAGAGATCAAAATATCATGTGTGGCCGATGGAAAATGCATGTGTTACTTATATGTAATTTAATTATTTGTGTGTTAGTTTTAGTTTTTATTTTATTTTTTTATTTCATTGCATATTATTGTAGAGATACCTTTATTCAAAGGATTTTACATTTTTCTGAAAATTCAGTAATCAGTATTGCTACATTGTATTTTAGCCGACCTAGTTCCTGACCTTGATCCAGAATTGGTCAAAAGAAACCTTTTTTTAATTTCTTTTCTTGGAGTGAAATTCATTGGTCGTACTTGGGTTGCATGTCAGTTCTATGTAAACAACATTTTAGTTTTATTCAATCTTCTAGATTCGTTTAATAGAATCGATTTCGTCCATGGAGCACGCGACAGCAGGCATATGCTCTTACTGAGCCATTCGAACTAAGTGACCACATGATCCCATCACATTATCTAAAATTGCTTTTAGAACTAACATTTCATAGTGATTCAATTTAGTCGTAATTCATACCTTAAGAGCTCGAACGCATTTTGTGTTGTGACCAATTTGAGTTGAAATTTTTATTTAACATAAACATATTTCCTGGAGATATCTATTGCTCATCAAAACACTTGTTTTTATTGAAAATGTTTCGGAATTATAAAGCCGGAATATTCACTTTAGTGATTCAACAAGGAACCATTGACTCTACAGCACAAAACAGGATATAGAAGACGTCAATGGCTTCCATCCTGGAACTTCATCGGAATTCGCACTTTGATTCACTTAGAATTTTTTAGTGATAGGATTTATTTCCTTAAATTCTACCATTATTAAAAGAGATTATATTTATAAACCTTAAGTACTTTTTTGTATTTTGGCCTTGTCGTGTAGGGAAATAAATTTGTTGGTTTCACTCTCTTCTTTGTACGAGCCTAGACACGTAAGAAAAGAAAATAGGGGTTTCCGTCCATTTGATATATGAATGTTGGCTAAATATTTCAGGACATTGTTGTGCTTTTTTAAAGTTTAAATTACTCTTGTTTTCAGAATATTTTAAATGCCAAGTTCTATTTCACCTTTTGTTTGAAACCTTTAGTAGAATCAACAAACTTTTTCACAGTATCATCAAAAGTAGAGAATTTTTTAAAATTAATTTATCCAAGAGTGTTTGAACATTTTGACAATGGCAGTACGGCTAAAAATGTTGGAATTAGAGAAAAGACGGATTTTGCTTTAGATAGAAATGATAAAAATGGATAAAAGAAGATAGACAAATGCAATTTGAGAAAGAAAAACTAAATATGCAAATCCAAAGAGAGAAGGAAGAAAAGGAATTTCAAATTCGGTTAAAAAATAAGACCTGGGAAAGAAAAACACTCTCCTACTTTTGATGTTTTCAAAAATATCAAGCTAGTGCTCCATTTTCAGGAAAAAGAAGCAAACATATTTTCCTCGTTTTGAAAACACTGCGGCAAAAGTTTGAAATAGCTTAAAGGAGCATTGGACTCTATTATTTCAATCTGTGCTTACTGATAGAGCTGGTGATATTCATTTTTCACTATCATCAGATCAGAGTGCTGACTATGACATGACTAAATACTATATCTTGAAGGGTTAGTAGCTAGTTCCTGAGGTTTCTCGGAAAACTTCAAGAATTCTAGAAAATCACCTGACAAGTCCTATGTCGAATTTGCAAGGACAAAAGGCATTTTTTGATAGATGGTTTTTAGCCAAGAAAGTTAACAAACATTGCGAAAGTCTCAGGCAACTCATGCTAGTTGAAGGGTTCAAGAACTGTATTCATTGTGACTGTCACAGAAAAAGGCTAAAAGAACTTGGTTTTGCCTTTAATCTATTTTAGACTTTATTTGTTGTACATGCGTACAATGTTACCTGGGGTGAATCACTGACTACCGGGTAGAGTGATTCGAAATTACATGCAGGCGGAGAGCCATTGAAAGCATGGATTACGTGGATATTTGACTATGACTATTAATCACTCCTATGGTCTTAAGCTTGATACACTGTAAACTAAGACACAAGTCATTTGGATTTCGTCAGTGGTAGGCGAACTTTCTACCATCGTCTCAGGCCATAGGGCTTTAATTTTTGTTTCTTTTTGGATACGAGTGATCCCGTCTGATGCTATAGTAGCCGTTGAGTACTATAGTAGCCTGTTCGATACTATTGAAGCTGGTTGGATACCATTGTAGACAGTTCGATATTAGCCGTTGGGTACTATAGTAGCCTGTTCGATACTATTGAAGGTGGTTGGATACCATTGTAGACAGTTTGATATTAGCCATTGGGTACTATAGTAGCCTGTTCGATGCTATTGAAGGTGGTTGGATACCATTGTAGACAGTTTGATATTAGCCATTGGGTACTATAGTAGCCTGTTCGATAGTATTGAAGGTGGTTGGATACCATTGTAGACAGTTCGATATTAATATAGACCCCGGGAGTCTATTATGATTGCGGGAGTCGGTCGTGAATTATGGGAGCCATTGGAGTCTGTTGGATCCAATTGTTTTAGCTCATAGGATAGCGGACATTGAGAAAGCTTAATGAATATTATCAGATATCATAGTACAATAGTGGACTAACGAAGTATCAGTGGAACTGTCGAAACCTAGCAGGAGATTCAGTGTTGAATCAGAGTCGACCAGATTTGGGTTCATATGTCGTATAAACTGTTGCCAGTTTAGGAAGTGGATTCCAGTTGAGGAACTTATGTTTGTGTTTATTTGCGTTGAACGCAGGAAGTGGTCGAAGTGTCAGAAATAACATTTGAGTATTGATCATTTTCATTCAAGAGTTTTTGTGAATCTCGGTTAAATACTTTACGAGATTAAGTGGATCTCATATTTCATTTCTTTACATTTTGTCTCATAGCATGTGATAACATTTGTTAGGTTAAATCATATTTTCGTTTTCATTTCATGACTGTATGTAGAATATTGTATTAGTGATATGATAGTAGTGTACGTGTAAGAGTCTTTGAATTTGTTTTATATCCATATATATATATATATATATATATATATATATATATATATATATATATATATATATATATATATATATATATATATATATTTTAGTAACGCATTTTATAAATTCAATCATTCATCACTTTGTGTTATTCATTTAGTCCAAACAGAAATCACACTCGATTTCAATTCTGTTACAGTGACATTAAGACTTATCTGACGTGCATAAGAATGAAACCTTGGAAGGTGCCGCCCGTGCCGCTGATGATGATCTTTTAACTCATAACGTTCATGTTGTAGATAAGACTTTCACTCAGCAGTCTTCTGGTAAAAAGGTATTTCAGACTAATACGACTCTTTCTAAAACTCAGCCTAGCACAATTTTTAAAAATCAAGCTTCTGATAAGCTCGATTGAAAATCCTTCTCTCTTCCTACATATACCTATTGTAAGAATAAAGGACTCGTTATTTCTGATTGCCTAAAATTGAAAAATAACCATCAGAATCAAGACAGACCTATCCCAAATGCTCTTATTTCTACGATGTCAAGGTCACGGTCATATATTGAAAGCAATACATCTGTTGGGTTTAATAAATCCCAATCTGATTTTATTAAGGAGAATTATGAACCATTCATGTTGAAGGGTTCTATATTACTCTTGAGTGATTTGTTCAATCCTGTCCATATTAAAATTAAGGGATACGTTAGCTTCTCAGTTTTTCATTATCAGTTACTTTGCCTTTTTCTGAGAAGTCTTCTAATGGGATGCCTTTTTCTGAGAAGTCTTCTAATGGGAGAAGAGTATGGCTTTGTTAATTTTCCTTTACATTGCGTAAATTTGTCATTAGTCTTAGTTTCTGGACCTATGACAGCTGGAGTATTGTGTTCTTTACCCATTCATGGCATTCACTTATTACTAGGCAACGACCTAGCTGGAGAAATGGGTGTGGTTAATCTACTTCTAATTGACAAGCCTTCTTTGGATAAAAAATCGATCCAATTGAAAAAGAAAGTAAATGATTTAAAGTACTATTATTGAATATCCTGTTCAAAGTTTAATGAATATGATTACCTCTGGTCTAGATAATTGTGGTACTTATATCAATGATGTCATGACCTACAACGACACCTAGAAAGAAAGTCTAGCAGCAATTCGGGAATTGTTTGACAGTCACTTATGCCAGTTGGACAATCAAAGTATCCAAAAGTAAGTTCTGCCGTGCTTATATAACTTTTCTAGGACATAGAAGCCCTTCTAATGTCAAGACGCTCTCTGATTTCCCTGTGTTGTCAGTAAAAAAGCAACTGATACGATTTTGTTCCAATTTTTCTTATATTATTGATCTCCTGACAAATTTATGGAGCAAGAAAAAAAAAAAGTTTCTTTGGACTGAGAAAAGGTCAGCAGGCTTTTGACAAGTTAAAGGCCATACTTAAAATGTACCAGTTCTTAAATCTCCAAATTACAGTCACGTCATTTAAACTGTATTGATGCAAGTGATTTTGGGCTTGGAGAAGTATTGATTTAAGATAGAAATGGTGCTGATCATCCAGTGTGCTATTTCTCTAAGAAATTAAATAAGCACTAGAGAAATTACGCATCAATCAGGAAGGAATGCTTGTCTTTAAAATTGACATTACAACATTTTGAAGTTTGCCTTATTTCAGCTCCTACTCTGATTGTTGTGCTTGTGATCGCGACTCCCTTACATTCATCCACAAGATGAAAAAGAAAAATCAATTATCTTTAATGTGGAATATAATCATGACATCAGGCACATTACGTGAAAATACAATTTAATAGAAGATGCACATTCCCGTGTATAGAAATATTATTTCATGTACACTTTGTATAATTCATAAGAGTTCCTCTTATGTAATTTTTTTTACCTTGTGTATAATTAACATGTGGTAAAAATAAAGCTTTTATTTATAAATCTTTAATCTTTCGTTTTATTTATGGGATGGTGTTACGTATATGTAATTTAATTACTTGTGTGTTTGTTTTATTTTATTTTTTTCATTCCATGTTATTGCAATGATAATTTTATTAACTGGATTTGACATTTTTTTCTGAAAATTCAGTTCAGTTTAGTAAATAACCAGGATTGCTACATTGTATTTTTAACTAACATGGTCCTTTTTCTTAATTTTAAATTTTTTCTAGGGAAATAAACTAATATTATTAATCTTACAAACCTTGTTGGCTTTACTATTTTCTTTCTTACTTTGTACGGGCGTAAACACGAAACGCATGAAGATGTAGAAACAACCATGTGTAAGTTCCATATTTGTCCGATATTCTTGAAAGAAGAGTGGACGACAAAGATGTTTTGTAAGTTCCATACTTATCCGAGGATCTTTAAGAAGGATCTATTACATAGACGTTGTGTAACTTCCATATTTGTCCGATGACCTTGAAAAGGATGCATTTGACAAAGATGTTTTTGAAAAAATAACATTTTATCCTGAAAATTATATATCAGACCAGTTAATAAATCATTATCGATAAACCTTGTTAATGTATAAATAAAACGGCTATTACAGCGTATCAATGCACGAAATTTAATGTCTTGTCAGATTAACTGTATCTCATCATTGTGTTAAATCTTAAGACTGGTCGATCTAATACCGTTGTTGTTATTGTTATTGTTATTATTATTATTATTATTATTTCCGTTTCCGTTTGGTTTTGTCAATGGATGTGGATATCCGCGATTTTTTTTACCACCCGCGATTTTTTTTACCACCCCCACACGGAACACAATCACCATCATATGCAACACAAATCTACCATGGGTATTACTTTTGGGGATATTTACGATTCAAATGTTTAAAAAAATGTAATGAGTATTACTTATGGAAATATTTACACTTTATGTATAACACAAATATGAGAAGTGATTCGTGACTTTTGGCGGGTGTGTGTGCGCAAAATGTATCCTTGGGAGACAAACGAAAATTTTGCATGGGAAGGACAATTGTGAGACAAATGGGATTTAACATGAAAATGACAATTGGGAGACAAATGGAACTTAAAATGGGAATGACACGGTGTATCGGACACGTATTTCTGTCCTTCGGTTCTGTGAATTTCATTGGATCCAGTCAAAATTTAAACACTCTTACTAGATGACCGAGTCCAGAGAAGTGCACAACTAGAATGGACTGATAAACAAGTAATTTTCAGTCATACAGTTCACTCTGATGTATAGTCATACTTTCGATGTCAAACTTCAAAAGTCCCTTTTTAGGTAAAGTGGTGGTTTTCACTCCTCCCAGCTTTGTTGGAGTAGGTGTTATTGTTGACTAGAGGTGATCACCGACTGTGTAATTTGCACGGAACGAGTAAATATCAATATAATTTGCGAAAATGTTGGGTGGAATAGATAAGGAACTGAGCAGGTATATAGAACAGAATAAAACGAGACCCCGTTACAAATAAGGACAAATTTAATCAAATTCTCTAACAGTACAGTTCAAAACAAAAGTAATAATAATAATAAAATATGTTAGAAAGATACCCTTTTTTGCCATAATGTCTTGCACGGATTTTTTTTAATACAAGAAATGATACCAATAGCCGATCTGTTACGGGATAGAATTTAAATCATCATTTAGATCACATTGAATATGTTGAACTCATTTCCTTGTACAGTTTTCGTAACCTGGTAGTCTTGTTTCGGCCAGAATTCCAGTGATTGTTTATTTTGACTCCCATGCGCTGGTAAGTCCAGGTCTCCTTCACTTTGACTTTCTTTTCCAAATTTCAAACAGATTCTACGACTATCTAGTTTAGCTGGCCCTGACAGAAAGTAAACAATTTTGTTTCGCAAAATTAATGGTCAACTATATGGCTATTCTAAGACCCCTACCAACACATTAGTTCCAGGCTAGTCTCAATTTCACAAATGAATGAAAATCCTTGCTACTGTGTTTATAACAACACTCAAGTGGTCATCATACATGAACTCATATAAAGGTCGGAACATTCATACGGATTCTCGCATTTCAACTAAAATACATAATAAACTTCTAAATATATAATTAAAAAAAATAAACGAACAGTAAGTTCAATAGGTAGTCAATGTTTGTATAAAGAAAATCATCCTTGTACGGACTCTGATAAACCAACTAATCACACATATACCATATCAAGAAATTAAATCTTAAATCTTAAAAATTAAAACCATATCAAGAAATTAAATCTTAAATCCAAAGTAACGTTAAAAAATTGAGGCAGAGCAGTGAGTATATCTTCTAATTAGAATAGAGCGTCGTATTAAGTAACATACAACACATTGGTGCACCAGAGTTCGTGCGAGGTGAATCGATGCAACATTGAGTATGGTTGAAACTAGAAGACGATATATTGGGGTGGGCTTGCGATGGGGACGAAACTGATTGCATGACTAGTACAGTTCCTATGGTCATGATGTCTCAAAAGGATGATTTTAATATAGAGGATTTGCTTGTCTTCTCAAGAATTATTTCCTTGGATAGAGGATTTTAGACATACATAAATAAGAATTGAAGAAAATTTTGCAACAGCAGAAAAAAGCAGAACACGCCTCTGTGATTCAAAAGCAGCAAAATAGGAAAGGAGAAAACAGGAAGAAAAGAGAAGAGAAACTGTGAAGGAGCAGAACAGAAGAATGACTGTGAAAACCAAACATTTGTATGTGCTACATGACATTTTGACAGAGTTAAGGTATCTGCGACAAAAGTATCAAACGTCTTTAACTCGACCCAAGGGAAAGAAACCTTCCTGTGCCTAGCACACCAATCCAGCCATCCCTACATCTACACCTAATGCCCCTGATATGCCATCAGCAGCAGTAGATCAACACAAAGCATCCACAACAGCAGTGATCAACACAAAGAATCCACAACAGCAGTGATCAACACAAAGAATCCACAACAGCAGTGATCAGCACAAAGCATCCACAACAGCAGAGATCAGCACTAAGCATCCACAATAGCAGTGATCAGCACAAAGCATCTACAACAGCAGTGATCAGCACAAAGCATCCACAATAGCAGTAATCAGCACAAAGCATCCACAACAGCGGTGATCAGCACAAATCATCCACAACAGCAGTGATCAGCACAAAGCATGTACAACAGCAGTGATCAGCACAAAGCATCCACAACAGCAGTGATCAGCAAAAAGCATCCATAACAGCAGAAGTATGATTTGGTAGTGGTATGGGCTCAAGACAGTAAAAGATCATGATGGTAAGTCCATGAGTTTGTCAAAATGAACAAAAATCATATGGTCCCATCCACATCTCTAGAAAATATATTCTTCTGAAAGATTGCCACATCAAGTAAAACTAAAAGGCTCTTTTCCGTCATGTTTAAAATGTGAGCGCTTGTGTGTTTATCCATAGCATAGAAAAAGTATGACAATGTGACACGTTCTTTTAGACATAATCTCTTTTCTGAAATCACAATGAACAATTCATAGCACATCACAAAAATTCGTTTTCTTCTTGTACTCTGTCTCTCCTTTTGAAATTCTTCACCGGCATTGGTTCTTCCTCGCTTAAACTTTGTTCTCGTGGTCGGGGCGTTTTCCTCCTGATATTGACGGACATGGGTTCTTCTTCCTTTTCGGAAGACCTCCGTTCTTCCTCCTCTTGCTTCCTTTGTTTCTCTTAAGATACTCTAAAGACTCATTTTTCGTGATGATCTTTACTTTTGTTTTCGTTTCTCATTCATTTGCTTTAACGATGTGTGCATTTTGGAGAACAATCTCCTTTCTTCTGAGAGATATAGTAAGTATCTCGACTTTTATATCTAAGCGAGGAACAGTCCGTCGTCTACTTTGTGTTATGTATATTTAATTTAATTATCTTTGTCAATTCTAATTTTTTTAATTCCATTACATGCTATTCTAATATAACATCGAGTTCAGTTCTGTTTAACCTGATTGACTTTGTTTTTTAATTTAATTTACGTAAACAACTATAGTTACTGACCTCGTTTCAAAATCTGTGACAGTTTTGGTAAACAACTTTTTTAGTTTATTTTTTATTCTTTCTAATAATAATAATAATAATAATAATAATAATAATAATAATAATAATAATAATAATAATAATAATAATAATGAGTTTATATAACGCCTAATCTTTAGAAGCTCTAAGCGCTTTACAACATTTGACAACGCTATAAAAAGAATATGGAAAACAAGCCATGTATAATGAAATGATTACAAATTTAAAAACAAAGACCACTAACTTAGAAATAGAAAACATGCTGTAAAACTTTATACTTTATGACTGTTCTTGCAGTTGAAATATGAAATAGATTAGTTATAAGGGCGCTCTTGAATGAGATCACTGTGTTTTTGTGTCTAAATGCAGTGGGCTCAGAGTAAGAATCATTACGTTAATGTCATACCCAGATTACATGACAAGTAACATGTATATATTGTTACAAACAATTATTTTTGTAATGTTACGTATTGGCTCGTTTCAAGTAACACAAAGAAGAGTGACTACAATAAGCTTTGTATATTTTAACCAAAATAATTTATTTCCATAGAAAACATGGTGAAAAGGTAAAAATTTGAAACAAGACTTACGATTTACGAAGAACAGTTTAAAAAAATTGTCCTAAAATTATGAAAACAAGTAATTCCTGTGACTAAACAATTCTAAAAATTGGCGTAGTCTGAATCTCAGTTCCATTCCAAGATGGAGGATGATGACTTCAGACGAAGGTTAACACAAATGCTCAGGTCGTTTACTCAGAAACACAATTTAAATTGTCCTGCTCCAACTTAGAAATAATTTCAGCAAATGTCTTTGTTCAAAATCCAGTTGAGCAGTTCTCCTGGGAAAATAATTATTCTTTAAAAGGTAGGTGAAGTACAAATATCAACAATAACAAAAAAAACCCATGTTATTCATACGTACGAACGAACAATTCTTTCCAGCACATGAATACCTTTTCCTTAAAGTATTAGAAACTCTACAAGATGCTATGATGTGATTCTTTAATATGTTAAAATATTATTCTCAACTATTTCTCAGGTACGTAAGTAATTTAAAGCAAACTAATACGTCAATTTATGTACAGAAGCACGAAAGACACGCGATGATTTCGAAATCCCACCATGCAATACAAAAACGTAAACAAGTATGAGAAATGACTTCGGTTACGGTCAATCATTCCCATAGCTCTTTCCGACTGTGTGGGGGCCATGAGTGGCCGAGTGGTCTAAAGCGCTGTCCGTTACGAATCACTGCCATATCACCTCTGTCTGTGTGGGTTCGAGTCTAGGATTCAGCGAATGTGGACATGAGAGAAAGTTTGCCGGTAGCTTCTTGTGGGTCGGTGGTTCTTTCCGGTGATTTCCCGGTTTCTTCCTCCACCGTTATTACTGGCCGCCATGTATATCCTATCGTGTGCTGAAAAATGGATTTAAACTCCACAACAACAACAACTTTCCGACTGTTTACTTAATACGAAAAACTGGCATTTAAAAATCGTGCTAAGCTAGTCACATTTACATTTTAAATAAATGCGATGTTTCTAAAAAAAATATCAGACCCTACAAACATAATGATTATCATAATAATAATTATATATAATAATACAAAATGAAATAAAAATGAAACAAAGAATTCAAACTTTAAAAGACATGTAAATTAACCACTAGGAGAATGAACCTCATCCAGGAATCTGTTGTGCGTCTCATGCAGAGGTTTGTTAGTTGGGTTCCAGACATTGACACGTTAAGTTGTTGTTATGTTGTGACTAGTTTGGGTTGAAATTTTATTTTCTTCAAATTATTGAATTCAAGTGATTCTTTCCCTGCAAATACATGTACTCTGACAAAAATCCTGGATAAAGACATTCATTGGAATTCATACTAAACTGGAATAATATTTTCCCTGATTCAATAAAGAGCTGTTGACAGAACAGCACTTTGCTAACCACAACAGACTTCATCGCCTTCCATTTTGTATTTCATCGGGGCTCAAATTTGGTTTCATTCAGATTTTATTACTAGGACTTCTATTTTTCTTTGATTAATTTTGCGTTTGATTCGTAAAACCGTAAGTTCTTTTTTCTTAATCTTTTTCTTTGTATTCTAGGGAAGTAAATTATTTGTTAAATTTTACAAAGCTTGTTGTCATCACTCTTTTGTGGTACTTATGTCAAGAGCATTGACTCGTAACATCTGAAGCATACTTTCGTGTTACGTTCCGCAAGGCTCTGACTCGAAAGGTAAGCTTTGTCAGTTCTTCCATGTATACTCTTTGAAAATTGAATAAATATTCTGACTCCAAGACTCTAGCACTATATATAAAGACCCTCTGATTGTAAAATCTAGGGAAATAAAAATTTGCAATCAAGATGAAACAATCGCACCATTTCAGTATCAAAGGAGACAAAAATAAGAGGCAACGAAGTGACATATCGTCCCACACACGAATGAAGTGTTGGCTCAAATCTCTGCCAGCAATTTCGAAAACGACACGGGCGAGCTTAAATTAACACAATCAACATTTGTCCCAAACCAAGAGAATCTCTTTTAATCGAAAGTCAGTAGAGCAAGAAACGTGAACTGTTAACGACTGGATATTGAATCTAAAAAGATATTACCCGAGTTTTGATTCTTGACCTGTCGCTTCGCTTGTAATAAACTATTTAAAGACGTGACCAGCATGACGTCCAACACAACACCCACCCCTCTGCCTCACCGTTCATCTCTTAAAGATCGACAAAAGCAACCCCCGTGGGAGTGGTGTGAAGAACGTGTGCCTAAAACACAAATCATTCTGGTATTTTGTGTCATCGGAGCCGCCATCGGTAATATGACCTTTCAACAACGAGACAAGATATTATGGACCGTTTTACTTAGCAGTTGCATCAGTTACCTTCTTCCCCCTCCTTTCCTGAAACATTCAATTAACAACAGTAGCTTTGTGGCCATCGCCAGTCACCACCAAAACAGCCGACCTCTTTTAGAACCTTTGGAAAATCTTTTGACCAGTGACTCCTCAGAACCATTGAAATGTGAATAGCCATTTTTATTTAACTTTACCCAGTGGCAGTTCCATGGACGTGTTTCTCAACAATACATTAGGTTGTTTCACTGCCAAAATACCTCAAGCCATCGAACTGGATCACGAAGCGCTTTGGGAAGTCGCTTTGGTAGAAACGATTCATCCCACGCAAATCCTTAAAAGACGTCAAATTTCTCTAAATGTTCTTCTTTTCTTTGTCTTCTCTTAACATGTTGGGGGTTGGGGGGGGGGCAAGGATTCGACGTATATTTCTCCCTTGTCATTTAAGTGTCGTGGAAGAAGGAATGTCTTGAACATCAGCGTGCAACGCGTTTATAGGGGTTTTCGGCGAACCAAAAGGTCATTTCCAGTTAAAGGAATAATGTTGAATTTTGAAGCAAAAATATTTTTCTGCTCTCACGAAACCTTCTTTTGAGATTTTGTTTGTCCATACTGACATTTTGGAGAAATTATTTCATTGCGTCAAAGCTGCATCTTTCAAAGCGTGAAATCCTTGTTTTAAGATGGGAGTTACCATTCAAAAACAGATAGGAGCAAGTCTCCTAAACCATTCACCGCTTTCGAAAGATTCATTGGTACACATAATACTAGAGAATCGTTGAGGAAAATGTAGTTTAATCTTGACTTTTCGTTTCGAATATGGACTATTTTGTCCCACATTTCCTGTCATACTAGTGGTAAGACTGTCAAAATACGACTTACCATTCGGCAAATAGTGAGAATGAACAAATACATGTTGAACGTGATACGTGTTTCCAGCCTCATCATAAGCAGCCATGGCATAATCCACTTTGAAAGGAATGATTCTCAGTAACGGAGCAATTGTATTTCTCATCTTGTTGTACTCCACCACACCGGTGTACACAAACGTTAAATTCATTCCATGGTTTAATTCCTCGGGGTATTTAAAATATTTGCAAAATCGCTCGTTGCTGCCGACGTCTGTCCTGGGAGCCATAATAGGGATCCTACCCAAATTAGAAGACAACTCAGGACAAAAAATAATGGAGTTTTGTTTTCTTTAAAAATATATGTCCAGAAGATGAGTTCTACATCTTAACAGTTTTGATTTGTTTTCTCCAGGTTTTGTCAAACTTTTTGTCGAACATAGAGGCAATCATTTCGACCAAACGTTCGTATCTATTCATTGTGAATCAGAAAGCCGTGTAAAGTGGCAAGTTGCCGGAAGTTGTTTGTGGCTGCACTTCAAAAAGAGAAGAGTCTCATTAAAAAAGATGATTAATGAGGAAGCTGAGAAGATCATGAAAACCTTCACTAACGAGATAAAGTAAAAGAAGAACGAGAGGAATCCAATGCCCTAATGATAAATGGATCAAGGTCAGGAAATGTTGAAGAAGTCGGAGCACCCAGAACGGATCCTCGAAGACGAAAGAAAATGAAAGTGAAGTTGCTAGAATTGATACCGGAAGAAATGGAGACCTGGGAAAAAGTAAAAGAAAACTTTTTGAGAGCCGCTCACATATCTAAAAAAAGCATACTCCTTCTTTATTGATAAGAACACTTCTTTATATCTATTCTTGTGTTTATGTTTGTTAAATCGTAAAAGAAAATTTTGTCCCTTTAAACTTTTTTTGCTGTTGTGTGTGTGTTTCCCCATCAACCCTTTTGTTGTTTGTTCACATAGAATTGTCAATGTCATTTTCCCCAAATTCAATATATAACTATTCGAGTTAGTCTGAATCGCACACACACACACACACACACACACACATATATATATATATATATATATATATATATATATATATATATATATATAGATGCAATAAACTGACGACGAACAGTACGAAACTAGTAACTAACTAGCCTAAGCGCTTTCGACTCTTAATGAGTCTTTTTCAAAGGCAAATACAAAACAAAAAGACTCATTAAGAGTCGAATGAGATTAGGCTAGTTAGTTACTAGTTTCGTACTGTTCGTCGTCAGTTTATTGCATCTATTTTAATTAATCCCTGACAGACGTGATCCCTTGGTGGATCCAGTACGCTTGAGAGGGTTGTTATTCGCCATATGATTTGTATTCTTTATATATATATATATATATATATATATATATATATATATATATATATATATATATATATATATATATATATATTCATTCTGCATGTGACGTCACGCGTAACTCGATTGGCGTACGTTTGGTTACCAAGTGCATTCTGCACCCAATTGACGCTTTTTTGTCCTGAAGGGTAGCCAAGTGCATTTTTTCTAAAGTACTGCTCTGCGACAAGTATATTTTTATCCCAAAGTGCCTTTCCTTGTCTAGAATGGTCGCCAGGTGCATTTTTGTCCACAAGTGCCACTTTCTTCTTAATTCCCGTTATGCCCCCATTTTTTTTTCATGATAAATTTTCCTTGTCCCCAAAGTTTTATTCCGATGTTAAATTCCCTTTGTCCCCTGACTGCCATTCCCAAATTAAATTCCCATTTGACCCCTAAGAACCATTTTTATTTTAAAATTCGTTTGTCCCCAAATGGTAATTTATGTCGCCCAATGACCAAGTATTACTACCAATATGCCAAGAGTATTGCTTTTGAGATCATTTACGATTGACATATAATACAAATATGCCATGATTATTACTTTAGGAATATTGGTAATTTGTGTTGCTTACTGATTTATAATCCAATGCATCGGTATGCACATACACGATCTATAAACAGCACCAGACTTTAATTACGGATGCATGACGTAGGTTGTCGTGGGATGCTACTGCATAGTATAAAATAATTAAAGTTATCTACGTTTTAAAAGGTAGTGGTTAAACTACTGAATTTTCAACATGTTTCCAATTTGCTTACCAATAGGATCTTAATTATTCCAATGTTTTGTGTAATTGGAGTTTATGCAACTGATATTTTGTGGGGACAGCAAAAAGCTTCCCAAATTTAATAGATGGCAGGCTCTTGGAAATTATGATTTTTCACACCCTGTACACAACTGAATGAATGAAAAGACTGACTGCGACTGTGAGAAAATATTTGTAAAACACGTTTCAATGTATCATGGTAGATAACCAGACTGAGTCACTGATTAACTCAGAGATTGATTGATAGTGGTAGTGTAAAAGTACATATGAATATCAAAAGAAGATCAGAAATACTGTCAAACCCACTTATCTCGACCTCGGTTTTGCCAACCCTATTAAGTCGACGTTTTTAAAGTGGAACCGCCAAATTCTCTTTGTCTTAGCATTTTCTCATTGGTTACGTCGATTCTTTTGTCGCGGAACCATAATATCTGGAGCACAAAAGAGGGCCAAATTTGCCAATTAATGTCGGTTATCTCGATCCCCATGACCAATCGCCGACGATTTTTTTCCCCATATTGATGACAAAAATGTCCAATTTAGCGATAGACTTTTTGGTTATTTAATTTGTACAAACAATCGTGGCTTTTGACTAGATAAATAAAAGGGAGAATGGAAGAAAGCTACAAACTTAACTAAGTAATGAATTGGAATCAATCAGTACACAAATAATCCTTTGTATTTACCACCCCATCTTTGCTGTGCATTGTTACATCACAATCTGCTTACACTGACATAGGGCCGAGTACTGTACGTTTTGACCAGTCAATTATGCTACCGTACTATACCTTCAACTGACCGACTTCTGAAGACGCCGCGAATTGAACATATAAAATTAATGGAATGGCTAATCCTTCTGTTTGTTGGTTATTACAGACACTTAAACTCCGCAAGAAGAAACAGCAAACAACAAATAAATAGCTTCTGCATAATTAAAAATAATTATTTCTCAAAATGCAGAAGTGAAAGAATCTATTGGGTGTTAACTTATGCTACAGTAATATATACGGTCCAATATTGCCATGTGTTCACTCGTGTAAGTTTCATTCGTGGGAATGGAGATTCTATTTTGCAAGAATACGGTCTTTCGATTTTTAATTTACATGTACTTCTTGCGATTGGTTACGTTTATGCTAGCTTACGAATTGCCAATAAAATGATCATACTTGGTTAACTGGCATGTGCTGAGTTCATGCAGCACGTGATGATGGCCCGTATGGTCGTTCACTCCAAGGACAGTTTACTCTTTCTTGTTGATCTTGTCTGAAGGATAACATGCTGTAGCTATTCTGTTTACGATACTTTCAAAAGCTGTAAGAGTGAAATGACGCGAATTTAATTTTGACACTAATTAGCTTTTTTGTAAAATCGAACTACACCCTACACGTTTTTTTTTCTTTTTTTGAGCACTCTTTGTATTTGCAATGTTGGAAAATATAATAAAGGTTTGTATCGAGAATCGACGGTGGTTTGTATTGTATACTGGTAAATCTCTGCTGTTAGTTGGTGAACATATGCCTTTATGTATCTTTTTATAGCATGCCGATCGCTTCATCAAACAGATCGCGGAAACTGTTAAAAAAATATCCAAAAATATGTGCATGTACATTTTCATTTACTAATGCACATCATGTACATAATGAAATTCCAAGCACGTGTTATTATATTGACGCCATATTGGTTTTCGTTTATCTCGATCATCGGTTATCTCAATGCTTTTTGGCAAACCCCTAGGCCGGCGACGTAACCGGGTTCGACTGTACAAAAGTGATGTTAAAAATATAAAACCAACACTTAATTTCTGGGGAAAAAGAAGCAACATTTAAATCACTGCTCATTCATTGATATTTTAATGAAATGTACTTTACATTATCTACAGCTGAAATGAGAAAATCTGCACCAAGAGATGAAATATAAAAAGTCATGCTTTGAAGCTTAACATTACAACTGAAAACAATAATCATCTTCAATATTCAACAACCATAACTCTTTCAAAACACACTGATACCGATTATATAAAAACACATTTTAGTGTTTAAATTAAACATATTGATATGAAACAATTTTCCACCCATACATTCAAACATAACACTCGTAAAAAATCATATCAACCCATTCATATCTCTTCACACATCAAAATACAAAAATATCAGACATTATACGCCCGCTCTATAATAAAAAAGTACTGTATGCAGGCATAACTTGGGCTTAAGAGAATATAGGTTTTAATGACTGGATCTCTAGTCATGGTCCATCAATAAAGATTATTTTTCTTTTTTAGACTTACCATGAACATGACTTCGACCTTTAGGCCATAGACTCTAAATTGCAACTATATTAACAATCTTGTTCTACAACAAAAGTTTGTTAAAAAAACCCCTTTACATCTGAGACACAATAAACCTGACCTTAATATAAATTACCTTAATGTTAGCCCTCCACAAACTTTGGTCAAGATATAATTGTCAACAACTAAAGCTATTTTGCAAAACCAATTTTCCTCCATAAGTTGCTTAACCAAAGTTCAAAACATCCTCCCAGTTGGATCCAGTTCAATATCACAATGCTCTCCATTTTATGGTAGTCACATATAACAAAAGTTCCTTGAAGAGATTGTTGCTCTATTATCGAAAAAGAAATGCCAATTTTTCATTTTAATTTCCCATGTTAAGTTGATCTCAGATATTCTTCAGAGAATATATTTTCAGAGCAAAAACTGCAGTGACCACAGTAAAAATGAGATCAACAGGATTTTTATTAGGACCAAGAAGACGTTATAAAGTCTTTTAGTAAAAACCCCATGTCGATATATGACCAGCCATTCAGGTGGGGTAGTGATAACAGCATTTTCAAGATGGCAACTGTGGTGACCATTCTGGTGGCATCATTTTTATTTAGGACTAAATGTGCATCACAAGCCTTTTCCTAAAAAAAACCCCAAAGCTAAAATTACCTTCTATTCAGCAGAAGTTACAAGATTTTAAAGATGGCTGCTGTGGTGGTCCTATTTGATATCTGAGCAACATCATTTACATTTATGTCCTTCAAAACATTGGAATTAGGACAAGCAATAGCATCCAAATGTGATTTAAGACAGACAATAGGCCATCCCATAACCTTTTTCCTCTACAACCTGTAGAGCTAATAATCAAGACCATCATTCCAATGTGCAATGATTACAATGAAAAAAAAAAAAAACAGTTTTACTTTGTAAATGATGCCTGAGGGTTCATCAGTCTAGTAAATAATTTAGCGAAGTTGCAGATAAGTGAAATATTTACATTAACTGTACAAGTACATATGCTCACATTAAGGGAGACAACTTGTAAACAATAATTTAAGTAAAATTAAACTAGTACAAGTCTACTTGTACGCAACATACTTACTATGCCATCCTACGATTTAATATTTACACTGATATATATAATATACTGATGTATAATACATACATCAACATAAAAATACACATAAATGCACACAACAATGAAAGACTTTGGTAATATTCGGTTGGTACTGCATGGACAACTCTTCTTCCTTCTATACCTCTTCACCACAACTTCTGTCCAACAAGAATTCTAGATGATATCTGTAAAATCCATATTGAACAGAGTTGTGGTAGCTGGAACAAGGAAGCTGGTAACAGGTCTAGTGCTGGTAAGCAACAGGTCTGGCGCTGGTAAGCAACAGGTCTGGCACTGGTAAAACCATGGGTCTGGAATCTGCTAAAACAATAAGCTGAAAAAAAGAGACATCAGCAACCAAGGAATAATTGTGGTGTAGCCAACATCTGGGTGCTTCATGAATAAGATCAACCAAGTCCTACTGTGGCCACTTCTCTGCTAAAATTCACAATAAAGTCCACAAGATTCGGATCCACTCTGATGTAAAATGGATTTAGGGTTGTGATGGGATAAATTAGATAAATTTATCAAAATGAACAGTCCCATTACAGCTGACATGACTGGAGATCTGAACTTACAGGTCTTTCTAAAATGTAGTATGTGAACTTAACTGATATCCATACTTACATTTAAACATCACAAAAAGGCTGATGATAAAATGTCCTTTTCACTTGCTGAAAAATTATTGGTAATCCTGCATCCGACATCATTTTGTGCTTGTTCAAATGGTAATAAAATGCCTTAAAAGTCACTTCCCCAATCCATCACTGAATTATCACTCTGTACATAAAAGGTCTGTAGCTAGCCATGTCATCTCATGTTCGATGTTCACATTTATCATTGGTTTCCATAATGCAAAGTGTCTTGATTTAAGACAATCCATTATTATACTTGATGAACTGATAGTTATTGCTTTATGAAAGAATCAAAAGTCTAGAATAAAGAGCACACGACTCCATCAGGCTTTCTCCTTTTTAAGTTCTCATCCTTTGGCTACAGGACTTCATACTGAAAACTAAATATCATTTGAACTGTTGGAGAAAAAAAAAGGTCAAAATATAATAACCTCATAATTAAATACTGATGTCCCAATATTCTGTTCCACAGACTAAAATAACTTGATGCATTCAATTGTAAATAAAAGTTCATTTCTTTCCATTCTGTAAATGCAGCTGTAACAGATGAAGTTAAAAACTCGAAGACTCCAATGCTAACATCGATTTAAAAAATGCATAAGTGGATCTGGAATACTGGTGCAAATTACAGAGTTCAGCTACACATGAAACATATCACCAATAAAATGCATAGAACATCCGTGGTTGGAATTTGTCTCTTTTACAGTGGTATACTGATGCAATTGAAAACTTTCAAAAAAATAAAAAATAAAAAAAAGAAAGAAAGAAAAAACAAAGAGAAAAGGAGATTCTTTTGCCATAACCTCATCTTATCCATTGCTGACCGACAAGGATCTCTATATGAAATAGCTTTGATAATGGTTGAATCAGTGGAATTATGTGTAAACAGCTACCAGAGCT
The DNA here is from genome assembly GCA_016746295.1 of Potamilus streckersoni. Classification (NCBI taxonomy): domain Eukaryota; kingdom Metazoa; phylum Mollusca; class Bivalvia; order Unionida; family Unionidae; genus Potamilus; species Potamilus streckersoni. The sequence goes on from JAEAOA010002244.1 coordinate 305,422, forward strand.
GTAGAAACCACATTTATTTTTTTATTGTAGGATCAGCTTACACTAGTGAGGGGAAGCAGCTGGAATAGGGGGTAAGGGGGGAGAGTGGCTTTTCTACAAGGCCTGAACTGTTGCCAGGCTTGACTTGCAGTCCATGTTGGATTCGTCTTCATTCAAAGTAATCCCAAATCCCTTGAGGAAGTCTACAACCTCGCCACTATCAGAGAAGCCGAGTTCTTCCTTGACGTAATCAACACTCAATGTTGGCCGATATCTTTACATACAATTTACGCAAGTGGATTGTGATGGAATAGGAAAATCAGCCAATGAAAAAGAAGAGAAAAATATATATTAATTCAAGAAACAAAAACATGTCATAATAAAATTACCAATAATTACTTCTAACAAAATATAAACTTACCATAATACTTACCAGTCCAGTATGTAGGTGTGTGTGTGTATATATATATATATATATATATATATATATATATATATATATATATATATATATATATATATATATATGATAGATAAACAAACATGAAATATGTCCATCTTAATATTTCATATGAAGATAGAACAGCTAATATTTTACGATTCAAGGTGGACATTAACTTGCACATTAAGTAAAACACCAATTATCTAAACAGCAAAGAATGAAAAAATGTCTGATTACTGATGCTACATCACATTTCAAACCTATCTGTGGCCATCTGAAATTTTTTTAAAATTAAAAGTATCACTATCTGTTACATTACCTGTTATGTGCAAACCTGGTACAGCCATCCTTTTGACCAGCTATAATGAAAACACCTTACCTGGTTCAGTGATAAGTTAAAATGATGCTTCAGTCTATGTATGTATGTATGTATGTATGTATGTATGTATGTATGTATGTATGTATGTATGTATGTATGTATGTATGTATGTATGTATGTATGTATGTATGTATGTATGTATGTATGTATGTATGTATGTATGTATGTATGTATGTATGTATGTATGTATGTATGTATGTATGTATGTATGTATGTATGTATGTATGTATGTATGTATGTATGTATGTATGTATGTATGTATGTATGTATGTATGTATGTATGTATGTATGTATGTATGTATGTATGTATGTATGTATGTATGTATGTATGTATGTATGTATGTATGTATGTATGTATGTATGTATGTATGTATGTAGGTATGTATGTAGGTATGTATGTAGGTATGTATGTAGATATGTATGTATGTATGTATGTATGTATGTATGTGTGTATGTATGTATGTATGTATGTATGTATGTATGTATGTATGTATCTATGCAGGTATGTATCTATGCATGCATGCATGCATGCGCATATTGTGATACTTGAAAAAACTATGGTATTAAGCTTCCTTTAAAAGTTTTATATTCAATTCATTATGAATATTTTGCGATAAATAAATGCAGAAACAAATGCAACTGGCAAATGATAAACTGCAAAGAAAAAGATGGGGGTGTTTCTCTAAAAATAAAACAATAAGGAACATGCCTATGATGCATATACTTTTCATTTAATAACATTATTATTAATATTAACATTAATATTATTATTATTATTATTATTATTATTATTAATATTAACATTAATACCATCACTCTTTCTGTTTCCCCAATTAACATTACTAAAAAAATAAACTCACTCTCTTTCTAGTGATTCTTTTTAGAATCTGGGAACAAATGGCAAATTCACGATTTTTTTTAATACTGAAATTTTGTTCTAATCAAATAATTAAAAAACATTCCCTGGAGAATGGTCACATTTAATATAACATTACCTGCTGTACTTTTTCTTCCAATAATAAAGCAGAAGCAGTATCAAGTATACTTACCAGATACCAGGATTAATGATTTATCAGGTGTGGGCTTAAACATAGCCAAATGTGTGTGTGTGTGTGTGTATGTAGAGAGAGAGAGAGAGAGAGAGAGAGAGAGAGAGAGAGAGAGAGAGAGAGAGAGAGAGAGAGAGAGAGAGAGAGAGAGAGAGAGAGATATGCGAGTAGTTGTGGCAAATAAGAACCCACTTATCCACCCTACCCTACCCTTTTCCCTTGTTATGCTTACAACTTCTGATGTAGTGCCAGCTCTAGCTACAACTACTGTGCAATAGTTTTTTTTTGATAATTGAATGTCAGACATCTTGATTTTTATCTATGACTTCATATACCTATGTCTGCAGTAGTCTTCTCTAGAAGTGAGAATATTAAGTCACTGGTTATAAGCAAACTTTTACTCCAATGCCATGCCATGACTTTTGAAGACAATGAACCCCTACAGAAATGTGTTAACTGCAAGATCCATTAAGCCTGACAATATTTATGTTCCTGAATATAACAAATGAGGTCAAGTGTCAAAATCATTATTTTTTTTACATATATCTCACAATCCTGGAAAAGAAACTTAAAGAAATAACGATTTTCTAACACTACCTTGAATCACATCAATGCTGATAAAAGCTAAAATGGAAATCAGGCGCATTTTACCTCATAAAAACTTATTTGGCTCACTGGTAAAATTCATTGAATTCAATAAATCAACAAATTAAATAATGTCTAAAATTATAATTTTACAGAAACTCATTCAAATGATAACTGTGCATCGATATTTGTGACTCTTACTTTTAGTTCTTAATATAATAATGAATTTCATATTACCATTTCCCTTCAGTGATGTGATATACACAATGAAAACTCGCAAAATGAAAAGAGAGGTACACCAGAAAATTGGGTATACATACGCTTTTATCATTGCCTTAAGGGCTGATTTTCGGACACGTTCCACAAACTTGTCCATCAGATAACCTGCCATTTTGGGAGCACATAGATAAAGCTTGTAAAATCTATGATAGTTATTTAATGCCCAGGCTGATCTAACTTGTAAAGCATGTTGAATACACTCATCCTTTCTGTCCTCTTTTGACAAAGATGCCATGGCTGTCGTCAGATCTGAGATTAAAAATATTAAATATTAAAACTGGCACAGAAATGCATTGCACTTGAAATAACAGAAATGCATGCACCATCTTAAATGGATTGCTGACCAAAGAGTTATATTAGATGGATCACTAATCACAGGGTTATATTAGATGGATCACTAATCACAGGGTTATATTAGATGGATCGCTAATCACAGGATTATATTAGATGGATTGCTCACCATAGGGTTTTATTAGATGAAACACTGATGACATGGTTTTATTAGATCAATCACTGGTCATAGGGCTATATTAGATAAATCACTGACAGACCTGCCAACCCTAAAAAGCCCCAGTAAGGCAGTAGCTTTTTTTCTGCAAGTTAGACCAGTTTTCAGCAAGGTATAATGAATTATCTTGTATTGCTATTGTTAACCAGGAAAACCTACATTTTAAAATCCAGAAATGTGATTTAAGACTGATGCAATGACAGTAACATTGTGTTCAAAAAAATGTTTGCAAAGTTTACCTGAATCATCATTATCTCCAGCATTTTCATAAATCTGCAATTCCAAATTTCTGTAGTGTGACAATCAAATCAACGCATGATATCCACTAAACATAACTGTTGCCTTTCCTGCTTTCTTTCCCCAAGAATCTAAATATGTAGTTATTTATTCTTCTATACCATGAGGAGCTTAAGTTTTTTGTCCCTTTTATTCTAACTGTTGATTGAAGGATGCCATAAGCAAAAGTTTGATCATGCAGATATTTTTTATCACTAAATGTGTAGTTTAAATAGTTTGAGGTACACCTTTAGTCTTGTACACTGACTGATTTCACTGAATCTGATATGAAATTTAGTTCCAAACAGTATCAAGATTTTACCATAATTGCATTTCTGTAATTTGCGCTTCTATTCTTAAAGTCTGCATTTTAAGGGTCATTTCTAACAGACTTAGAGCAAAACTGAAAGGGTTGGCAGGTTGGCAGTGATCATTGGGTCTTTAAATTCAAGGTTTAATAGCAAACACAAAATTGAAAAAGCATTTTTATTGTTCTAATAACAGCAAAGTAACTTGTGCAGAATTTCTTTTTTTTTTCTGCACCTAATAACCTTTAAATCCTTTATCTTTGAAGTTTTCAGCTGCTTAAAGTAGTTGTATTCATTTATCAAAAGATCACGGTTTCAATTAAACCTGTGATAAGTAAGTTTTAAAACCTGGTATTGAAAATAAGTCTTGCCATTTTTACTTGTTTCCCCAACTAGTTATTAGGCAACCGTGCTCTACTGTAGAAAATCAATGCTGAATAAATTCCACCATGTCTGTCTGAAAACCTAAGGCAATACAAATTTGAAAACTTGGGACAATACAAATTTTATAATTAGACTTGCAGCATCTATCTTTGCAAATAATAATAATAAAAAAAAAATGATAGCAAAAATGTTTTTGAAACATTCAGCGTACCCAGAGTATTAGAGGTGAAAATGTAATACAATATCCTATATGCTGTGAACTCCAGTCGGTTTCCACTTGGGACTTCCTGGTACAACAACTTCAACTGAGTCTGGCATTGGTTGAACTCCTCATGGTCTCCCTGTAAAATGTATGAACATATCAAACCTGCCAATATTGCTTCCAAATCCTGGTGCACCTTCATAATACTACTCATTAGTCATCATTTACTACTATCCAGTACTTTCCCATGACTAACAAGACCAATATTTGTCTGTAATAGGTATCTATCGCTATGGAAATAAAACAATTTGGTTACAGTGCAATAATGAACCTTTCAAGAAAAGATATAAAAAAGCAGCTTATAAAATTCATCTTCCCTAAATAACTGTCACCATCCCACATGAATTAAGACTCAGACATGTGCTCACTAAGACAGGGAACAGGAGGCCTATGTGGGCCTGATAATAATCAAATGGTTGGCACAACAGTTTACCATTTATTTTAAGAATATAACCATATGTAAACTGTCTCCCAACTCTGTAATCTTGTCAATTTTATTTAAGTTTTGAGTCTTATAACAATAATTTCAAAAGATAAAGGAGTAAATAATGTGTAGTCATTTACTTATTTTAGATTTATCTGGTTTTAAAAGTGCAATTAATAGTCTTGGAATCCAATACTTTGGCTGCAAATGATTTACCAGTTAAACCTGGATGTTTACTTGAAAACTTAACGCTTATTAATTGAGTGCTTAATGTAAAATCAGTTCTCTGAAGAAAAATAGGAAAATTTTGCAAAGTATCTGGCTGTCAGGTTAACAATTAGCCTGAGAGAATTTTTAGCATGTTGGACAAAATAATTATCTCTGTCAGATGTAAAGATAGATGGTATTACACTACTAGACTGCAGTGTGGTGTCATAGGGCTAATATACTGATTTGAGAAATCTGGTTTTTTTTTGGAGCCAATGTACTGGCTGTTGACATTAGTCTGCAACTTCTGGTTCAAGTACATCTGGTGGGCAGATGTCTGAGAACGTCTGAATCATAAAGTAATTGAGGTGGGCAGGTGACAGAGTCCTTTAAGCCTTTTTAATGGTTCATAGCTGCCAACTTTCCATGCTCGCAATTAGTGAAAATAGAAATAAAAATTGATGAATTTCGACAAGCATTCATGAAGTGATCTTCGAGTCGTCGAGCATGGTCTTCAGTTGATAAAGTTAGATTGTGTTCAACAAGAAAACTCGCAAACAATGCTTCAGCGTTGGTAGCTTTCAGGTCTTCTGTCGATGAGTTATAATATTCCAGAGCTGAAATCTGCTTTGAGTTCTTAATTTTCCCAGCCTTTATGTGGTTTTTGCTAACAATGTGCTTCCTTGCATTGTATCTGCCAACATGCCCAATGCTAAAACTAGTGTTTCACTGTGTGCAAAAGCATGATGTATATCAGTGTTTGATTGCAAGGCCAATTTTTGGTTATTCCAAAACTAAACTTCTCCTTTTGGGCAACGCATTTCTTCTTCCTTGGTGAAGATATTTTCGAGATGCAATACCGAATGGCATTTCAAATCAGTTATCTGTAGCACATGCACTGAGCAAACTTCTGATTAGGTGCCAGTTGATCTCCAAAGCTACTCTTATACATAGATTAAAATATGCTAAATGCTTGCTACCGGGCTAATTGTATCAATCGGGTATAGTCATACTATCGCGACCAGCAGTACTGGACCATTTCTGCAACTGTCAATATCACGACTAGCACTTAACGGGAAATTGGTTAATTTATTAATGATTTAAAATAATTGAGAATGGGGAATTAGTGATTTCTTTGCATGCATCATGAATCTATGAATAGCTGAAAAAGTCATGAATTTCATGCTAAAATTGTGAGGGTTGGCAGCTATGAAGGTTGTGACAGACTTAGTACAGTGCATGGGTAAGAAAAAGATCAGTTAGTTTTTTTTAAGGTTTTAGAGAGAAAAGTGCTCCACAAAAGTACACAAATTTGGGTTATTTATAAATTGTAGGTAGAAACTATCTGTAGACCTCTTTATCGTTAGCCTTTTAAACAGCATTGTTGATGACAGCTACTTGTATGAAACCTGTGTTTTTAAGCAACAATGTCCTAACTGAAGAAATAATCATGTCATTTGAAACTTGGCTGCATTAAACATTAATGCCATCTGAAAACCAGTCCAGTGTAATAATACAACCCCCATAAACTGGGGGAAAAGTTAATGTTACATGTGACTGCACTGTGGCTAGGTGTATATAAACTTTGCACTCAAAGGACTTTTACATTTACACAAAATGAATCAACAAGACCTATATTGAAACCAGACTGGGAATGACTAGACACCCCAGCAGATGGTGGGGAATGCCTCCACATTTCTTCAGGCAGTACCTTCTATGAATTTTATACGAATCTGATTAAACATTTATACAAACCTGGTATACAATAGGAAATCACCATCTAGATAATACTATGTTACAGTAAAATCAACCTATGTAGACTTCATTCAATATAACAAAACGTACTATAAATGAAGTCTTTTCAAGTATCAGTTGTCATGGATTTTGTGGTTGTTATAAACAACAAAACTAATGATTTGACAAAGCATAATCTTTTTGTGTTTGGAAAAACTGGTCAACTTTCCCCAAATAACATTTTTATACTTACAAGATTTAAAAATAAATAATTGAATTCACAGTATTTGGAATATAATTGTCTCCCTTGCTTTAACTTATACTGACCTTCTCCATTGCAATTCTAGCATGTATCTCATACACCTTCACTGTGAACTCATCCCTTATTCCTTGAACCTAAAAATAGCAAAATAAATCTCTAATAATGAAAACAAAATATGGTGTTATCAAAACAATATTCTATACAATTTTAATTAGATACAATTCCCTAAGTCTTTAAATACCTTTAACTTTTTTTTTTTTTTTTTTTATATCTCTGAACAAAATTTGTAACATGCCAAAAATTTTCAAACCAATCAGAAATTTTATTAAGGTCCCTAATTTAAAACACAGTTGAATCCATTATCTTTCATGAAGAAACAAGAAGGTAATTTAATATAAATCGACACCCTAGTAACTAAAAAATGAAATCCATCACATGAGACAAATCTATTTAAAAAGTATTTATCAAAATTTTGCAATAAATGGACAAGCAACTACAAAATTTTGGGAGCCATTTTATATTTTAAGGCACCAAGAACAAATAAGTGTCTTGTCTTAGACACAGAGCACAAGCAAATAAATAAAATGGATTTAGCAGTCATCCCCAGACTGTTACTGATAATTGTAGTAGATTTAGCAATTTATTACCGATAATTGTAATAGATTTAGCAATGTCATTAGTGGACTATTACTGATAACTGAAATGAAATGGATCTGGTAATGTCACTTCAATGACAATCGGTGACAACTAAAATAGATTTACCAATATCACTGTATGGAATATTATTGATAACCCAAATGGATTTAGCAATGTCACACATGGTATGGACTATTACTGATAACCAAAATGGACTCAACATCACTGCATGGACTTTTACTGCTTTAACTGGTCCCAAGTTTACAAATATGTTAGCATTCCATGCATCAGCAGACCTGCCAACCTGACTAGTTCATCTCAGTAAGGCAATTTATTTTTTCCACAAGACAACAGTTTTCAGTATGGTGTAACAAAAGATCACAAACTACTACTGTAAAGCCAGAAAATGCAATTATAGGTTACGTATTTGAACATGCAACAATGATAACATGTTCAACTTAAAAGTTTGTACAGTATGCATAGACATTACTTACCACTAGTATGGCTACATAAAATTTAGTTGCAAACCCCATGCAGCTCAATGGCTTGTTGCTATCTCTCAACTTGTTGTAATTCTTAGGAATTTTTTTTCCACTTCACATGGCAACAGCAATCATATCTTCAACCACAAGGCAAACTCGAATTGGCATGTGAAGTCCAATCAATGTAATTGTGTCCCTTCTAGCTTTATTCAGAAGAATCTGAATATTTCTTTATACTCTTCAGTGTTAATTATTAAGTTTGACCATGCAGATGCTTCGCATGAACATAACAGGTGCAAATTTACAGTGTCTGAGGTGCAGTTTTAAAGTTAGTCCTTCCCAGACAAATTTAACTAATTCGAATATGAAACCCAAAATCCAACATGGATGAACCACCAATTAGGTTTTTTTTTGGCAATGATCATTTATCCTTAGTTTTTGCTTTTATGTTGTAAGTCCGTATTTTAAGGGTAATTTTCATAAGACTTATGGCAAAATCGCAAGGGTAGGTAGTTTTATTAGGGAAATTATCAACTGCTAAAACTAGTGAGAAAATATCCCTCACACAAAAGCTAATGAGCAAAGCTTTGGTAAATATAGAATTTTCTATGGATTTACATTTAATACAACTGCTTGGTCAGTTATTTTTCGTAAAGACTCTTTTGTCAATAATATAAGTACAAAAATGATCATAAGTCTTTATGGAAACAATATAAAAAGATGCCTAAAATGGTACAAACTACATAAAAAACCACAGTACTCAACCCATTTCAGTGATACCATCATGCAAACACCTACAATTTTTGAGCTCAGTGACAACTAGACAATGCTAACAATTTCTGCTTTATATGTTGCTGACTTATGAATGAAAGTAATTTAAATTTTTCATATTCATGGCATATTTTCATAATGACAATAATCACTAATAATCCCCTTACAGTTAAGTCCTGTCTGATTGACTTCATTTGCTCACAGGCATAGTGGTAGTTCATGTTCTGCTTCCAATGTTCCTGAACCATCTGTACAGATTTCTGAAGCACTGATGGGGGCCGGATCGTTTTGGGATCTGGAGCCTGCAACATGGCAAAAATTTACAATAGACACAAGTTTATCTTAGATCAGAACTCAATACAGGCAGAATGTGCTTATTTCAAGATACAGCAAACCCCCCAATATTTCATCATTCAGCTCGTACATAATGATCTAAATGATTAACTTGTTTGAAAGAATGAAGTGTTCACAAAGCAATGTCTCAACAAAAAATACAATATAAAATTAGACTTTTACCTATTTTAAGAACTTCATTCCCCAAGTTTAATACTATCAAGACAAGAAATAATTCATAAAAGATTGACATTGCTGTCTCATTAGGTAAGTGAGAGAAGGCTTATCCATATAAATTAGGAATAAATAATACTTGTTTTGCATGAATGATCTTTAAAATCAAATTAAACTTTATAATAAAACTAAATTGTACAGTTAAATAAAGAGTTTATTTAATAAAATATGAGCTATTATTCACTGCTGGTCACAATAAGTGGTTTTGGAAATTATTTTTTTAATAAAATAATTGTAATATATTCATGGCAAATGTCGTAGATGCATGACAAAAACATAGAAAAGCAGTGAGAGCTTGGAAATCAATCAAAATTATATCAGTAATTAATAATTAGCCATAATTTATTAATTTTCATGCCAAAATGGCACCAGAATGTGGAAACAAAGGTAAAATATAGGTTGTATGTGTTGATGGAAGTATGTTTTATGTGACCAAAATTATTAGTTATTTAGAGAGCTTTAAGCTACACATTAAGTAAACATAAAAAAATATGTACAGAAAATGTAATTTGGATTTAATAAAGTGATATTTTCACCCAAGACAAGCGTGTCATGGCCTGTTAAGCATTTCTCACCAATATTTACCAATAAGTGTCTTTCACCAGCTAAGGACAACACTAACAATAGATAATAACTGAAGTTTCAGTTTATTAAAAGTATAATTTTCATGATGCATTTTATTTATTTACTTTCTGACATTGTTGAACTGCTTCCATGTAACACTGTTGCAATCATTTTGGAAAATTGTAGAATACCACAAACAAAAACAAAGTTTTGACCAATTACAAGGATTTGTTAACAAGATTTCACTTGGGTAAACAAAGTTTCTGTAGTGACCATTGTTTGCCCAATATGTCTCACTACACATGTAAATGGCTCTGAACAAATAGCTTTGTCACATTTTTGTTTAATGTCTTAAAGAGGTTCTGTGTGTTAATTTTTTTCAGAATCTAACAATGTCTACAAATATACATTGCAAGATTTAACAGAATTTCAGGTGAGTATTTCATTATGTCCCATTAACTATTTCCACATCAAAGAAGTTTTTTTACTACTTAAAACTTCCTTACAACGTTTTTTAATTATTTAAATCCAGTTTTTAAATGTTTTGCCATGTCACAATTGTTAACATAAACTGTGGTTTAATCAACAGAGCCAAAATTCCTCAATCAATACAGCTGTTTGTAGTTTGTTCATATATATATTCTGCGAATAACATTTTGTCAGATTTGAAGTCAAGCTGTGTATATTTTTAGTGCAATCACCCAAAGTTTGTTGACAACAGGATATTGATAATCAGATATAGTGTCCCTTGTCTCAAATGGTTCTTTGATACCTGTCTCGTATTGATGATCTTGTTAAATGGATGAGCATGCACTGCACACGATAATAATGTGAATCTGTTCTTACAACATCCAAATAATGCAATATATTTGAATGATTTTATGAGGGTATCTCAGAGGCTGTTGAAAAAAATCTGCTTGCAGAAAAGTGAAACCAAGAGCCATCTGCTTCATCTTCCCATGAGGTGAAGTAGAATATGCTCAAGTACTTCAAGGGCATAGTAAGTAAAACTATATTAGGCAGCTCATAAATGCTCTTTGCTGCTGCACTGTGCAACATTGGTTTACAGAGGAGAAAGATGCTTGGCAAATATGCTTTATTTAGTTTTAATTTCACTTTATAATAGAAATCTTAAAAAAAAATTATATTTCTTTCCATTTGTTGTTACTGTGATATTACACGCACTCATAATTGTTTGGTTTGTTTACATTTAGGTCGTACACCAGGAAAAACCAAACATAAAAGATGTGATGGAGATGTTCTCGAGGGAAAAGAGTAACTACTACACATTTCCTGAAGTGAACAGCATTGGTTTCATTCCCCATAGTGATGTCATTATGACGGATTCCGCAAGAATAAATGGACAAGGACAATATTTTTTGAAAAGATTGAAAGAAAATTATGTCATAATATTGTGCTATTTGGGGATTTCCTTTCTTCAATTAATTTTTGATCCTTATGTGATGTGTTGCATCCCAAGCATAACTGTAAATTTTACAATTGAATGTTTTACCCCGATTTGCTGAAGGCAGGTCAATTAGTTTTATTTCATGAATCGAATCTCATTATATTGCATAATATATAACTATTCTGTCTTGTTTTTGAAACAACTATGCCTACCACACACTAAAACATTTGTGGTAAAGTAATGCTTGGGAATTTGGCACCACTGGCAGACTATAATCTTTGTGGAAACGTAATGCTTTGGGAATGTGGCACAATTGGCACACTAAAAATTTGTTGTAAAGTAATGCTTTGGGAATGTGGCACCACACAAATTAAATCTGCACCAATTACATAATAACAATTAGTTCCTAAAAACATTTATGTCAATTAAAGCATACTATTCTTCAGACCAAAGATATGGCATATATCTTTTTTAAAAGAATTGAAATTTGTTTTTAAATGTGTGACACTGTCTAATGTGTTATTGGGGATGGGTAATTAATCTAAGAGTAACATTGCAATAGAGGAAACAACAGCACTGGTTGTTTGAAAACATTTTTGGGGCTTAATAAAGTAATAATTGGTACAATTTTTTTAAAAAAAACAATGTATTTATATTTGGAGGTCAAGTTCTTATTTTTGTAATTAGCACTGAAGTAGAATCCATATACATAACACCACTAGTATCTAACACCATAAGTTTACTGTAGTGATACAACAATATTCCAGGATAACAAAAGTAATCATCATTTCATACTGAAGAATTCAACCACAAAATTTTTACTTAGGTAAAATGTTTAATTTGGGACAAGTTTCTTTTACATTATTTTGAAAGTTATTTTCGAAGGAAAGCTTTCAAAATTTATACATGCATTCCATTTTTTAAAACCAAAATGAAAGAATGCAAAATATTCTAAAGAGAGAAAAAATATGAAAAGCAAACAAACCTTCCCAAATCTATATACTCACTGAGGTAAGTCGTAGATAAGGTTTTTCCAAGTCTGTGCAGGCCCCTATCACATGCAGCTTGGACCAATCAATGTCTGAATCTTCACCACTCTAGACACAAATGTATGAAAGAAGTTAATGCTACTTTTAATGAAGATACTGAGGTTTCATGGTACTTTTAGCCTTCTTACTTCATACAAATGACCCTTACAAATACAGTCCCCTCCTCACACACACAAACCTGTTAGCAGCAATTGCTCACAAAGGTACAATTGGCACAGGTGTACACAGTCTCACCTCTTAAAATTATTTTTGTTAAAAACAAATACCATGCACCAATTGTCATTATTATTGCATTGTCAATATTATTTTATAAGCACCATTTAACAAAAGTTTTTATCTCCCAAATGTATGATCCATAACAGATTATTATAATCTGTTCCCATTATTGCATCCTATGATAAATCATTCTGGTCTTCAAATAATCACTGATCTTAGTTTGCACCTTTATAAAGCAATAATTTCACTAGCCTTACATTTTACATATATAGACTATAATAACTGACTTTTTCCGAAATAATTGTCTCCGTTTACGTGATGACATGTTAATGTTTGATGATGATTTATTAGGATGTTACTAACTGTACTACATTTAATTATGTAGACGAAACATTTGTTGAGCGGACGAAATGCCTTCGTAAAGGAAGCAACAAGTGTGTTGTCATGTGATTTTTTGGACTCTAGTACCCTGCTTTGTTCTATTTTTAGCCAATGCTGACACTGTGATCTGGACAATTACATCCGGTTATAATCATCAATATTGCAACTACAAGACTGATAAAACAATTTTTTCTGCATTTAAACAAGATGCCATATGTTTTTAAAGGCAGCAATTGGCACATGATTCATTAATCGAAGTCTTGTACCCTATTGTTTTTACATATATTGACACTATGTGAGAAAAGATACATACGCAGATTTGACCTGAACAATAGCTACTTGCTGCCTTTAGGATTTGTAAACTTGACAATTATTGTCAATAGTAATAGTCACTAATCATGGAAGTGAACAAGCTCAACATCTTACAAAGGAAAGCCATAAAGACTATCAAACCATTTTCCCACTGACTTCTGTATTGTACATCAATACTACCACTTCTCAGCCCCTACTACTATTAATAAGTGTAATCTTTACAATTATCTGTGGCTAAACAAGACATCTTATGATAACATGCAGTAAGGATAATTGTATTATGTGTACTTACCTTTTTATATGGATTAAAATTTTAGTCTTTCTCGGCTTTATGGAATAAATGTGGTTTCTCGTGAGGTGTAATTGATATATTATATCATAAATATTATAAATGATAATCAACAAGAACAACTGATTTTCACACACAATATTGATCAGTTACACTTTGCTGCTAGTCACAAGTGAACATTAATAAAAGAAAATACTATTTTTAAAAAGTATAGTCCAACATGAACCTTTACATTTAATTGACCTAGATTTTGGACAGCATGAAAAAGTCAGTCTTGTTGAGGCTATCAAAGGGATGAGGCTATTCAAAGGGAACTAAAAACAACCTGAAACTACCGACACTGTTGCAGTAACTTAAGTGTCATAACAATGTGTGACTTGTTACATAATCTCATTTAAAAAACCTCCAATTCTTTTTTCTACAACAAGGCATGACTGAATTATTTTTATTTTTCATTGAAAATTCTATTTGCTTTTAGAATCAAAACTCTTCATTTTTGGTACTTCAGATGCACAATCACTTATGCATTAGATTTGACAACTAAATCCAAATGTCTTGGGATCTGGTTAAACCAAAGATTTATTATTTTTTTTACATTTAAGACGAAATCAAGATAACCAGGTTTGACTGTGTATGATCTGTATCCCAGTGACTGTCCTCAGTGGAAAAGTTTAGCTTTCATTAGGCTGTCTCCACCATTTCATTTATTATTGCCAAGTATGTTTTATCAATAAAAAGCTTCATACTTTGTCACAATACTTGCATGTTTAGTGTTACATTGATGTTATGTGAAGTTTTATATACATGTGGTTCATTCAATTTATACAAGTAAATTATCTGCAAAATGATTATGTTCCAAATGCGATTAACTTTTTGATGAAAAAAACCTGCATATGAAACCGATTCCCTTGTTAGCGGAGTTTTGTCTTCAGAAACACTGAATATTAAATATGAAAGCTAAGAGTAAGCTTTACAGGCTGACGAGAAAAGAAATAAAAGCCTTTCTTTTTACTTACATCATAACTGTTAATATTAAGGGTAAAATTGGATCTCTGACGCTTAGGTTCTGTTTCAAGTTGATCACCAAAGCGAGCTGCCCTTTTCAACAACTTCTCTTCTGTGTATGGCATATCCTCCTCCAGAAACTGAGGACTAAAATAAAATTGAAGTGTTCAATATGATGTCACTTTTGTAAGAAATATTTTAAAAAACATGGGCAAGTATTAAGCACTTAGTAATCTATCCATAACTATCTAAATTACAGAAAAAATAAAGTTTTAACAAGCTCAAAAAATACCCCAATATTCACCAAATGCATTAATTATTCAAACAGATCAAATTGCGTTCACTTCATCAGAATATGAATCTAGTATATCATGAAGCAATCAAATCCAAATAACAGACTGTCAAGGTCTATGCTATATGTTTGACTGACTAATCTCAACAAAATGCATAGACCCAGATTTGCCAGTGCAAATATAGTGGACAAGGTTGTAAACTGAAAAAAGCATATGTCAGTTCTAAAGAATTAAAGTGAAAATATTAAAAATCACTGGAATCAGTTGTGCTCTTTTTTAAAAGAGTTTTGTTACATACTGACAGCTTTTACAGGTTTCTATCATCACTGCAGTCAAAAGATTAATTTTGCAATAAAGTTTTAAATTGCTTATTGACATTACTGTCTCCTTTAAGCTATCTGTTCATCAAGTATCATGACAGTATGTGTGACAATCTTGCCTCATTTTCAGTTTGACCTCTCTGCCACAAAATTCATTAAAATTGCTTAAATGGACTAATTTTGGGTGCTCCTGTCACTTCAGTATGAAGCTAATTTTTAATTATATTTCTCCAAGAACAATTGCCAATCACATTAATCTTTAAAGATATACTGTATATCCTCGCGTACAAGCCCATTCACATATAAGCCAATCCTACAGACTGAACAGGCAAAACATTAAAAAGTGGATGAGCCATGCAGAACTGTCTCGAGCGGAAAATCTTATTACTGTTACTTCTTCTGAAAAGATAGCAATATTCAAATGGGGTTTCAGTTATATTTAGATCTAAATCTTGTATTCAGCAATCAACAATATATACCAAGTGTCAACAAAAAAACTCAAGTTTAGACCTTGTACATGGATAAGCAAGCCTCTTTTCTTCCTGGCTTTTATTTTTTTAAAAATTTATTTAGCTTATACACAAGTATGTGTTACTGTGGCTGCTACCTCCCAAATCAAGAACAAATAAAATGATGAAAATCATGTATCAACAAAGGGTAATCGTTCTTGCCCATCATCTCCCCTTGCTGTCACCAGCTTTAAGCCTGATTAATATGCCAATAAAGATGCTCACATGACAGGGTGGTTGAAAGGACTATTTAGTAATATGATCTGGTATGTATTCTTAGAAAAACCTAATTTATCTAAAACTTGATGACAGGGTGGTTTAAATGACTTTTTAGAAATGTTATTAGGTATATATTCTCAAAAAAAACATAATTTACCTAAAACTTCAGTTTCCTCAATCACATTTAAGGAAAGAAAATAGGTGATAGGCTGAGCATCTGACCTATACCTCGGGTATGCTTCTAGGGAATAACCTAAGCCCATCCAGCATCCCTGATCATGTACAGATAATTATTTAAATCTTACCAACAAAATTTCACTGGCAATTCCTGTGAAGCTAAATGGCTGCATGGACATATTTGGGTCTGGTAGTCTTCTAGGCCACTGCCACCATATTGTATCTATGAAGCTGATTATCTGAGATAAAATTCTGATTGTTGACTGACAGTAATCTATTTTTGGCTACAAAGCCTCACTGTGTCAAGAGATCCACAACACCATCCAATCTGAACTGTCAAGGTATTTAACTTGCTCATCCGGCATTTTGAATTTAATGATATCAGCAAACCTGTCTTGTAGGATAGTTTCTCCTAACTGCAGGTTGATGGTTCAAATTTATTTGAACTTAGCAAGTTAAAACACTAGAAAAATTCCAATTTGGAAACAGGGTAAAGAATCTTGATAAATTCAGAACAAAATGGGAAAAAGGTCTGATCTTTATCATGACCAATAATGTGTTTGCCTCGATGCCAGAATGTGTAAAATATCACAGAGTGGTAACCTTTGAAAGTAATAGGGGCCAACTGTTCCTCCTTATAGATCAAGAGAAAAATAATCAGGCAGTTGAGGGACAGAGGCACTCGAAAGAAAAATGTTATTACCTTAACAACCTGGACAGGTCTATAGCTAGAATGAGTAGACCACCGACCCAGGAATTGTCCCATCTAAGAAGGGCTATCAAAATTACAAAATTTGGATGGATGAAGATCAGACTTTTCCTAGTTCACTAGAAAATCCTGACAATTCAAAAGTCATAGGAGATCATTTCTGCTCTTAAGAAGACAAGAACATCATGTGTTTTTAGAGGATGTCTTCAAAGTATACTGCCATTGTTATAGATCTCATCTCCATCTTGATTTCTAGTGATATAATGTACTGGCTGAAGCAGTTGGTTGAACCACCTTAACTTGCCATTCACTTTCTAGAGTTAAAAAAGACTAGATGAAATCCCTTAAAGGTTGCAGTTTGTGCATAATCTCTATATGTTTATCAATGAGCAACCTTATCTGTGCTGAAGAAAAGCAACCTCCTCCAGATATGATGATACGTCCATGAAAAAGAAAGGCGAGAACTGAAGACTGGGTGGGTTAATGAAATATGAAGCCCCCATGATATGACCTTGATCACACCCACTTTTCACTTCATGTGGCCAAGATTGGCAGTCAACCCATAGGCCATGCAATAGTGAGCTGCACTGAAAATCGCCAAGGAAGCCAATTCTAACATCAATGATGTGGCAACATTTCAAACCAGTCTCAAAGTGGCATGCAATACATTACTGTTCACTTTATAAAGTAGTGGGGTTGATATGAACTGTTAAATGTTCATTTTGAG
This sequence comes from Potamilus streckersoni, assembly GCA_016746295.1. Lineage (NCBI taxonomy): Eukaryota > Metazoa > Mollusca > Bivalvia > Unionida > Unionidae > Potamilus > Potamilus streckersoni. The sequence continues at coordinate 323,134 of JAEAOA010002244.1, forward strand.
CTTGGAAGTCAGTAGGGAAGGCAGAATCAGAGTGGGTTTTGTACTAGCAAGAAGAAAACATCACTGGTACTTGATTTTTGGAAAAGATTTTGCATTCTGGACCAAAGAATCTTTCATACAGATGGTCATTAATTTCCCTAATTTCCATCAAATGGAGAAGCAGACAGAAGTCTTTCCATTATCGAGATATACTGACACAGACTTTATAGTCATGCGTGTCTGTAGGGCAGTCTGAACCTGACAACACACTGTATATTTATATTTGTTTGACTGCAGTTTTGAAATCAAATCGGTCCACAGCATGTTTGATCTAGAATATTGTCTTGTATATTTGCAATGATTATTTTGTTTTCCTGTTATGATTTAACTTGCTTATCTGAATAAAAGATACCCAATGGCACAGATGACGCAATACTGTTATCTCTGTACAAATAGTCATGGACCATCCCCTGCAGATAAGTCAACATATCATTAGCTGGTCGGCAGGACAAATGTTTGTATGGTCGGCACAATTACTAGCTGCATCAAGGTCATGGTGGGATGGACAAATTTTGCACTTAAATACCTGCAATAATATGGGTACATCACAGAATGTGCAGTGAGATGGATGGATCTGTCACCAAGATCCACATAGATGCATCAAAATGGAGCAAGCAATCATGCATGGCCAGAGGGATGAACTGGTCTGGCAGGGCTGGATAGATGACCCTGGATGGCAATCTTGTATTTAAAGTTGGATCCAATGGATCTGTTTAAAGTGGAACATGCAAGGGAAGGGGAGGCTTGTGGTAAAATCTGGCCTGAATTAAATAAATGGGTCACATTCTCCTGAACTCAGGAAGGCCACACACAAGGCTCACAAGAGATACTGAATTAGGATCAGTGCTTAAGATAATGCTGTTTATCTTTGCAAGATTTTTTTTCTTTGCTCATTCCCTTTGGTTGCTTTTTGTGAAATTGCAGCCTGGGCTTTTTTCTAACCACACAGTGCTCACACTGATGCATGCTAAACACAGGGTTCCTGCTACAAATTTAAAATAAGATAAAGGACCAGTTTTTTAATACCTTTTCCAAACCAAAGAAATCTCCATATTCCCCAAAATGCTCTGAACCAGTATCATAATACTTCCCAAACACAAAAGTGCACTCATTTTATCAATTAGTTTAAAACTAAGAGGGTCTTAACAAAGAATTTTTCTTTTTTTAAATTATACTTTAATAACTTTTTGAAATTTTTCCCAGGCAATATCAGGACCTGCAATAAGCAATTTTTAAATTTGCCGGAATTCCAGACCTGCACAGGATGCATATAAACAAGACCCGCATATCTTTCCTTACTTTAAATTTCTTGCATTTGGTCTGCATGTGTACCTAAAATGGCATACAAGAAAAAAAAAGCCTAAATGAACACTTTCGTGTGTTCATCAGTCACTCATACATCACCTGTTATGAACAAACACCTGTTATGAACAAAGTGAAAACAGTGTCACACTAAACCATGAGTGACATCATGTGTTCAATGACAGCAAGTTTATAAAAGTGATTTTAATAGTACAAGAATGTGAAAAATTCACCAAAATATTGGAAATATTAAGAAAAAAAAAACTAGAAAGTAAAAATAATGTATACAATGCACTGAGCATGAATACTGCAGGTTAAAAGTCCAAATTCCTGGATTTTTGAGAGCAAGCATGTACGAGTCCTCACAGTATGAAAGCAAAGCTTAAAAATAGAACCACCAGGTAGTGGCATGGGGAGGTAACAAGCTAGAGTTATGTCTTTATAACAAGCTAGAGTTATGTCTTTATAACAAGCTAGAGTTATGTCTTTATAAAAGAGACAAACGAAGAATTTAGCAGGGCTAAGTTTGCAAGGTAGTAAGCTTAACATTAATTTGATCCCAATGGAAAATAAAAACAAGAGGCTCCAGTTGGCCTAATGTCAATTATTGACTTCCCTAACTATTACACTAATCAGGCTTGTATAGTACTCCAAAAGAAAATATAGACTCCCTCTACGGAATATGGTGAAGACACATAAGAAAAGATATTTGTCAATTACTTGCACAATCTTGTGTTAGGATATGAGAAAACTTTACAATCTGGTATAAACAAAGCCTAATGGATCTACAAGTCCCATTAAAACAACAAATGCACTGACACTTACAACTCTTTTTTTCCTTTCCGGACATTTTTGTTTTTATTCTTGGCTGCCTGTTTCTTGCCTGCAGATGGACTAGACTGGGAATCTTTGTGGGGTCCATTTTTATTTGCAGAATTATGACCAATTCGACCTTTTCCTCGTCCTCTCCCTCTTCCACGGATACGACTGCCCCTTTCCCTCTGGCTGGATTGGTGGGACGATTTTTCATATGACAGACTAGATGAAGAACTTGCACTGCTATCACTGGATATCACACACAAATATAAAAAAAAGAAATCAAGAAACTCTCACCCCAACAAACAAATAATAACAACAGTAATACTTAGAAAGAGAGAGTGTAACAAAAAGGCTTCACATTAAAGGAAAATATAAAATAAAAAGAATCTAGATATATAGGTGTGTGAGCAATGTTGACATCAAATTGCATCAGAATAATACCATGTTAAATGGTTCTTGAGCTATACTATTTATAAGCAATACTCCATGTAAAAGATAATATAGCTGATTGTGAAAAGCCATAATGATGTCCAAAATGACCCAATCATTAAAATTCTAGAATCGTGAGACCAATTCCATCTAAATACGTTGAATACGTTTTGAGCTAAGTTGGTTGTAAGCAACATCCCATGTAAGGACAGAAACCAATAAATAAGAACTGTCTCAAATATGGAATACATATGACCTAAAATGCAAATAGAAATTGAAAAGTGTAGTAAAAGGCATTAAGTCCATCTGCAAGTTCACCAATACTTAGCCACGTTTCTTGAAAACTCACCCAACTGTTACAAGGTTAATGCCCTGGAGAAATTACAATTCCTAAGTCATCTGCTTTATGTCCTGTTCAACAAGACATGCGATGTCTTGATCAAATGCTGGTTAAAAAATATTTGTTCATGCAAAAGCATGATTGGTTCCAGATCATAAGCCTGAATTGGCCACTAACAACAATTAAATGTTAACTAATTTGTAATGTCATTCTGTTCAACAAAGGGTAACAGGCATTCAGAATACTAGACATGAATTAATTTAACTTAGACTATTCAGATGCATGCAAAAAGTAAAGAACATTTGGTGTAAGACATCAACCTGCAAAATCTTGAGGATTTTATTTCTGCTGTAGCAGATGCACCAAACATCAAAGCGATGATTAAACTGAATAAATGGCAGGGAAATTGTATGTCATACCTATTCAACTTTGATGTAACTTTTTTGTATGGTGCATAAAAAAAAAATGGAGTCAATTTGGGTGAAAATCTGATCAATTTACATGGATGTGCAGATTTCACTGCAGATTGTCTTCAGAGTCCAATCAAAGAAATCAAAAGTGTTAATTTCAATAGCATTTTAAATGATCAATTGCCAGACAGTGCCATTATTTGTCACCCTTACAAATTGGGATTGAGATCTGTAAAGATGGGAAACTGCATTGTATAAAAATAAATACTTTATTCATTATTGCAGATATATGAAACGCTGCTTTTGTATTGAATTTATTATTTCTCACAACTCATACAACTGGGACCTATTTATATGCATGTTGGACCTGGCCCACTCTGAAGGTGACAGATACTTGACCTGCCAACCATCAACACTATTTTCAGGACCTACAACCATACTGACGTGTTCCCTGCTTGAAGGATCTGGGATATCAAGGTTGTTGCAACAGTGGCAAGTTTCTTATCATTATTTTAGGAATAAATATGATGACAAATATGTATCATTTCTTTCTTTTACAAACAGTATGTGACTTTCATTTAATATTTTTAAAACTTTGTACAACATCAGAAAGGTGTTTATTGTTGATATCACACAATTACTGAGTTACTGATGTCAATATCAAGTAATTACTGAACTACTGATGTCTTTAGGCTGAAAGATTTGTGTAGGTCATGGGACTATCAACATAAAAAGCAAATATCAGGTCAAATTTCATTATTGCTGTAGTTTCATCTTGACCTCAGTGGATTATAGACACAATGATTACCATACTCACAATTTCTCAGAAAAAAAAAAATCATGTTCCTATTGATAACATACATGACTCGATAACATCATTTAAGTTTGCCAGGCTCTCCTATGCCATCAACATAAGGCAAATTCAAATTTTTTTTTTTCACCAGGCAATTTACTTTAACCCTACATCTCAACATATATATATACAAATATTAAAAATGGGGTGGGAATATTCTGAGGAAAAGTCTGATTAGAATACTATTAGAATACTAAGAGATTTCCTAGGAGCAAAATGGTACCAGAATCTTGCATATTTGAATACTTTAATTCCTAGTACAATAAAAACCAACCTGCTATGCCTCCTTCTACGGGATGTTCTCCGCCTACTTCTGTATGGAGACCTTGACCTAGACCTTGACCTAGATCTTGAATAGGATTTTGAGCGTGATCGTGACTTTGAGTTAGTGCTCCCTGAATATGTACGAGAACGACCTCTGCCTTTCCCACGACTCTGAGAGGCTCCACCTCTTCCTCTGTTGTAGGTTGGTACTCTGCCATTCATGTAGGGTTTCTGATGAGAGGGACCCTGTCTACTAAGCATCGGTGAAGAGTCAAGCATAGAAGATGCATTGTTAAGCATCATTTCAGATGGACCACCCCAACGACTCTTCTTATTTTTTGTTGGACTTTGAGCACCAATCAGTTCACTAGATCAAAGAAAAACAAATAGCAAAATTAACAATAAGATACAAAACTATTCTGTCTAATTTGGGAAAAGAAGCCCCTTAAATTTAAAAAAAAAAATTTTAACAAAATTTAAAGTTTTATAAAATCAAAATAAAAAAAAGGAAAAAAAATTTTTAATTCAAAACAAAATTAATCCCGTTAAAATTTCCCCAAGTAAGAAAAAAAGGAAAAACCCCCCGGTTAAACCAAAAACTTAAAAATTTTATTCATCATTCTATTTTTAAAACAAAGATCATTTTGGTACTAAGGGGATTTAAAATTACGAAGAAAATTTTAATCTTTTTAATAAGGGCCCTTTTTTTTGTAAAAACAAAATGGAGGTCAGAATGCCCGGCCAAATTTTTAATGAAAAATTTTCCAAAGTTCCAACATTCCCCAAAAATTTTATTTTTCCCTATTTTGCCCCAATTTAAAAAGAAAATAATTAAACCAACAACGAAAAAAAGGTTTTTAAAAACCGATTTTCTCCACTGGGGGAAATTTCCCAAATGGGGCCCTTTAAATTAAGTCAACTTGAGAATAGTATTTATATTTGTTAAAAACCGGGTTTTCTAAAGGTTTGCGGGTAATTTTAAAAACAGGGGCAAAACAAAAAAATTTGGCCTTTCTTTAAAAAATCCCCAAATCCTGTTTTGATTTAAAAGGTTTTGCTTCAATTTTTAAATTTTTTAAAAATCATGTTTTTTTTTGGTTTTGGATTTTTAAATGGTTTTAAAAATTTGGTTTACCAATGTGAATTGGCGTTAATTTTTTGTAAAGGTTAAGGGGGGTTATGCCAAACGGGAAAAGTTTATTTTCCCAAAAAAACCAAATTTTCCCATTCCTGAACCGGGAACCCAAAAATTAACCAAAAAAAAACTTTTAAAGGGCTGAGGGTCAAAAAGGGAAATGTAAAAAGATTTTTTTTAAGGATTTGGGAAAAAAGGACTGGGCCAAAAATTGATTTCCAAAAAATTTTAACCTCCCCATGATTTATGTTTCCAAACCACTTGGAAAAGACCCTTTAAAAAAATTTGCGCCAAAAAAAACACCATTTGGGTCCATAAAAACCCCAAAATTATAAATTTTTTTCATGTTAAAAGCCCCAAAAATCAAAATAGGTTCTTTCCCTTTTAAATTCTCAAACCCCATTTTTTCTTAAATAAATGTTTTCCCTACCTTTGGGAAATTCAAACCCATAAAAAATTTCCCCTAAAACCCCCAAAAATTTTAAAAATCCAAAACAAAATCAATTAAAAAAAAAATTAAACTGAAATTTAATCACAAAAGTTGAAAAAATATTTCCAAAAAAAAGGGATTAATTTTATTTTTGAAAAACATTTTTAAAAGGCCAAGTTTAGCCCAAATTTTTTATAATAAAAAAGTTTTTTTAAAGGTTTGAACAAAGAAAAGTTGTTTTGTGAAAATTCCATTTTCCCCCTTCACAAATGCCACAAGGAAAACCCTTTTTAATTTCCCAAATTTTTTTAAAAGGGGTTTTTCTACCCCAATTTTAAATAAATTCGGAAACTTTTTGGAAGAAAACCAAGGGAAAGAAAAAATTTTACTTGATTTTTTTAAAAAAAACAAAAAAAAATTTTTCCATTTAAACCAAATTTTTTGGGTAAAACCCAATAGGGGAAAAAAGGTTGAAAATTAAATAAAAAATTGAAAATTGACATAAAGCCAAAGTTAATTAGTGATTAAAAAATTTGGATTAAAACCCCTGAAATCAGGTAAATCCGTAAATTTTTCAGCCATTTGGGTTTTTTGGGCCGGCCAAATTTTTTTGTATTAAAAAAAATATCAAAAACCCCTTTAGAAAGTTTGTTTACTACCCAAAAAAATTTCCCAAAATTTTCCTAAGTGTTTTTCCCTTTTTAAAAGGCCCTTTGGTCCCAAAGCGAAATTTGAAAGTTAAATTTCCGGCCAAAAAAAACTGAAAACAGTTTAAAATTAAAAGTATTTTTCAAAAACCCCCCAAAACGGGAAAGCTTAACCAAAAACCCCTGCCCCTTTGAGAAACACCCCCAAACTACTAAAAATTAATCAAAACTTGGGGAATTTTTTTGAAAAAAAATCCCAAATGCCAGTCAACAAAAAACCTCTGGTAATTAAAGCAAACATGAAAAGCCTTTAAATAAATTTTGGAAAAACAGAACAAAAAAAAAACAAATTTTAAAATTTGTCTGAAAAAACGAAAAAAAGAAAAACGAAAAATACGACCCCACGAAATTGAAATCCGGAAGTAGGAAAAATTTTTCCCCCCCAAAATTTTTCCCGTAACCAGGGAAAAAATTTCATTTTTGGGTCTTTTAAAACAAGGGTTTTTTCCTTTTTCTTGGGGGAAATGGCAAAACCCTAGTTCCATGTTAAAAATAACCCCCAAAAAGTTTGTTAGTTTTGGAATTAAAACAAAGGGGGAAAAACTGAAATTTCCTTTTGATGGTTTAAAATTTTAAAATAAAAGGGAAAATTTTAAATATATATTTGTGCTTTTTTTTTTTAACCCCCCTTAATATTTTTTCCCCAAAAAAAAATTTTAAATCAAAAAAAATTTTCAGCGGGGTTTTCAATAAATTTTTTATAAAATTTTATTTTTTAATAAAATTCAGAACTTTTTGCTAAAATTCAAGGCCCAAAGAACTTTTTTTGGTAATTTTTTATTTGTTTCAGCGGAACGAAATTTTTCCCTAAATTCCCTGAAAATTAAGCAAATTTTTTAAAAAAAGAAATTTTGAATTTATTTGAAAACATACCAAATATTAAAATAATTTAACATTTTAAGGGTTTTGTAAACCTTTTTGGGAAAACGAAACCTCATTGTTTAAATTTTTTTTTTAAATCCCCAAATTCAACCATTTTAATTATTTTTAAATGGCATTGGAAAACAAAAAAAACCCTTGAAGGGAAAATTTTGGGAAAGGAAATAAAATAAAATTTTTAAATTTTTTAGGGGGGGAAATTTAAAAAAAAAATTTTTTTAAAAACAAATTGGAAAAATTTTTTTGGCGTTTACAATTTTGAAGTTTAATAAATACCATGGAAAAGAATAAAAAAAATTTAAATCTATAAAAAAATTTTAAACCCCAAAAAACCAATTTTTGCCTTTAAAAGTGTTTTACCCCTTTGGGAATTTTTTTTAAGGTTTTGGGCTAATTAGCTTTTAAAAGGAAATTTTTAAACCCCCTTTTCGTTAAAATTTTCTTTTAATTGCAACAAAAACTTCCCCTTTAAATAAACCAATTATCAACCCCCTTGTTTTTAAATTAAATTTAAACTAATTGGGGAAATCAATTGAAGGGTTTTTCCCGGGAAAGATTTGGGAAAAGGGCGGCAAACATAATTGAAAAAAACAAAAAAATTTTTTGGAACACATGCCCCCCCCAACCCCCAAATTTTTTTGGGAAATTTTCATGGAAAAACAGGGAATTTTAAAACCCTTTTTATTGGGTTTTTAAATATTTGGCATTTGGTAAAAAAGAGAACCAAAAAACCCCACCACCAGTCGTGGAATTGGAATTTCTATAAAAAAAAAATTTAAGGGCTTTTTTATAACTTTTAATAAGGGGATAGTTTTTTGTTTCCTAATACCAGTTAAAAAGGTAAAGTTTAAAAAAAACCTCAAAAAAAAGGGTGAAAGGGGAAAACCTTTTTTATTTTTAAAAGCCCACAAAGAAATCTCAAAATTAAACTTTTTCAAATTTTTAAGAAAAACAAAAGTTGCAAAATTTTCCCCGGGGTTAAAAAAACCTTTGCTAATTCCCCAATTTTAACCAAACCAAAATTTTGAAAAAGCCCTTTTTTTAAAATTTTCCAAAATTTTCCTTTTTCCCATAAAATTTTTTAAAAATTAAAAGGGTTTATTTTTCCCTTGGTTTAACTTAAAAAAAAATTTGTAATATTTTATTTTGAAAAATTTTTTTATTTTTTTTTCCCCAAAAGGAGGGGGCCACCCCCCCCACCGGGGGCGCTTTGAGTTTAATACAAGGGTTAAATGGGAAAAATATTTTAAAAGGGTTTTTTTTTTGGTTAAAAAACTTTTAAAATTTTCACGGGGTTTAAATATTAAAAAAATTTGTTGAAAATGGGCAAATATTTAACCCCTTTTCACACAAAATTTTTGGGGGCCAATTTTTAAGTTTTAAAAAAAAGTAAACTTTAAATTTAAAAAGGAAAAATTTGTTTTTTGGCAAAAAAAAAGGGAATTTTGCCTTAAAGATATCTGGCTGGATTAGGTGTCAAAATCAAGGTTAAAAATCAAATTTTATGACTAATTCAATAAAATGTGCATATCTATTACAACTGTTAAAATGCAGGTACAAACAGGTAACAACAGGTAAAATACAATTATTTTATTACCTCTTATAAAACTTAGAATGTTCTCAAAACTTGTTCAATTGACCCTAGACGTACTAGTGAATAATCACAGTAACAACACAAGTCTTTCTTTCATGGTTTCATGGTGTCCATAATATATAAACTTCTATAAAATGAACCAAAATGATCTCCAAGGTGAGATCTGTCCACACACCTAAGTGACCTATATTGCCTCTGCCACATTTGATCGTCGCATTGAAGTTCGTTAAACGGACAATTTTTCCAAACACTTCATCTGAATAGAATATTTGAAAATAATCAGAAGCTTTCCTGGAGCCATATAACTCTCGGGTGTGCCCAACTCTGTCAGAAAACTGAAATAAATCTCTTTGGTTTTTGGGCTTTATCCAAAAAAAACCCCCATGTGGAGCGTACAATTCCTCTGGTTCAAACCTTCAAAGTCATCTTCATCGTCATCACTGTCACCCACAAGTGCATTCCATTGTCTCTCCATACATCTTCTCTCATTGTCAAACAAATTTATCAGGTCAGAATTTTTTAAATCCTCCAAAAACTCTCCTCTAAAAATCCTTAAAACGCCGCCATTTTGGATACAAATTTCAGCATTCGGAAAACACGTTAAAAGTTCCTACTTTGTTCGTTATTTCTAGTTGTATACAAGCTAAACTCACAAGATAATCCAAAAATAACATCTACATTACCAGATGGAAGTTATTAGAGGTACCCCGAAAGATATTTAGTCAGGTACTATAACATTAAAAAGGAACACTGCCCTAGACCGAAAACTCGGTCCATAGTGTTGACGGAGTAAATTCCCCTGACCGCATGAGGTCTGCCGTGATGAAAGGGTTAATAACTAAATAGTAAGACATCACAAGTTGAGTTTCAGAGCTAGATTTTTTATTTCCAGGCCCAAATTTAAAAATGTTAAACTCCTGGCCAGAATTTTAAAACTTAAACAGGGCAGAATTTTGAAACATTTAACACCAGGCCAGAATTTTACTACATGTGCCCATTAAAAATTTAAAAACAAAACATCAAGGAAAAATGGTTTGGTATAAAAGTAATATTTACCTATCTGAAGGTGGTGGATGCTGCTCATTTTCCTGCATTTTCTCCTCTTTTGGTGGTGAAGGTGGTTTCTGTGGAGTCTGTGACTGATTACTACTATTATTTAAGTACTGTGGTCGAGGTGCTTGAAACCTCTTGGGAGGTGAATAGTTATAATTTGTGTTTGGGGGATTTCCATTCTGCATATTTTTTCTCTTGGGCAGCTGAAATCTGATCCCACCAGCTCCTGGGTGTTCTATAAATAATAATAATAATAATAATAATAATAATAATAATAATAATAATAATAATAGCAAAATCAAACATTCTGTAAAGTATACTGTCTTGTATATGAATTTTGCCATTGAAAACTATCTGTATAAATCGTATTTGACAATATTTTTAATTTTTTAACCACATACACAAACATTATAGAGAAAGCTGACCTTTAGCTTTCATTCTCACACTAAAGACTTATCAGCAGACTGATTTAATCTCCAGTGATTGTTAATATCACTCGATGGAATGGTGAGCAAGGTTAGCTGACTGTCCCAGATATGAAGGCAATGAAAGCACACAAATGGTTAGAATAACTTTTTGGCTTGCATGGTTTTAGTTGGGTCAGTTGCTAAAAAGCAAACAATTTTAATATTTTGGTCACAAACTTAACAAACCAGACTTGCACAAAGTTCTTTCTGCACAAGATGAATGTTCCACAAGGCCTACCATAGGGGAAAACCCTTCATACTAATTTGATACTGCTGGATAATATATCCATACCAGTGTCATATTGTTAATCATAGGAAACTGTTTAGTGCAACTTATGTTTACTTATGTTTTTAACTTCTGTCCATGAGTATAGAACATAATCATCTGATACCAATATATCACATAATTTTTGTCCACGATGATGTGTTTTACTTTAAGAAAATATTTGCAAACATGTTTACATGGCCTTTTGAACTTTGTTTCCTGAAGTGATTTACAAATTTGGTAGGAAAATGACCCACATCATCATCATCTGATTTTTTTTGTTTTTATATAAGTTTCTGAAGTAAATAAAATTCTTCATTCTTATCTTAGTATCAATCTTTTAAATGTGATCAGTTGAAGATGTATTCAAATTATTCATTGGAATTACAAAGGGAACACTGACATTTTGGAATAAGATATTTGTTTGAGATTACTGTAAATCCTTTCAAAAATATTCAGGATTATATTCAATGTACAGTAGTCCCCCTCTTATACCCCTTCTGCACTGGGAAAGTGGCCTTATAAGGCGGGTGGCCTTTCCAGAGGGGAACTAAATTTTTTGTTGAGAAGTATATGTACGTAGTAAGAAAGCTTCATTTTTCAAAGCATTTAATAACTTCGTTTAAAAGCAACATTAAATATTGAACGGTTCTTGTGCTATAATAGTTGACTTATTTCAACTGAATATGAATTAATAGTTCTTATTCTTGGTGTAAGCGTGATATGCGAGCGGGTGTTGTTATGCACTTTGCATAAACATTCAAAAACGTCATTCGAATCTTGGTACATACGCAATTCTCTTTCCATTTGTTCCATTTTCCCACTGCAGCTAAATAACTTATCGGTTACGATGTTATTTATTCGAGTCTTTTCTACCTAAATTTGTTTGACCAGTCCCCCTCCCCACCTCTCCCGATATTGTAGACTATAATCGACGTTTTCTGAAATATTCATCTTCGTTTATGTGACGACATGTTAATGTTTGGTAATGAGTTATTCCGATGTTGCTAACTGTATGCGATTTAATTATGCAGATGACACATTTGTCGAGCGGACAAAATTCTTTCTTCGTAAAAAAGCGACAAGTTGTGTTGTCACGTGATTTTTCGGTCTTTGTCTAGTATCCTGTTTTTCTTTTTAGCCAATGCTGACCGTGTGATCTTGACATTACGTCCAGTAAATATTATCAATGTTGCAAGTACAAGACTGATAAAACAATTTTTTTCTGCCTTTAAACAGATGCCGTATATTTTTTAAAGGCAGCAATTGTCACGTGATTCATTAGTCGCAGTCTGGTACCCTATTGTTTTTATATATTTTTTTTTTTACACTAAGTGCGAAAAACGGCTTGGATAAGTACACTGATTTGATCTGAACAACAGCACATCGTGGCCGTTAAACTTTACAATTGTTGAGTAATAGTCATTAATTATGTAAGTTCAACATCGTGCAAAGGGAAGCCATAAAGGCTATCAAAACATTTTTGGCACATACTTTGGTCTTGTCCCTCAATATTGAACCTTCTCCGATGTTGCTACTATTACTAAGTGTAATCTTAACAATTATCAGTGGATAAACCAGACATCTTATGATAACACGCAGTAAGGATGTACGGATTACCTTTATCTGAGGAATAAAATATGAGTCTTTCTCGGCTTTAAGGAATAAATGTGGCTTCTCGTGAGGTGTAAAGGATATAATATTAACCTTAGAGGTTCATGTAGAACACTTTTTTGAAGAACGAAAATCTGACGTCGGGAAACAGAAATCGGATTACTTAACACAATTAGAAAAAAAATTGTTCTAGATACATATTACAAAATAAAATGTGGCCGCTTGTGAGGGGTAAATTTTATGTTTTTGCAAAAATATGCTGGCCGCTGGTCGCGTTAGCCGGGTGGCCTTTCGTGAGGGGTAATTTTGAACACAAATTCGTCGGTGCCTTCAGATTCTGGCCGTAAGGAGCGGGTGGCCGCTGGTGAGGGGGGGGGGCCGTTCAAGAGGGGGACTACTGTATATTCAAAACTATTAGCACAGCACACTGAAGAGTCAAATTCATTTGGAATATAGATACTATTGGACAGGTGAAATAACTTTTAATTTTATTTGGGATTTAATTCACAATATTGGCAGTTCCATTTAAATTTTCTCTATTCTAGGAAATAAATTTTTAGTTTTACTAAACTTGACTTTGCTTTTTTTGTTACTCAGTATAAGTAGTCTTAACGCAATAAGCAATATTCCATGTTAAAATATGATAGAAATTGTCAAGACACTTATCTTGATCTAAAAATGCAGCAGATGAGACCAAACCCACAAAGGGCACCATTCCAAGAGACAACATACAAATCAAATTGAATCAGAAATGAATGGTTTCCAAGCTATGCAGGTTACAAGGATTTACATGTAGTGGGGATTTAAAACTGATGGAAAAAGAACAAAATTATCTATCAAATTGGATCTGAAAAGACAAAACTTTTAAAAGGCACATACTACATGTAAGGGGCGATTCACCCACCAAATGGCATCTAATCATATGTAAAGTGTGCAAAACACAGGTGACTACAACATGACCAACCAGAAAAGATGGACAAGGAGAGGATGGAAAAGGGCATTACAAAAATTTCTGAAGCTACATGCTAGGACCTAATTTCAAACATGTATTTATGGCCTATTCAAGGCTGAGTGATTGTGAAATTCACAATAATTTCTATAAAACTATTCAAAAATTGAACAATGTGCATGAAAATTGCATGTACAAATTATTCTTACGTTTTACTCTGGGCTGAAACCTAAGCCCAGCTGTATGAGAAAAATTCGGAAAAGGCATTGGACCATTGTGCATTGAGCCCATTCCATCCACTGGTGGCATCTGTGGGGGCATGTACATTCCAGGAGGTCCAAACATATTTGGTGGATAACCCTGATACTGCTGGATGTTGCTCATTCTGAAGAAAAAAAAAAAAACAACTAAAAAACCAATGAACTGTAATCCTCCTTATTCTAAATTTCTGCACACAAAAAAAAAAATCATCGGAACCCAATATTCAAGGCCAAAAAAATCTATTACCCCAACATCTGGCATAAAAGACCAGTCAACCTCAGTTTCAGTAACTACTGTTCGAAACCCTATGGAATTCCCTGGCTTCTTACTATATCTCTAGAGCTTGACATTATTCTTGTTTGTTCTTTGAATTTTACCTCAAGGCATCAATCATCTCCCTCACAATTATGTAATACTCTGCCAAAATATTTGATGAACACGATTGTTGCCTCTACTGCTTCCCACACCCCAAATCCAAATAAATATTCCTTGATATATTTCTGTGTGGTTTGTTCACACTTGATAGACTGATTGATTTTTACACTGTTAGCATGTTTGTTTTTTTTTGCATGAGAAGCACACTACATTGAAGATACATCTGTAAAGTTAGGTTTCCAGGCTTACTCCACATAATCCAATAAAGAAGACTTGATCAGAACCAAACCCAGACAACCCAATAGCCAGTTTCATCTGCAATAATTATATTTTTAAATTTATGACTACAACGGTCATGCTGTCAGGCAATGTGGGCAAAAAAGTCACTTGAGAAATGTAAACTTCACAATCTTCTGTTAAGAAAGCGAAAATGACTTTGAATTCTGAAATGCCTAATCACAGCAGCTCTGGCACTGTTGTAACCCAAGGTGAAATGTATTTAGTGGTGTTGATACTAATCAGCTTACATAGACAAAGAAATTCTTGCACATCCACAAGCAAGGTTTAATAGCTAACCGATCATTACCCAGTTCCGGAGCAAGATATCACTGCTTGATTTCATTTAGTTGGGCCTACTGTACTATGATGGAAATATACCAAATTCTGTTTTGAAATTTAATCTTCAAGATGCAAATAGTAACTTGCTTTTAAAAAATATGATTGGTGAAAAGCGTTTTCTAATTTATTTCTTATTTTAAAAACTGGAGAATTTAACAGCCATATCTGCATATTTTCTTTATAAAATCAGTTTGAAACTGTAAATGAACTTGTAATGGCAGACATTGCTGTGTATGATGTACCACTTAATAGACCATTTCATGGAGACTTCGGCGAACTTCGTAATTTGCTCAGAATTTTGATCATGTGGCGGGTGGTCAACTGACCACAATATCCAATCAATAGCTGGTAGGCAAATAGTCTGGTCCCCTGCTAAGTATGCTCCCTAGTATAGTATAGCGGAGTGCATCGCAGGTAGCATACTAAGCAGGGGACCAGACTAGTGGTCAAAACAAGGCGGACAATTCAGCATTAGCATCAACTGTTCCAACTACTTCAGCTTCGCTTATAGAGTTAAAAAATGCCTATTCAACAGCGATGATGCCACAGATATTGACGAAATTTAATATTGGAACCATCCTGTCTCGTTTTCTGGATTTTATAGCCATACGAGAGAGTAGCTATGAGCTGTTTACATCTAGACATATACATGCGAGTATGGAAACGGTGATGTTAAAAAATTTAATCCCTTTTTTTTTTTACCATAACACCGCATTTCATAAATCGAATTTCGTTTACCAATAAAAGGAATTTTTCGTATTAATCCGCAGTATAACAAACCTGGAATATTTTTTGACGGTAAAGCTGCAGAAGTCCCAGGAATTTAGCGGGCAGGTAGTGGGCATTTCTTAATTTGTTTTAATCTGATACGTCTAAACAACAATGTATGCCATTTTGTTATGTACAGATGCCTAGCAGCGTTTGATTGGCTGGAGTATAAAGTGACTCGGGAGGTTTTTCGGATAATTACGGAGCAACTCGATTAAATCCAGTATGAAATGGGCTATTAAACTATCTGTATTTGTAAATAAATGGGCAAACAAATTCATGATTTAAAGAGGCTTCTTTTTCCTTTTGTCTGCAACATTATTGCTTGTTAGACACTTGAAAAATTTTAAAATGAACAGTTTGATCATGCAGATACTTTTCATTAATAAAAAGTGCATTTTAATGTGTCTGAGGTACTAATGTAAAGTTATTCTAGTTGCCATACTAACTCCACTAAATCCAAATGAATGCCCAATCCAAATCAGAAACAAGTTAATTTTCTGGAATTTACAACAACCATAATTTTAATATTATTCTGTAAGTCTGCATTTGAAGGGTCATTTTCATAAGCAAGGCAAAATCATAAGGGTCAACACGAGAAATTTTGACAATTTCACCAGGACACATAGAGAGACAGTGGCAGGTCTTATCCTTATAAACCATCACCACAATGGGAGCTGTACTGTTGTCACCCTAATGTTTGAAACCCACAACTACCAAAACAATGCAGAAGTGAAATGGTAAAATAATAAAATTATATGAATATTATTACTTACTCTTGATGAAAATGAGATTGCTGCTGTTGATACATGGCAAGGTTTTGATAATAAAGCTGCTGAGGGTTCAAGCCTTGCTGAGCTTGGCCAATATTGCTGGCTTCTTGTTGTTTGTCCTTGGATTCCTTGTTATCGGATTTAAAGGGAGAAACTCCTACAGCCTCTAAAGCCTTCCTGGCCTTTTCCCATTCAGGGGGTTGAAACATGGATTCATTCACCATCATGCCTACATAACAAAACAATAAGCAAAATGCTAACAAGTGTATTTAATAGATTAAACCGTTTTAGCTTGTGTCTGACTTGCTATGATCAGTGACCCACCCTCTGCCCCTTAAATTGCAAAATTTAGCACCTTGATAAAATACCCATTATTTTCCATATGCAGTACATTTTAAAATAAAATTTGTTTTTTAAACATTTCTTTCCCAATTACAAACCACATTCTAAATGGATTAAATAGAAAGTGACAATTTATGTTCTTGCCCAAGCTACATTACAGTTCACTAACCATAGGCTAGCTGTTAAATCATAAATATTTCCATTATAAGCTAAATTTTTAAATGTATCAGTTCATTCTAAATGATGAGATTCAAATATAGCCATAACTACACCAAGAAGTTGTTCTATGCCTTTCTTTTAACTGACATTACTGGTGATAGAGAAAAACTGTCTAAGGTCTAAGGCAAAATTTGTGCTGGAGTACTAGTTTTGTTGATCAGTTTCTGCTGCTTAATGCTAGAGACTCTTAACCCTTGTATCACTGCAGACCACAAAACCGGTCAGGGAGAAGTAAGTCCGTAAACACTATGGACCGACTTTTTGGTTTGGGGCAGTGTTCTTCTTTAACGTTATAGTGCCCGACTAAATATATTTTGGGGTACCTCTAATAACTTCCATCTGGTAATGTAGATGTTATATTTGGATGATCTTGTGAGTTTAGCTTGTATACAACTAGAAATATCAAACAAAGTAGGAACTTTTAACGTGTTTTCCGAATGCTGAAATTTGTATCCAAAATGGCGGCTTTTGAAGGAATTTTAGAGGAGAGTTTTCGGAGGATTTAAATAATTTTGACCTGGTAAATTTGGATGAAAATGAGATAAGATGTATGGAGAGACAATAGAATGCACTTGTGCGTGACAGTGATGATGATGAAGAGGACTTTGAAGGTTTTGAACCAGAGGAATTGTACACTCCATGTGGTTTTGTTTTGGATGAAGCCGGAAAACCAAAGAGATTTGTTTCAGTTTTCTGACAGAGTTGGGCACACCCAAGTGTTAGATGGCTCCAGGAGAGGATTATTTTCAAATATTCTATTCAGATGAAGTGTTTGGAAAAATTGTCCATTAAACGAACTTAAATGCAACTATCAAATGTGTCAGAGACGATATAGGTGTGTGGACAGATCTCACCTTGGATATCATTTTGGTTCATTTTATAGAATTTTATATATTTTTATAGAATTTTATATATTATGGACACCATGAAAGAAAGACTTCTGCTGCTACTGTGATTATTCACTAGTACATCTAGGGTCAATTGATCAAGTTTTGAGAACTTTCTAAGTTTTCTAAGAGGTAATAAAATAATTACTTGTATTTTACCTGTTGTGTTACCTGTTTGTACCTGCATTTTAACAGTTGTAATAGATATGCATATTTTATTGAATTAGTCATAAAATTGGATTTTTAACCTTGATTTTGACACCTAATCCAGCCAGATATCTTTAACATTGACAAAGTTATGTTGTTTCAAAAGTCCACAAGTCATTTTGCTTACAACTCCAAAGTTACTTAGTGTTGAGGACTCTAAGCCTACAAAGTTACTTAGTGATGAAAGGGTTAAGTATAATCCTTCTTCTTTTGAGCACCTTTTTAATCCCAATCAGAAAAAAACACCTGTATATCCAATGTGCATTGATTTTGGATCTGAACTGCTAATGCATGTGAGGAAGGCCAAGTGCAATGCATCATAACAGTCCCATGCATTGCTCAGTTCCTGACTTTGGTATATGGTTCAGAGACACAGCTCTTGCATTGGGTGTTTTTCACACACGTTAGTAATTAACGTCTGGGACAAAATACCAATTGGATACATATGTGTCTGTTCTGAAAGGAATTAATACTAAAACAGCGATTTTTTTTTCACAATTGTTTTCCCTACTCAGAATATAAATATCTTAAGTTGGGGTGAGTGTTCTGAAGCATCTAATACCATGGCTCAAAAGAGGAGGACTACACTTACCATCCACAAACAAAGTTTAGTTGAAATAAATTTATTAATTAGGATCATGCAACCTGGTCAACAAAGCTAATGATCCAGCATGTATCATGTCTTAACTCTCCACCACCACCTGTAATTTCAGAAAAAAAAAGGTGGAGAACAATTTAACTGGTAATGTGATTCTCAAAAACTTATATAAACCCTCTAGTTACATTTCACAGCTTAGCAATATAAAGGATGAAAAACAGTGACATAGATTATAATTTTCCTGTGAAGCATGTCAGCTGCACGAGTTACATGGATACTGTCTATAGTCCAATTCTACATCCCCGTTTGTTTGAAAATGGACTGGTCCAGAAACTGGAAATGATTCTCAAGCATGTCAGTCTATTGCATTGAAAACTTCCGTTAAGCATGAAATGCACAGGCGATGATGGTGTTATCAGAGAATCGTATTGTTGCTTACAATTTGTCATCATACATGTACTATATAATAAATACAAGGGAGGACACTCCAATCCTTTCTCGCATGACCTATTTAAGAATAAACGCTGATATTTCAAGCAACATTAAGTGTAGCGTAATAAATTTGGTACAGATGTTTAGCTCAGGCATTTGACTTTGCATGTGTATCCAAGTTTGGCTTACTATCATATCTTTAAGGAATACCAGATCATTTTCCCACAGTACAGCCCAACATGGCCCACTAATATGCAAGAACAAGCTGAATGGAATACTCCCTTCTCATTGACCAACTAAAAATAAATTATCAACAAATGCGGTATGTCATTTTCTTTTAACTAATGAGGACAATATTCCATTCTGCCTGATTTCACTTGCATATCAAGTGACCGTGATCAGGGCCATGTCCGTCAGTAGAGTGGGAAAATGGTCTGGCATTCCTTAAAGTTATGATAGTAAGCCAAACTTTGGATATGCATACAAAGTCGAATGACTGAACTAAATATCAGTACCAGATTTATTACACTACACAAAATGTAGCTTGAAATATCAGCGTTTATTCTTAAATAGGTCATGTGAGAAAGAAGTGTCCTCCCCTGTATTTATTATATAGTACATATATGATGGTAAATTGTAAGCAATGATACGAGCCCTTGTGGGTGTTATGGCAATTCATCTCGGAAACGGGTTAGAAAATATGAATCAATGAATGAATTGACTAAGTTCTTTGCACTTTTTATCAAATTAAAGGTTTCCGTTATTAAAATTAGTAAGGTGGTACAATCAATCGGGGATGTAGCATCGGACTATAATTTGAAAAGTCTAGAAACTTGGTCGACAACTGTTTTGGTCAATTAGGACAGTATCCACTGTATTGACTTTTTATCAATTAAGTACGAGGAAATCGGTGACAACACGAGATCACAAGATCTGTACAATAATTATAAACTATAAATACATTTATAGTACAGATGTCATCTCGTGTTGTCATAAATTTAGTTTAACTTTATTGATAAAACGTCTGGCTCCTGTGCAATATCTCACGAATGGATGTCACTTTTGCTTCCTATGCACACCTTTAATAATTTTGTGAAATACTCAGAAGGATAGAAAACAATAAGTAATAATTTGCATCCGTTCGCGAGATAATAACAGCACTGCAATAACATAACGGGAGAACTGGTCCCCTCCCTATCACAAGGACAAACACTGGCAGCCATTTTGAAAGTGCGTAAATCGCGTTAAAATAAAAACGAAATAATTCTAATAATTGTATAATTTTACCGTTAAGATTGTAATTTTATAATACCTTGTTGCATTGTCTTTTATGTTATTGCAAGAATCTAGGTAACGTTCATGGGTTTCAGCGAAAAATATGATCCAATTCTTGCTATATCTCACTCATTACTCGTTGGCAATTGACTGACGATAACCTGTCGCAAAAGAATGTAGTGCTTGTATTCATACACAGGAAACTTTACCAGTCTGCTTTTAGTGACGTTTGCCAAAGTCAATCGGAATATCTACTACCTTTTCCCACAAGTCGTACATGACGCTTGGACTAATTTGACGTCAATGTCAACTATGGGTGCAAGGGACAGTTTTGATGCACAAATGTTATATTACATACACCTACTTGATCTGGCAAGTCAGCGGAAATTCATAGAATAAAAAGTTGATGCACCCCAACCCTAAATTTTCCACGCCTTTTTTTTAATGTACGAAGGCCGTTTTTTTTAGAACACGTGATGCGCGCAGTGTAAGCAGAAGTCCTTTTCTTTGGAGATAATTTTGAGAAACATTAGGAGGCGCTCTACAGTTTCGTATTTTTCATAGGGGTTGGAATTTTAAGTAAAAAGAATTTCCTTGGATTCCCTCACTGATTACACTGGCTATTTCACAAAAAAAAAAAAAGCCTTGCATATTTTACGTATTGTTCAAAGTACCCTAACTTCCCTTTAGTTGGCGTATGATTGATTGGTGTAGTATGGGTTATAGAGTCACAGGAGTGTGCAGTTTTATCAATAAAGCATGACGAAATTTGTGACTTCATGAAATCACCTTAACGGTATTATAAAATAATAACATTAAGGTGATTTCATGTAGTCAGAAATTTTGGCGTGCTTTATTGATAAAACTGCAGACTCCAGTGATAGAGTATTCAGTATTCAACTTGGCCTTAGTAAGGATGTGATTTTCCTGAACTTAAATGGAAATTGTCAGGCATTTACATCACCCATATCTACGTTGCAGTATATTGATAGTGAAATACCAATAGTTGGCTAGGAAGAAGAGCTAGCCTCCCATAGCAGTAAACACATGGGTTTGGAGAAAGTAGAATAGCTCCAAAACGGTTTGGATGACAACTGTTTTCAATTGCATCAGCCTGTTTATTACACACTGTTTTGCAGAATTGTAATCTAGGAGAAGGGCTTGTATTGCATCACATGGTGTCCAAAATGACATTCAGACATGACAAATTACATATATAAATTTGAGGTTGGGGTGCATAAACTTCTCTGGTCATTGACAGTGGATAATATATTTATGCTTTGTTTTAATATAGGTATTTAAAAATATAGACCTTCCTGACTTCACACGTGTATTTGATTGCTTTATGATTTTTTTTTTATACTAGGTCACTGATTGTCCATTAAATTTGTACATTAAAACTGGCCTCTGGCCCTGAACTACTTTATTCACATTGGACAATATGGCTGCTGAAGGAGACCAATTAACAACCGGAGTTTCATCAGTTATTTCTGTCAAAACATTTGTCTGGCACTATGAGGTCACCAAATGACATTAAAAGACTGCATATGGCGGAAATGACCGAACAATATTACCAAGATTGCATTCGGAATGTTTCTGTTTTGTTTTTTGCTTCCTTGCTTTATTAACCTTTGGTCTCACTGGATAGTTTCTTATTTTGACCCCACCCCCCAAAAATATTTAAGGTAGTAGTAGGCATGAGCCTAATTATCAAAACCCTAGCATTTATAAATTCACACACACAAGCTAAATCTGTAATGTGGTTTACATTTACATTGAGTTAGGCTTGAAAATGGATTGGCATGTTGGTGACTGCCATGTCACAGTTAGATTAGCATTGGAGATCAAATGCATAACTTAGGCTGAAAATGAGCAGTATAAAAGCCACCAGTTGTATAAGGAATTAACCTTAAAACCTCAGCCAAAATCTTACAAGTATCCTTTCAATAGAAATCATTAAATGGTTTTTATTTGTATCTTTAATGTAATATTTTCATTTTTCTGCAATAGGTCATCGTCGGATGAAAATTTGCCAAAAAAATTTCCAGAGAGACCTAAGGACCTATGTCACTTTTTTAGTCTGGTCAAATATGATTAACTGTGCCATAAATCATTTCCTTGTTACCTCCATGTCTTGAATCTGACATAGTTGGGTATTCCAAACATCCACTTCCTCTAGATTAGATAGCATTTAGTAGAAGAAAGGAGTTAACTCAACACTACTAGAGTTACCAGGTATTGCTTCTGATCTATTCTTCTAATAAAATACAAAATCCATACAAGTTTCATGCTAGGTGGTTTAATTGAAATATCTCACATACTTATTTAGTTTATCAATATTTTCAGTACATACATTGTATATTTTCCTAATTTAATGATTTTATATACATATCTACTCATGATATAATGTTTCAATACATAGGATTCATCTTATTTACAGAAATTTAAGTTATAATGACCTATATATAAGAAGTTCAGGTTCTTTTTTTTTAGACCTCAAAGTATATTGTGATATTGCTAGCCAGGATAAGGTCAAGGACTTCCATGGAAGTCAGCCACACCAATTATTGTGTAGCTTTCACATGAGCGGATGTATCTGCATCAGCTTCATTGAGTTTTGGTGAGTTATGTGAAATGGATGTTCCTTTATACATTGTTTTTTCTCCTCCCCTCTCTTTGCATGATATTCTATTTGCTTTAGATTTGATTCTAAGCAGGTTACAATCACTAGAAAAACAAACTTATCTAATTAACAACAGCTATAGCAACAATATATGCTGGCCAGTGTTAAAATGATGTAAAGTGGACCTTCTTAGTGTTCTTAAAATTTATTAACAATGCATATTGACTTAATAGTTTTGATGAATCTGGGTATAGAATTTTAATTTAAGTTTAAATTTCCCAAATGGTGGTTCAGTATATATTACATGATGAGTTGTCTCCCTTACAGCATGAATCGGATTTCTGTTTCAGTATAGATCTGAAATCAGTGAGGGTCCTGGTCAGTTTATATGTTCTGTGCATCATTTCTATTTTGTTATGTGCTTAACATTTTGCAGTTATTTTACAATAGAATTAGCTTGGCTTTATTTATTCGCTACATTTTGAGATTTCATAAATAGTACTATATTTGCTGTTAGATATCACAGATGTCACCAGGCACTAACACTACAGGATATATTAGCTATAAAAATGATCATGACATTGACTTGTTATCAGGAAATTGTTGATTTAAGTGTGGAAAGTAAAATGAAAGTATGAAGATGTCTCATACCTGTTGCTCTATGTCATGGCTCTCAATCATCAACAACTGCCATACAACAAAGGAAAGAGATCATTGTGAATTTTACAGATGTTGAGATTGCATTTTATCCATAATTGCCCTAAATTTGGAAACAAAAAAGCATTTCCCCTAATCTGATTGTCATATAAATTCATAAGGTCTCACTGGATAGTTTCATATTTTGGAACCACCCCCCCCCTGAATTTTTAAGGTAGAAGGCATGAGCCTAATTATCACAAGCCTAGCATTTATAAATTCATACACAACCTAAATCTGTAATGTGGTTTACATTTAAATTGAGTTATGCTTAAAAATCGGATGGCTTGTTGGTGACTGCCTATCACAGACTAGCATTGGAGATCAAATGTGTAACTTGGGCTGCAAATAAGCAGCCGACTTGGCTGACATAGTTATATGTGTCTGCTACAGAGGTAAATATCTAAAAATTTACATGGTTGAGGTGTAATGAAAGGTATGTTAATTTGTTATAGTACTTGTGAAATTTAAAAATGAATAAGGTACATACTGATTCTCTTAGCCGCCTTATCTGAGGAAACTGTTCAAAATAGCTCTTCTGTCAAAAATAAATTTTCTATGCAATAACATGTAAGTTTCATCATTTTTCATAACCAATACACCCTGTATTGTTAGTGCCGAGTGATATCAAAGACATCTGACAGCACAAATAATACAACTCTTCATGAAATCTGAAATAGTAGTGTATAAAGAATGCAAAAAAAGCCAAGTTGAATCTCTTGTAAAATAGCTGCAGAATGTACATGCTAAGTACTTTAAAGAATAATAATGATGCATAACATATATAAACTGACCATTTCCTCATTGATTGAATAAAAATATCATTTCCCATTTTAGAAGCCAATCTCCTGATCAAAATTTGTAAATCTACTGGTTTGAAATCCTGTTTCTTTCACAGGTATGGAATAGTCAAGTATGCTTTCTTGTTTTATTCTTCATGATCCCATTCACCGCTACCAATTAATGGTTTTACCAAATCTAAATATTTTGTATTTATATAAAATAAATCCATAGCAACTCTGACAGCGTAACAAGGAAATCTATTTATCATCGATAATAAATTTATGGAAATGTAACCTAGCATGGAAGATCGAAAAGAGTAAATTGCGGTTACTCACCATCGATATAACTCTAGATTGTACCTAATTTAATTCCGTCTGACGAATAAGCATTATTTCAGCTTATAAATGTTATCTTGTTCATTGTATCAGTAATTGTAAAATCCGACTTGGCATCATCCATGATTAATCTTGTACAATGTTTTTTTTTTATGATCATTCGAACCACCTTGAGTAAATTTACCAATTATTTTTCTACCAAGATCTTTTGCAACTTTGTTTTCATGATCAATTTTTTCAGAATCTTCAGCTGGATCTGTCGGTGAATGTTTCTTTTGTTGTGGTAACCAAACTTGCTTCTGCAGATGATATGATATAATAGCTTCACTTACAATCATGATTACTATGATTACTATGATTTCATATCAAGAATGAATCGTAATAGCACTATTGGAACCCAATATTTTTTTTTTAGAAATGTCTACTAAACCATGCATAAATGATCGCATGAAGATTATTACAAAACTTAAATGATTTTACACAAGTGAATCCAGTTAAATCAAAATCAGGTAATGGTCCATTTATTGCAACTCTTGTCATTCCTTGTGTCCGATGTCCACATCTTTTGAAATAATCAGAACATTCTGCATATCCAAGAAAATTCCCAGGATAACATGTGGCCATATTAACCGATATAGCATTATGATGAACGCATTTGGTATTCCATAATTCGCCATGTCCATATTCAACACAACTATGCTGAATATCTTCAAGGAATTCTGATCATGTCAGCAACCATGAATTTTTTTCTTGAGCAAAGTGAGCCGCAACTGAATGAACTGTAAAACAATTAATTATTCAGTAATTGTTCAACTTCAGCAACATCAAAATTATATTTCAGTGCAAGAGTTTTCATTTCTTCATGGAGAGATTCTTTACGGTAAATTTCTACATTAGGTTTTACAAACTGATCGTAATATTATCTCTGAACTCTGAAATAACCAAATGGATACAGAATGATCATATTGATATCGCTGATAGCATCAAATAGTCATAAAATCATCATAATTGTCATAAAATTTGACCATTCTATCTCATGGTAATATTGTTATAGCATCAGTCCATGCATGTGCATTATTATCAATGATTGTTATAGGGGTTCCATTTTTTATGTATTTTGCTTTGTACAAAATTTCTCTGGTTATTATTTTTACTGCTATTGGAAATCTTATTTTTTTTTTCTAGCTTAGCAACATCTCTGAGAGATGCTATGGTATCTTTAACTGTTTCTGCCCACACGTTTATTTTTCTACATCTTAGATCAGTTAAACCATTTCCGCATATTGCTTTTGAGAAGTGTTCATAACTTGTTCAGCTACGCAATTCAGTCTCCTTGACGATTTCATTGGTTTGATATTCCTAACGCTAGATTTATCATTTCGTGGATATATCGCATAGATAAATGCCATTACTGGATATGCTCCTTCGTAATACGGTTTATCATACCAGTCAATATTTCTGGCTTGAATCTGTTATTTAATGTAACAGAGCTATTTCCAGTAGTGCATATAGGCTCGCATTTATCATGGATAATCCAAGTATCATCGTCTGTCTGCACAATAAATTTTACTAAAATAATATAAAACTGATTGTCGAAAACACCAGCGATGTTCATGATACTTAATGTCGTCCAAGTATGAGCCACACAATCATTGCAAAATTCTTTTTTAGCATCGCAGATATGATAGATTATATCGCTATTTATCAAAACCAGATCTTGTATTGAAAAATTAAATTTAGATTTTGGTAATTTATCAAATCTTGCAGTGGAAGGTTCAGTTGTGGATCAAATTACTCTGATCTATATTAGCAGCAGGAAGGGTGAACCCCGACAACTTTTTGCTCAAGTTCTTTACCTAAAAAAGGTTCCTACAACTGCCTGAAAAAAATAAGGTCACTAACTCTAAACCAAAGTCTCTAAGCGAGTATATTTCCATATGATTAAGAACCGGTAATAAATTGTTTAGGTTAGCTCAATTTTGTTACCCTATTGTTGACATATTTTTTCATGATTTTTATGCGATTTTTGGTTTTTTCCCGC
>JAEAOA010002245.1:0-150000 GCA_016746295.1 Potamilus streckersoni
AACATGGTATCAGTAATCTCAGTACATTAGAAACGGATTTCGACGCTGCAACTAAAAATACATCGATGATAAGGAAATTCCTATAATAACTTCGTTAGCAATAATTATTGATGGAATTGTTGCTTTTTTTTAAGACTGATTATAGCAATCATGTACTAACGTTTCTAAATTTTCATAGAAATTTAAACAAAAATAATAATGAATTTTTTGGAACTCCACCAACTGTTGATACATTAAACTCGCTGACATTTATGCAAATTTAAAGATATTCTCAGTGGCATTCCTAAAA
Organism: Potamilus streckersoni; assembly: GCA_016746295.1. Taxonomy (NCBI): domain Eukaryota; kingdom Metazoa; phylum Mollusca; class Bivalvia; order Unionida; family Unionidae; genus Potamilus; species Potamilus streckersoni. The sequence goes on from JAEAOA010002245.1 coordinate 290, forward strand.
TCGTTCAAAAAACTAACATTGTTAAAATTCCTCACCAACGAGCTAACAATATCGTGTACACAGTAGCATCAGAAAAAGCAAAATTTTCACAGCAAAATAACACTCTTAAACACATCGCAGATGCCACTGTTATATATATAGACTGTCCGTGTTTAGCGGTGCAAAATTTAGCATATTTACCACATTTCCAAGGCGTCATTATAATGATTATTTCTCTGGAACTGTGTCTTTAGTGTTAAACAAAGATGTTGAAGGAACTTTTATGCTGATAGAGGATAATTAAAAATTAACCGCAGCTACTTACTAGCCGTGTATTAAAATTGTAGCTGTAACTCCCGAATTAGTTACTTAAATGACGGATCAAATATGTAAATAAATGTAATATATTAAATAAAATATAGTCGATTTCAGTCATATTTCAAAACACATTCCAAAACAAGAAATTGACGCTTTAATGCAATATTACAGATATTATTATTTAAAAAATAGGTCCGTAAAACTGTTACAAATACCAAAATACTTTAAGTAATATATATATATATATATATATATATATATATATATATATATATATATATATATATATATATATATATATATATATATATATATACAGCTGCTAATGATTAGCTCAAGTATAATTTCAAGTAGTGCATCATTAAATCCGTTTTTGTTAATAATATCCGACGGTGTTGTTACTCTTACTACAGCGTGTAAAAAAAAAACTTGAGCCTCGACATGCAGCTAAATAAATGCTTGTAAAACAGCAAGTATCACCTATAAAAAAATTACTTGATCAAATACAATCTTACTTTCGTGATATAAAATATGATATGGACGATTTAATACATTTTTATTGACAGTATCTTAACAGATATTCTGCCAATGAAAGTTAGCAAATATGAAAAAGATTATAATAAACAACAGATGTTTAATTTTCTGTAGTTTTAGTAATATCCTTATCAAATAATATATTGACCATATTATCAATAAATGTCATCACATCATATGCCCAACCCGCTATTCGTTCGTCATTTTCAGTCACGAATAACCATACCAATCAATATATTTTGGTGATACATGATAACCTATTTTTTAATATCATCGCTTAATATTTTAGTTTTTATATCAGGATAACTTGAAGCTGATTTGATTAAATTAAATCTCTTACAAAATCTGTTTATTAGATCAAATCCAACATGTCGTACTGAAGTTTTATATATATATATATATATATATATATATATATATATATATATATATATATATATATATATATATATATATATATATATATATATATATATATATATATATATAATATTTCATTTGTTTAATATAACATTTTATAACAATATTATTTTAGCTAATAAGCACAATAATAGTAGGAAGGGTAGATCTTATTTTACCGCAGAGACATCCCTGCCCTGACAAAACATGTTTGTTTGTTTTTGTTTTTGTTTTTTGTAAGAAAATGTGTTAGAAAAGCCTTATCATGTGAAAAGTCATCATTTTGTGCTGGAAAGGGTTGTTGGCAAAAATGTTTAACATACAACGTTTTGGAAGGGGAGGGATTCTGAGAAGGATCATCAACCCTTCATACTACTCTTGTGCAAATCTGCACTCTACTCAGTCAAACATGAAATTAAGGTACGATAAAAACGATAAAAAGGAAATGAGTTTCCTTTTTTGGTGATTTTTGCCCATTACACAAAAAGATAGCATATGAATTTAATTGCATCATGAATACTTCTGCGAGGCGAGAAAAAAACAACACTTAGCCACATAAACATGAGAGAGATTGCCATATAAATTATGCAATTGATTTAGTTGTACCTGCCTAACAACCGAGGATTTAAGTGAAGAAATTAAATTAGACTGATTTTGGATCAATTATTGTAAATTCCAAAATTATGAGCAATCTGGACCAGACGCTTTTATATTTGCAACAAGAAGGAATGAATTTACAGTTATTATTAGAATATGAGCACTCATTTACAGATGTTCCTACGAGAACAAATTTTTCATGACGTTGTAATTGTGAATTCTAAACCTGTGAAACAACACCCATATAGGAGGAATCCTCTTAAAAAGGAATACATGAAAAAGAAAATTCAGTATTTGTTGGAGAATGATTGCATAGAGCCCAGTATAAGTGACCGAAGTTTAACATGTATACTTGTTCCGAAACCAGATAAATATTTATGTGTGTGCACTGATTATAAGAAGGTGAACAGTATGAGAAAAACAGATTAATTTCCATTACCAAGAATCGATGACTGCATTGATAAAATTGGAAATGCCAAGTATATCAGCAAATTGACCCTCTGAAAGGATTTTGTCAAATTTTACTAACGGAAAGGGCAACGGTAATTTCGGCTTTCGTGACTCCACATGGACTCTATCAAAATAAAGTAATGCCGTTCGTGATGAACGGTTTTCCAAGTACCTTTCAACGTTTGATTAACTCTGGTAATTGTGATGCTTACTGTAAGAGGTGGATCTTAAAACATTGCAACCTTCTTAATTGATTTGGAGTTCGTTAACTATGGAATGGTCTCCCACAGTGTTATAGCCCAGTGTGGACGGATAGATGTAACGTTAACAGATAGATTAGCAAGCGTTTGAAAGAAATAACAACTACGAGCCCCCTTGCCAAAAATGAAGCAAATTTAATCAATTAGTAGAAATTTTTTACTTTCAACCAATACAAGAGATTTACTAAAATATAATGAATTGCTGAATAACCACCACTATCTCACTTTCAATTAATATGTGGCAAAAATTTCACGTTCAATCCAAATGATTCACATTGATAGAATTTATCGCAGTGTGCAATTTACATCATTTTACGAATAGTGAATATTGCGCTAAATCCTACGCTTTTTGACAGCAACACCTGGCGTTTGTCTTCTCTCGTCTTCTTTCCACGTCTAATGGGTGTGCATTGGTCCTCTTTTCGACCCCTGTTTAGTCCGGCCTCTTTAAGATGCGGATTTCCATTTGATTCATCTCTCTCTCTCTCTCTCTCTCTCTCTCTCTCTCTCTCTCTCTCTCTCTCTCTCTCTCTCTCTCTCTCTCTCTCTCTCTCTCTCTCTCTCTCTCTCTCTCGTTCTAAAGCTGTTCCTTAAATATGAAGGTATTACGAAAGCTAATTAAGGTTCATCAATTACATGCTTAGAGATATACAACTCTGCCCGTATTCAGATTGGGAAATTCGTACTTCACAAATTCTGACATAATGTTTACAGATTCTGTGTTTCGGTAAGGTACCATTACATTAGCACAACCTTAGCTCGAAGCTTATTTCGCTCAGCGCCGCAGTTGATTATGAATTACTATGTGCTTTCTCAGACAAATACGTCCGTTTATACCAGCATACATTACTAAACGTCTTATTTACATTTGGCTACCCAATTCTGTTAAAGTAAATAAATGCTTAATTACTCATGGCATAACATCCACTAAATCAAGCTATAATAACCAATAACCTGCAAGATCATTTAAAGATTAGAATTCACATATAAATATACACTTGACATTAGATCACGATAACAATATCATCCTACACAGAGAATCAATGTAAGAATGAAAACAATCACACTTTTGTATATTATAACTAATTATTAAATCCCTATGAAAAGCTACATATTTGCCTTTATTGAGGTACATCATAAATCCATAAAAAATATTGTATATTGAATATTTGATTACATTTCCCTAGTATTAAAAGAAAACAGATTCTGCGCCGTGTTCGGAACGATTGTTAGACCCTAAAGCATATTTACTGCAGAGCAGAAACTAGTAGAAATTAGCTACTTCCTCAAATGGTTTACGACTGCTGGGTTTGTGACCGAAATGGTGAATATAAAGGTTAATTTGCCAGATTGGATTCATGCGACGGTCGTCCGAGAGTGATGAGAAGGTACGTTAGTGTTTTTTTTTTTTTAAATGGATATGTGTAGTTTTTCTGTCTTCGTGCGATTCTGATGGGATAAAAGACGCGTGAGAAAATTCGAATCGAGCGGAGGGTTGTGTTAGAGTTGCATTCCTTTTATTATTTTATAATACCGTTAAGGTGATTTCATGTAGCCAGAAATTTCGTCGTGCTTCATTGATAAAACTGCAGACTCCTGTGGGTTTCACATATACTCAGAAATTATAAGTTGTTTGTACAGTAGCTTTGTTTTCCATAAACACTTGCTCTGCACGAGCTATTATACCGACACGACATAGCACAAATACTTCATATTTCTGCAAACAGAGAAATAGGTCAGACACACAGATGGTACATATTTAATAGGAAGAATTACAATGCCAGCAGTAACAGCTGATTAAAAGATAAGACAACAGCATATAACGTGCAAATATAAACAATTTTTTAAATTTATGAACATATATGACTGTCATTATATATACGACTCTTGTCCCACTTGTTAACCCATCATGTGATAAGATAAATCTGGTATACAACAAGCTGTCAAGCGACAAACTTGTCGGAAAGGAAAAGGTACAAATATTTATTTTCTGTTTTCAGCGAATTGACTCAGAGTATAAATATCTATATTTTCTTTTATTATTGGGATTCATCATATCTATGAGTGGGGAAGTAGTCCTACAACGTAAGCCCCATCACCCCCCCATCACCCCGATATTTTTATTCAGGTTGGGTGATGGGTCTTACTGACTGAATAATGGCGCTGTGAAGCGTGTTTTAATGTCGATTAACAGTGTAACGAAAGTCAAATTTTCAGGAATATCACAAAATGGCAATCAACAACGACACCTTTCTACAAAGTAAAGTTATAATGTTTTGTCAGACTTTACTTACCCTTATGTCTGATTCAAATTTCTCACCAAAGAAACGTAACTGTTTTCAAGTTTCGTTGGCCTACATTTCAGTTGGCTGGAAATGGATGAAAAGCCAGGAATGCTTACATTGGTTTAAGTTAAGATACTATTCTTTAACAAAATGAATAAAAAAATATATGATGCCTATTGAAACTATAAGCAACCTTTCGTTTCATTCAAGAGACGTATCTCCCACATAAACCTTCTGGAAAATATTTCGGCATACCTCGACTACCGTCCCATTGCAACAAATTAAAATGTATGCCAGCGGAATAGGAAAATGCATCCATTTGCTAGTGTCATATTTTGATTCCACCAGAAAAAATACAGTACAGTAAGTATATCAATTACACTTAAATTAGTGGATGAGTGTCGATATAGGCTGCAGGGTGTGAGATATTCCTGAAACTTTGACTGCTCGTTCGGATGTCAACGACATTGGAACTGGCTATTTTGGTTCTATGTCTTACTACCCTAATAACGGGTGCATAGAAACACCGAAACGCAAAAAGACTTCTATACAACTTCAGTTGTAAGTTGGAAAAAAAGACGGGTCCATTCTATACATAAATTTTACTCTAATCAATGGAAGACCACATTATTCACAACTTGCCAAATATCTATAAATCGCACATTCACATAGTTTTTCTACATCAGCTCTCCGTACCGTTAGTAGTTCACAAAGTAGAAACTCTACAACTATCCTTAATACAGGGAACTATTTTTACTACGCCACGTTAGGCCAGTCAATCTATCATTTCAAGGCACATCACCGCAGCAAAGCTACATCACATTTGCCACCATGGCGACATAAACGGTAACGACCGAGTCCTTTCTCATTTATTCCATTGTGCAATTTACCAGTTTTCTACCATAAATACTGCCACTACAATCACAACAACAAAGTACACCACTAGATTATATAAATTACTTTATCACTCCAAGGACAGTCATACAGATTGGGTCTGAATTCGCTACTCATTGAATATGGTATAAAGGAAACTTATTAACGCTTTCTCCCCGTGACGTTTTCTCCTAGTAATTGTTTCAGGCTAAAGAATATTTCCATTGCACCAAATTCCAATAATCAAAGAAGTAATCACACACAAATCTAATATTTGCTTAAAAGGAGCGCTATAACCAAATGCACATCTCCTTAATTTTATTACAATATTTATGAAACAAATAGTTTAAAAGATGATCCCAAAAATTTTCTTTGTGTATTAACCACATTTCTGCAACTATTCGATATCCCAAACTCTTCTTCTAATAGTTTAGCTTGAAAGCATACATTAACCAACCCGATGTGTATTATGTACTATTAGCTACTACATTTGCAGTACACACCAGTAACGAAAATCAGAGATATGTAACTACTCTGAATCATGCTAATCACAACAACAATTAGTGATAGTACATGAATATTAAATTCATGTAACAAATTCTACACATATGCTTTACACTACAACAATATTACACATCATGGCTGTCAAAAAATGTTAACAGTACAATGTAGTATGCAATGCTAGACTAACAGCCGCAAACGCCGAACTATTCAAACATGCATAAATTGATTTTCACTTTGTTTTCCTAATGTAGATCACAAGACACAAAAAGATGGATAGAAAAGAATGTTGAAACACGGTGATTTTTATAATTTGTAAACATTTGTGTGATATAAGAAAAAAAATTGACATATGTTCCAAAAATTGTCTTTGTGTATTAAACCCATTTCTGTAACTGTCCAGTATCACGTACTCTTCCTCAAGTAGCAGAATAGGTCTATAATAAAATGGTCAACGAAAGACGGAAATGATTTGACACGCCAATATCGCATTTTTTTTTTGCATTCAGACCATTATCGCGTATGATTCGTGATTGTTATACTTAAACTATATAGTTGTTTCGTCGTCTGGTTTGCGTATGATTCGTAATTGTTACACTTAAACTATATAGTTGTTTCGTCGTCTGGTTTGCGCAAATTTCATACAACCTGGAGTTTAAGATATTGAGAAAAATATTTTTAATAACCACAATATAATAATAAACTTTATAAATCAATATTAATATGTGTTTATTTTTAATAACTGCACCATTAAACTTGTGTATAAATCGCAATATACGTTGTTAGTATTATTTTTTTTAAACTTTCCAATCAGTCGCCAAAATTACCAGTTTCCAACTTCTTTTTAATTTGATGTTGCATCACTTACAGAAAAGAAAGTACATATTAATTTATTATAAAACTAATTTTAAATTTAACAGACATGAATTATACACACACACACACACCAATATACACAATGTTATATACGATATAATTGAAGTGTGTTTCTGTGTTTATATTGTGTTCCGGCGTTTCGGTGTTTCTATGCACCCGCTATTAGGGTAGTAAGACATAGAATCAAAAGAAAAACATGTTTATTGTCTTACATTGTAGGACTAGGTGGGGATGTATTAGTGTGATTATCGTTCTTATATATATATATATATACGAGTAGCCCTTGCAAGCCTTAAGGGAATAAGGAACGTGAATGTTGTTTTTTATTATTTGATTGCCTATATTTCAAAATTATATATATATATATATTATTCCTGTGCACCGTTCTCAGGCCCATCAGTTACTAACAAGGAGATATTTAGTGGCTTGAGAGATAATTAGATACGTATAAGGTGGCCGGTAGATACGTCATAGGATCTCTAGCTACTACTTAACCGAACTATAGTCAGAGTATATCAACCCTTTTGTCTGTACCCCAATACTATTTCAATAATAGAAATCTTTAATGTAATTAAAAAAGTACAAGGAACTTAATCAATCCATTCATTTATTTATATTTTCTAATCTGACTCTGAGTAGAATGACCCCATCTGCCAGTTTCATGCTTAACGGAAGTTTTCAATATAATAGACACATGGGCATAGAACACAATTAATTTTACTATACAGTCTCTACATTTGTTTCTCAGTACTGAACTTTCCACTGTGTGACAATCAGTACAACTCATATGTTAATCTAAAATACCTTAAAGATGACTTTACGGTGAAGTTCTTGTCAAGGGTTGAACTGCATTTTTATTTTGAGAGGCTGAATTATAAACAAAACACCATGCAACGGAACACAGATTTCACATCCAAATCATCACTGGCCTTATTACTCAATGTGCACTGTCGCCGAAATACACACAGACAACCTCACCATAATGTCACATTCTAAAGAATAAACAATTGCCTTTAACCTTTAAACTACTACAGCTGTTCTGCAGTTTCGCTACTGCTGAGTGATAGCGTATCAGTTACTGAGACTACTGATACTGTTTGCTAGGCTGAATACTAGAGCATCGTCATGGCTGACTACGGAAACTGACAATAAAAACATGGTTACGTTTATATTCATTATTTCATTAGTTTTTGCTGGATTTCAGTGAAATAAAAAGCAGCTTACCTTGTATTGTGTCTGTTATTCATATATCAGACTTGTTCACCCGACCGTATTTGACCGTATTTGTAGGGAATAAACCCCATCCGTACGGTCATTGAACTGAAAATACGATTTGAGGTTGCATTTATTTATTACTTTTTAAAATTAATTTTTTAAGCCGTTTTTCTTTCCTTTTTGTTTCGTTGTATCGTCTCTGCGGTCCGCATCCGCGTCCGCATTTTGTGCCACGTCACTTATTTTGACATTCTCAACATCCGGTCGTTTAAACAAAGGAAAATGCCGCCGACAAGAAAGTTTCAGCACGAAACTGATGATGAAAATGGAAAGTCTAACACAGAAAGCAGCATTTTCTACCAGTTCATTCTACTCTGTGGCTATGCCTTAAACCATCGTCAAAAGGAGAACATTTTGTGCATTGCACTGTTTGCAACTTAAGACTTTTCCTGTGCACATGGTGGAAGGAATGACTGTTCACGGCATGTGGAATCGGGAAATCATACAAAATTGAAATCACTAGTGAATGGAAATAGAAACATTTTGTCAATGATGAAAGGAAAGGAAGTCAGTGATCAAAACATACTTCAAAAACAAATAACACGTGCTGAGGCGATTCTATGTGAGTTGATCGCAAATATGAATTTGTCATTGAGTACAGCTGACAAGTTAACGGAAGCAATGAAAAATAATTTATTAACCTTATTTCCATTCTAGTAAATATTGACAAAGATGATACTAGATTTTATCAGATAAATAAGATTGCCTTCACCTATCTAGATAAACTTATTATTTTCTAAGTGGATGGGTGGTAACAATGTCATAATGTTTTATATCAAGTCGTCAAGTCGTCCTTAACCAAGTAAAATAGAGAATTGGCTTTAATTAAAATGTTATGGATATGTGTGAAGCTGAGAAAACAGAATTTTTAGAGAAAGTAATGGAGGTAAACAACAATAAATTTGGTTATGTTGTATATTTTTGTGGTTTTTATCACTATAATATGAACAGGATGTTTAAGTCAGTGGTGTTCAATTTCTGCATATTTGTGCCTTGAAACACAATTAACTGAATACCAGCGTCTTTGCAAACTAAGAGTTATTTACACAATATTGTATAGTCATGTCGTGTAATACTACATAATGATAATTATAGTATATTGATAGTATCTACTATTTGTGTGCTGAAAATACTGACTGTGGTCTGAAAATACTGACAGGCATTGCTTAAAATACTGACAGGAAAATTTATGGGTAAACAGGTCTGATATATTTCCATTTTTTTTACTCCTACAACAATCAGACAATAAATCCCCGTTGCGTAAACTGTTTTGAATCTCACAAAATAAATCAGCGTCATTTGAATCAAAATCACATACATCTAGTGTTGAAACGGGACTAACATCATTATCTGATCCATTTACTAAGAATGATCCATTAAACTCTTCGATATTGCTTGCATTGAACCCTTTAAAGTCACAAATATCTGACTAGGAATCCATTTTTGTTTATCTCAACTACACGTGTTTTGTACTTTGCCGGAAATTTCCTTCCCGCGTGTCTAAATTTAACCTCTCAGCTTTCCAACTGGTATCAAAATGTTCAGTAACCAGTCTTCTCATTGGTTATGATAATGAAAAATAAGTAAATATATGTACTTTCAACCAATCAATGTTTAGTTAACATAGCAGTTATGTCCGCATATATGCGACACTGGGGTTTTTAGTACAGCAGAACTATGCGCTCATAAGCGACACTGGGGTTTTAAACAAGGCTTATCGACACTGCATATATGCGTCAGTGGGGTTCAGGAGCTATTTACAGGCGACGCTCAGATGCGGTAGTTGTAGTTAAAGGGTTAAATCCTTACCAAGATTGCCAAAATCTAACTCTTGTATCACCACCAAACGGAGACAGGAAAAGAAAATGATCTAAAAAATAGACTGGGACTACATTCGAGGGTACTGAACCGGAATTTATTGTGTTCTGATTCCAGACAGGCCCATTTCCAGTTCCTGGACAAGACCATTTTCAGCAAACGGGTGTATGCGCAATTATAGATGTACATACATATGTTGTCTGCTTCTGATATTTGCAATGTCGAATCAAACAAAGGAAAAGAATGACAACAAGAAATTTTCCTTTCACATGCATTTAACAAGCAGTTTAATTAATATGTTCATGTGTGCAAAAGGATATAATTCCAAACTCAACGTTATGGTAATTTATGGAATTATCCGGCAGTTACCGAATAGGATAAATTGCATGTACATCATTATGTTGTCGGATATAAATAAACTACGGAATATGGCGCCTTATTAGTATGGAAAGTCCGTTAAACATGAAAGGTGCAAGTGGATGTCAGTATTAGTGTCATTCTGGTCACAGTCAGGTTAGAAATTATTAACCAATGATTCAGTTGACTCAGTTCTGAGCACTTTTTATCACATTAAACGTTTTAGTTATTGGTAGGGAGGTACAAACAAACGGTGATGTAGTGTCAGACTATAACTACGAAGATTGCTAGCGTGATTAAGATAATTTCTTTTCCCTTTTTCATAATAGAAAATTGCAAGAACGATTTCCCAGACTTCTCTGTAAGCATGACCATTTTTCTGTATCAGCACACTGGTAAAAGTGTAGGTATTATTCAGCTAGCTAGTATTGATAATGCCAGACCAAAAGAACGCCTTGTTTTGACATTGCTGTTATTTGTGTGGCACTTAAATTTAAAACAAAAGCTTTTTACGATCGTAAATGTTTACTTGATTTTTTTTGTCAGCATTAATTTTGCTAAAATACCCGTTTGAGCGTTATGATTGATTTTTAATGATACCTGTCTTTGCTTTTTGTAACTTTTTTTTTCTTGCTCCAAATAAGGGCAACGTTTTCCTAAAAATAAAAGGTTCATCCCAGCCTAGCACTTGACCAAAAGAAAACTAAGTCAGGATAAGTAAAATATAGTAGATTTATATTATACAAACATTGGAATAACACAGTACAGACAGTCATATTATATATATATATATATATATATATATATATATATATATATATATATATATATATATATATATATATATATGGTTTGCCCATGAATGGGTATTGACATGTACCCAATGCTGGAGAAATGTACACGTTTACAATTACTCCACAATTTCTTAAATACAAAACAGTTTATATTTTGTAGCTTAGTAAGGTTAGTAATCCCCTTACTTTACTTCTTTGCACATACACACATTAATACATATATTATATTTTCTTTATGACTGTTACCCAGGATTGGAGAGAAAAGTTTAGAAGTATGACTCCATACCTGGAGAAATATGGTAATTTGGAATGTATTTCCAAATAGGATAAATTTATAGTTCATCTAATATTGTTATGGGTGGTTTTAATCCAATTTCAGTGTTACCTGAAGCATTGCCATATCGATGGTTTATGCTCTTTTTTTCTTTTATTACAACCGATTAGCTGTAAGTCACTCTGGTAATGATGCAGATGTATTTATATACTAATATGGTAGCTAATGATAACTCGCTAATGATAACTGGGTCACTGAAAACAGGTAATGCATCCCATCCCACCTCGTGATGTAATTTCAATACCTCCACACTGGAGAGTGTGATACTGAACTGACAGCTAAGTTGAAAGAAATAAGCTTATTATTCAAAGAATCATAAAGGAGATATGTTGATATATTATATGAAAGTATTCATCAAGGTAACTATATATAGTAATATCAAGACATGGCATGTTTAATGTGTTTCAAAACGTACCTCAAGCGTGGTTAGCTTCCATAGTGACAGCCTTTGGTTACGTGAGGGAATCTTCATTCTTCTTTCCATCACGACACCTCGCGAGGAAAAGAATGTATTCGCGTGACTTTATTAGGAAAGGAGACATACGACTAAAAATTCATTACATTGCCCCTTTTCTGAGAAAATCACTCGTCCCTGAATGGAACTTGAATAACAGATTGAGTATTAAGACAAGGCATCCCAACAATGGAGACCACAACTACATCATGAAGGTAGAGGAGACTTTTGTTAATACATTATAAGTTACAGTAATCGATATGGTTGGAGATAAAACTAATTTCTCAAAAATGTATGATAGCTCATATAACAAATAATTGTTCATACATAATATTATGTAACAAAATACAAAAGCAACATTTTATTTTTGACATTTCATTTATAGGAAAATCTCTCTCTCTCTCTCTCTCTCTCTCTCTCTCTCTCTCTCTCTCAATACAGTTAATTATGTACATGCATGTGGTGTCTTACACCAAAATATTAAAAGAAAAAAAATGACAAATTCATGTTCTAATTACATATAATAAGAGTATTGATTTCCTATTATAATGCTTGTTGTGGGAAACTTTTCATTCCAAAGAATGAGACTTTTGTTTTGTTGTCCAATAGGTAATTTTACATACTACATCTAATCTATAAATTTTTAAGTCGGTCTTTGATCTGTGTAAAGGTATTACTTCTTCCGGCCTTCTCTTTTGTAGTTTCTCATTGGCAGGAAATTTTCCTTAGATGGTTTTTCTGTGACATGTGGGCCCCTTCTGATGGCTTCCAATTTTTCTACAGGTATTACAGGTTCCCTTTTAACAAATTGTACATATTGCCTCCATTTTCTAATAAATTCATTGTACTCTCTTCCACTTGGCCATACTTCATATTCGCCCTCTTGACCAAGTTTTCATAGTGGCTCCAAGACACGATAGATGTTTGCTGTCATATCATGAGCTAACTGCTTTGCATATGCTACACCTGTATCCAAATTCAGAGTGTGCAGTTGTGATATGTCTTTCACAATAGTGGAGCTTGGCAAATTCCATGTCTCCACATATAATACATTTAAACCTTGTAATCTGGAAGTAGAATGTGAAATGTACAAAACAGAGCTTAAGAAGAATGCATCTATATGTACCATAAGTAATTATTTATTTAATTCAACCAGCTTTTTTTTGTTTTCTCCTCTGTAAGGTTTAAGTAAATTGTGATGAACCACTTTTGGTTTTGATTTTGGAGTTTTCTGGATGCGAAAGATAACATCATTTATCTTTTTCTTATGAGATATAGACCTTCCCATGGACAGTATAATTTTCTATCTCTGCTTTTTATATGTGCATTATATAACCACACAAAATCTCCTTTTTCATAGCTGGATATTTCTATCATGATCTTTTCTCATGTGTTCAGAAGAAAGTTTAATCTCTTCCCTTGCAAATGTGTGTATTGTCTCTAATTTCTTTCTTAATCCAATTGCATAATCAGTTTCTATATTTTCCATTTCAGTTTCAACTCTGCCTAGAACAAGGTCTACTGGTAAATTTATATTTCGGCCAAAAACCATCTCACAAGGAGATACACCTGTTGATTCATGCTCTGCTGATCTATATGCCATCATAAGAAGGTCAATATGCTCATACCAGTCTCTTTTATTTGTTGAAAACAAAGCTGAAAGCATGGATTCGATAGTTCTATTTGCCCTTTCCACCATGCCATCAGATTGAGGTCTCTATGGGGTGGTGTGGGTTTTCTCTATTCCAAGTATTTTACAAACTTCCTGAAATACATCTGATTCAAAGTTAGTACCTAACTGCATTGGGTGCCAAAAATGGTTACTACTCTTTCAACAAATTTATGTGCAACAGTTACAGCTTTTTGATTCCTAATTGGGATAGCATCAACCCATTTTGTAAAATAGTCGGCAATCACCAGTAAATATAAATTCTGTTTATTACTTTTTGATAAAGACCCAAGCACATCTATTGCCCATCTTTCCATAGGGGCTCCTACATTGTAGGATTTCATAGATACTTTTACTTTTTTATGAGGTGGTTTCCTGGAAGCACATTGGTCACAAACATTACACCAATGCATTATATCTTTGCTCATGTGTTGCCAGAAGTATTATTCTCTAATTTTTAAAAAAGTTTTCTTAAATCCCAAAATGTTCACCTGTTACACTATTGAGTAACTGTTTCAAAACAACAGCTTTTAAGCTTTGGGGATTAACTATTTGAAATTTTGGTTTCCCTTGCCTGGGTCCCATTTATGGCATAGTAAATTATTGTGTATTTCCAAGGAGTCAAATCTTGCTCAGTAATACTTAGCACTTTCATCTAAGTGGGAAATCTCAGACCAAGTGGGTCTCACACCACTATTTAACCAATGTATCGCCTGTTTTAGCACTGGATCTTCTTTTTGTAGACACTCAGTGTTATTATTCATTGTATTAAGGGTATTGTTATTGTCTGTGTGTCATTTAGCATTTCAACATTTTCTTAGTATCCTTCATGTGGATCCTAGGACCTGGTATGTACCCTATAGCATAGGGAGGAATCAGACTGTTCAGATTTTGACTTTTCACTATCTGCATTTTCATAGTTTCTTTCTGCTCGGGTACAGTAATTATATTCCAGACAAAGACAAGGTCTGTGAGATAAAGCATCTGCATTGTTATGTACATGTCCAGCTCTGTACTATATTTTGAACCGGTAGGAAGACAGAAATTCAATCCAATGGGCAACCTGACCTTCTGGATTTTTAAACCTTAACAGCCAGGTTAGAGAAACATGATCTGTTTTAACTTTAAAATATCTTCCATACAAATCTGGGTAGAAATGTTTTATTGAAGTTACAGTGGCTAATAGTTTTCTACGAGTCACACAGTATTTTCTTTCAGTCCTGCTAAAAGTTTTACTGTAATAGCATATAACCTATTCTACTCAATTTTGTACTTGTGACAGGACTGCACCCAGACCTATATTGTATGCATCAGTGCCCAGTATGAAGAAGTCATCAGGTGTAGAATATGTCAGTATTGGAGAACTTGCCAATGCCCTTTTCATTTTGTCAAAGTGACAGTCTTCAGTCCAGATAAATCTTTGACTCTGCTCAGTAAGCTTATGTAAAGGTCTTGCTAAATAAGCAAATCCATAGACAAACTTCCTATAATATGAACATAGGTCTAAGAATTGTCTAATTTCTTTCACATTTGTGGGTATTGGCCAGTTGCTGACAGTGTCAGTTTTATTAAGATCACTAGCCATACCATTTTCACTTAACAGTATGTCCCATAAAGGATAATCTTTCTAAAAAAAATCCCTTACTTTGGGTTCATCTTAAGGTTTGCATTCCTCAGTCTTTCAAAAACTTTTCTACATGCTCATCAAACGTCCTATAGAAGACTATGATATCATCAAGGTAGATGAGACATAGTTTCCAGTTAGCTTTGATAAGACCTTTTCTGTCAATTTTTCAAATTTTGCAAGTGCTGTACACAATCTAAATGGCATTGTAACAACCTGCCAGAGTCCACCGCCAGGTATAGGGAAAGCAGTCTTGGTTCTGTCTTCAGGACCAACCTTAACTTGCCAATAACCACTTTTTAGGTCAAGAGTGAAGAACCACTTTGATCCAGATAGTGCATCTAGGGTACTGACAATTATTGGAAGAGGGTGACTCTTTTTTATTGTAACATCATTAAGTATTCTATAATCAATGCAAAATCTCAAAGTATTATCTTTCTTTCTTACTAAGACAACTTGAGAACACCAGGGGCTATTAGATTCCTCAATTACCCCATTTGCTGACATATCTTCAATTTCTTTTTGTACTTCTTTCATACAAGCTAATGGAACCATTCAGGGTTGCTGTCTAATAGGTGGTGAATCACCTGTATTAACATGATGTTCAACTAGATCTGTTAAACCCATGTCATTGGTTGATCTGGAGAAAGTATACTGATATTCTTTTAGTAGGTCTTTAAGAACTCCATGTTCAGTCTCAATTCCTTACATGACTCCAGGAATAATGTGTCTAAATGTTCAGTTACAGTACTGTGTTTTCATCTAGGCAAGATTCTGTGACCTTTACCTCATTTACAGTAGGTTGTTATTCTGTACACAAATTGACCACATCAATTGTGGCCACTACAATGTTTTTGTGAAGGTTATACCCCATGTAGTAATATTTAGAAACCTCAAGGGTACAGTACCCAAAGTTGGATTGACAACAGTTTTAGCCAACAATATTTCATTGTTTTGCATGAAGTTTGGTGTTGGTTCCATTAAAGCAGTTGTTTCTTTAATAACTTGGTCAATAAGTTGTCAAGGGACAATAATTTCACTATTGGGAGGGATGATAAAATCATCCAAGACTGAAACAAGGCTACAAATGGGTTCCATTTCAGTTTGATACTACAAGCATGAAATATTTTCCCCTTTAATTGTTATACAGTGTTTTTTTTAATAGAATATCAATAGAATGACTAGCCATGAAGTCTTGACCAAGGATTCCATTCTGTTCTATATTAGCTATGAGAACATCATGCCTAAGCCTTTGAATGCCCAGTGAAATGTCAAGCCAGCACTTTCATAAGAAAGGTTTCCTTTTTCAAGTTGCAGTAACCAAATTTAATTTCATGGGTTCAATCTGAGGTTTTTGCATACTGCCAAACTTTTCTTTAAAATTATGACTAATGATACTAACACTGGCACCAATATCCACAAGCAAATGTACTTGATAATTTTGTATTTTAGCACAAACAAAGAACCCATGTTTACTGTCATTTATATTGCTAATCATAATATCTGTGGGTCTTTCTTTCATTTCTGCTGACTTCTGACCCTCGAATTCAGCACTAACTAGTTTTCCTCTGTCTGTCTGCTCTCTGATTGGCTATTTCTGTCTGTATATGGTTGATTCTGGGTTTTATCCCTACCCTGGAAGCTTTGGTTGCCATTTCTGTATCGTTTATATCTTTGACTTCCATTATAATTCAGCTGGTTGATTTTATTGTAACTCTGATTACCATTCCATGTATTTGTTCGGGTGTTAGAGAAACTCTTCTGTCCAGAGTTACCCCCTTTTAGAGTTTCTATCAGCCGTTTACTTGTACTATTTAGGGATTTGATTGATTCATTTTTGGGTTTTTAATGTCAATTTCCTCCTTTTTATTGGGGGGTGCCTGCTTTAGGGTCTGACAGTTACACAGTCCCTCTTTGTCTTTCAGCAAGTTTGTGTGCTTCGAGAAGGATAGCATGACTTTCAGTTTCATTGATAGTTTTGGGCCCAAGTTCCCATATATGAAACCTTATTTCTGAATCTTGGATAGAGTCAATGAAGTAATCAATAGCCAAAATGTTCAATAAGGCTGAGTCAGCTGATGGATAGGCTAACCAGGTTAATTTTTGAACAGCTTGTACCAGTTCTGATAATGATTCATCTTTTCCCATAACTCTTGTTTGCAAGTTTGCTTTATACATTTCTGACTGTTCAGCTGATACAAATCTGATATTTAGTATCCAAACCAAAAATCAAAATCTTGCCTCTCTCTCTCTCTCTTTCTCTCTAGGGCTCAACTCTATTAAAACTCCCCTAGCACTACCACTAAGACTTCCAGCCAGATATAATGATTTTTCATGATAGTTCCAGTTATTGATCTGTGCAACAATTTCAAATTTGAGAAAAATACTCTTCAAAATCTTCATGCCCATTATACTGCTGGGGCTTGATTT
Organism: Potamilus streckersoni; assembly: GCA_016746295.1. Classification (NCBI taxonomy): domain Eukaryota; kingdom Metazoa; phylum Mollusca; class Bivalvia; order Unionida; family Unionidae; genus Potamilus; species Potamilus streckersoni. The sequence goes on from JAEAOA010002245.1 coordinate 18,117, forward strand.
TGACTTGTCCCTTACCACTGTCAGGGTTTGGGTTTTAAGGAAAAGAAGGTTCCATATGATTTTTATTTTTGTTTGAGTTTTGGATAGGTGAGCTAGTATTTCTATAATCTCCATGAGAAAATCTATTTCCAGTTCCTTCTATAGAAATTTGTTTTTCCAAAGAGTTTACATGATTTTTAAGAGAATTAAAATCTTTCCTTAGCTCTCTTACATTTTCATTCACTTCTTGTTTCAGTGAATCTTTCATATCCAGTAAACTTCTCATATTTTCTTGTTTAAAGAGATCTAGATGCTCAGTAAGTTTATTTAAGGTATGAATGCACTAAGAGCCATGTTTTGTATATTTTCAGATGGAGAATCAAAATGGTGCAAAATTGGAGTTTCATCCTTCTGACTGACTCAAGCACTGGACTCAGACTGATCTATTTCTCTTGGAAAAATTATTTCAGAATCATCCATTTTTTATTTATAATTTTTAATAAAAGTTGTTCAATAACATTCTGTTATTTTATTCAATTGTTTGCTTTTGTTAGACGTTTTTTTTTTTTTAAAAAAAGAATTAAAAATGAAGTGTTCTTTTGGTCCACTAGACACTGGAAACATTTCTGGAAAATACAGAAAAATATTTTCCTTTAATCCAACTTTTGACACCAATGTAACGTTTTCTTTTCTCCAAATAAGGGCAATGTTTTCATAAAAATAAAAGGTTCGTCCCAGCCTAGCACTTGACCAAATGAAAACTAAGTCCGGATAAGTAAAATATAGTAGATTGATTTAATACAAACATTGGAATCAAACAGTACAGACAGTCATATTACATATGCATATACAATATGTATGGTTTACCCATTTATGGGTATTGATATGTACCCAATGCTGGAGAAATGTACAGGTTTACAATTACTCCATAATTTTTTAAATACTAAATATTTTATATTTTGTGGCTTAGTAATGTTAGTAATTCCCTTACTTTACTTCTTTGCACATACACACATTATTGCATATATTATATTTTCTTTGGGACTGTTACCCACGATTATAGAGAAGATTTTAGAAGTATGACTCCATACATGGAGAAAAATGGTAATTTGGAATGTATTTCCAAATAGGATAAATTTATAGTTCATCTAATATTGTTATGGGTGGTTTTAATACAATTTCAGTGTTACCTGAAGCATTGCCATACCCATGGTTTATGCTTTTGTTTCTTTTATTACAACCGCTCAAGTTGGTGTTTTGATGTGTGAAAGTCGCTGTCGTCTGCCAATGCAGATGCATTTATGGTAGCTAATGGAAACTCAGTCAACCAATGAAAACGCGTAACGCTTCCCGCCTCGTGACGTAATTTCAATACCTCCACACTGGAGAGTGTGGTACTGAAATGACAACGTGAGTCATAATACAGCTGAGTTGAAAAAAATTAAGCATGTTAATCAATGAATCGTGAAGGAGATACGTTGATATTTACGAAAGTATGAATCAAGGTAACTAAATATAGTAATATCGAGACACATCATGTTTAATGTGTTTCAAAACGTATTTCAAGCGTGGCAAGCTTCCATAGTGTGACAGCCTTCGGTTACGTGAAGGAATCTTCGTTCTTCTTTCCATCATGACACATCGCGAGGGTTGGATGTATTTGCGTGATTTATTAGGAAATGAGGACATATGACTAAAAATTCGTTATATTTTCAACAGCAGCTGTTAATATTTTAACTTAACCATCAATCAATTATATTTCTTTTTTAACATATTTTGTCATCTTATATAACGATTGTAGATTAAACTCAAAGTTTGTTCAAACTTTGACGCGTCATTTTACCTCCAACGGAATCTATCGTAATAAATCTGTCGCTGATCACTAACGCGTAGACGTACAACTGCGCTGCTTGAACTTCTCTATTTGTCCAGGTAATTTCAATATCAGCTGTTGAGTCAATTGCTCGCTCGCTATTTTTACTAACATCAAAATGAAATATTGGATAAAGTGTACGAAATTCTCAGAGATTTGAAATCCATCCCCAAAATCTTGATGTTTTTGCATTGGATCGAGCAGATACATGAAAGGTCTCGTAATATATTTATTATCTTTATCTTCAAAATTATGTTCTTTCGCTCGTTCCGGATATTGTTTTAAACCTAATCTAGCATGCATTCGTTTAACTTAGGCGTTTTCAAATATCCCATTATTTTGTTGTTGGTCGCGCCTGGTGTTGAAATACGACAAATAAATGCTTCGGCAGTTTGTTTGATGTTGCGTTGGCGTCTGTAGCTGGTAAGAATATACCTAGTGAGGTTGCATTTACAATAAGAAAAGTTAAAACAATTACAACATCTGCAGCGGCTTTGGTGGCGCTCTACAGTTTCGTATTTAGCATAGGGTTAAAATTTTAAAGAAAAAGAGTTTCCCCGGGTTTCCTCACTAATTATACTGGCTATTTAAAAGAGACTTTGTATATCTTAGGTATTGTTCAAAGAACCTTTAATTCCCTTTATTTTGATGTATGATTGATGGGTGTAATATGGGTTAGAGAATATACAGCTTGGCCTTACTGCAGATGTGCACCTTTCAAAAAAGTGCTAGCTCTACTGGCTCATTTTCACTTCTCGAACTTCAGAGGTAAATTGTAAAAAAAAAGAGCCGATAACTTTTTTTTACTTTTTATGTATTTGGTAATTCAGTCATTGCACTTTTAGAAGCTGAAATTATCTAGTTTGGCAAAATTCATTTTCCATATTTTAATAGCTGCCAAGAATAGTGTACTTTAGACAAATTTAGCTTGATTTTTGGAGCACAAGGGAGCAGTCATTTTAGTTAGCAGTGTCCTAAGATCATTTAAAATTTCCAAAAGTACAATATCCAAAGACATTTCATCCAGATTACATGAAAGTAGTATATAGGTATGCCAAAATTCTCTCCACTGTGCATGTTTAAAATGCAAACAACTTCAACTTACATACATCACTCTCTTAAAAGTACATAATTACTGGTGAGCGCCACCATAAAGAGTATATAGATATTTGTATGATTTAATTTTGATTGTATGGCTGAAATATTTAAGTCACAAGCATCAAAACAGTCCTTTGTAATAATTGTCCTATATTTTCCCCCCTCAGAACAGCATTTATTAGAGTCAGAGTATTAAATCGGTACAGCCCCCCTCCTTATGATAAAAAGTGAACTATTTTAAAAATGTGCATTGCATTTTGTCAACATAGCAACCAGTGTTATGCTGATAGACAGGAACATGAAACTAGCCATATTTATTCCTAAGATGTCAACAATAAATTTTACAGTTATAAAAGGGATATAACAGGTGAGGTTCATAAAGGTCAAAGGGTAAAATATTAACTAATTTTTTTATATGGAAGAAAGCAAATTTGCTTTGTTATCATTTATTTTTTAATTTCATTGCAAATAAATGAAATGAAACATTTTCACTATGTATTTCTTTTATTTAATGCAACAGTTTTCAATTTAAGATGACTTTATTTCTATATTCTAAGACTTCTAATATCTTCATAATGAAGGTCACTACTCACCCAAACATGCCTCAGCAAATTAGGTATGCTAGAGCAAAAATAAGCATAATTAGCTTATTTTCATGAATAAAATCATTGTTAATGTACCATTTTACTCAGAAAATCATACATCATAATATGAAAATAAGAAAAATAATTGCATAAATGTTTATATTTGTTTTTAAGGTGGCGCTCTACAGTTTCATATTTAGCATAGGGTTAAAATTTTAAAGAAAAAGTTTCCCCGGGTTTCCTCGCTAATTATACTGGTTATTTAAAAGAGACTTTGTATATCTTAGGTATTGTTCAAAGAATCTTTAATTCCCTTTATTTTGATGTATGATTGATGGGTGTAATATGGGTTAGAGAGTATACAGCTTGGCCTTATTGCAGATGTACACCTTTAAAAAAAAAAAAAACGCTAGCTCTACTGGCTCATTTTCACTTCTCGAACTTCAGTGGTAAATTGTAAAAAAAAAAGAGCCGATAACTTTTTTACATTTTTTTTTTATGTATTTGGTAATTCATTCATTGCACTTTTAAAAGCTGGTATTATCTAGTTTGGCAAAATTCATTTTCCATATTTTAATAGCTGCCAAGAATAGTGTACTTTAGACAAATTTAGGTTGATTTTTGGAGCACAAGGGAGCAGTCAGTTTAGTTAGCAGTGTCCTAAGATCATTTAAAATTTCCAAAAGTACAATATCCAAAGAAATTTCATCCACATTACATGAAAGTAGTATATAGGTATGCCAAAATTCTCTCCACTGTGCATGTTTAAAATGCAAACAACTTCACCTTACATACATCACTCTCTCAAAAGTACATAATAACTGGTGAGCGCCACATTTAGCTCCTTGCAACAAAACACTTTCTAGAACAGTTTGGTTGATTAAGCTACAGCACGTCCAGTATCTTTAAACCACATCATGATCATTACAGTTGATCTCGAGTAATCATGGGAAAACAATATAGTATTTAAGACTGTACTTGCAACTTTTAAGTGACTCGAAACATTTTCTAGTTTGATTAGCTATTTGATATCCAGCACTTTTAAATAAACATCAAATATCATTTATAAGAGATACTTTGGCTCCAGCTGCAATTGTAACAGGCGGATTAGCTACTGTCATAATCTGATTGTGAACTTTTAACATTGCCTTATATGGCAGCAGAAATATATATTCGTCTCGAGAATTAAATGTTCTCATACCAGTTGTATTTGGTTCATTAGAATTTTCATCGAGATACTCGACATACTCAAAATTATGTTACTCTGTCATCGATATCATAAGTTTCTGCTAAGACAAGATAACTTTTAACAGACATTTTTATATATTAGATTACCTTATTTTGTATTTATGATTTTCTAACGATTTGTTTTCTCTAACGTTTGCTATGTATTTGGCGCTGTTACTTTAGATATTAGTTTTTGTATAATCTGCTCGCCAATTGGTGATAAAGGGTTTCTCGTCATCATTATCAAAGCATGTTGAATTTCTTTAGTTGGAGCGATTTCTGATATAACTTGCTTTATCTCAGATATAGACAGTGCACCCTTAATTATATTAGCTATTTCTTGACCCAACGCAATCTCAGCGGCAGATGCAGCTCCAGTTGCAAAAGCTTTACCTGCATCAAGTGCAATTGGTGCAACATTACGCACGATTCCCGAAACATTTTCAATAACTTTAGTAAATATATTTTTTTAAAAAAATCTCACTATTTTTCTTTGATCAATGTTTTTTTGTTTCATTATATCTGAGGTTGCATACTTTTTATTGTCAATCACGAAGTGATGGCGCGTTAGTGTAAAAAATATGCAACATTTTCGTTCTTCAGATCTAGTTCTTTTCTAGACTGATCTATCAATTGCATATTTATTGTTATTTAATTTTTAACATTTAACGGATAACAGATAATATGATGCGGAGTAATTTGCATGAGATAACCTGGCGGAACTTCTGGTGAGAATCTGTAAATTGTTTGTCCTTTGCTGCCTTTTGCTGTGTAAGAACCAGATGTTGTAGAGCAATTTACTAATATTGTATTTACGTCAGGTGTATTTACCGGCAGTTCACCGTCAAATGTAATGGGTTCATTGGGATCTAAATAATATGCTTTATGTTCAAATCCATTCAGTGGTGCAATACTTCTTGATGACCAGAGGTTAACTGATATTTTTTTAAATTGTCATTCTAGCTCGTAACCTGTTATAATTTGCTGCTAACTCAAAATTATCAGGCTTCAATCTTCTCTTTTTGATTGATAAGTTCTTTTATAATCCTGTTTAGATCTGTGATATTATAAGCTTCTTGTGGAATTTTGTTTTCCACTTCGTGTCTCTTATTGAAAAAGTTACAAACTCATCATTGACTCCAGTTTTCACGTTAGCCATGGCACTCCAGCAAGTGCAGGAAATTGGAATAATTTCATAATGTTTTCAGTATCAAGTTGTATGGGCGGAATATAATTTACTGAAAAATTTGCACTATCTTTTGCAGTGCACTAGAGTCTAGTAATACTGTTGTTGATTTTTTTTATATTAAATCATTTTACTGAATTAACATTTACAACATTAACATTTATATAATTAACATTTACAAAATTTAATCGCCCAGATGAAGTTGCGGTATAAAGTTTCGTATTTGTCAGATGTTAATTAATTGTCCTATCTTAGATAATCAAGTATGTTAATTTCACTATCAATTTCAGCACTATATTCTTTTGATGATATCAATATCATTAATCTTTCTATCATTTAGGCAGTTGTAAATATTTTTACACCTATTCCAGTTTTTACTATTGCAGCTCCTCTATATTTTTATCGCAAGTTTCATCGACTGATTTAAAATTTCTTTGAAATTTCCATCCTTTACCGTATTCCTTTTTTCTATACTTTTCCGTTGCTGTGTAAAAGACATGAGCGATTACACTTTTCCTAATTCTAGCAAAGAGCGGAAATATATCTTCTTTCTTTTTAGTTGCTATTAGTTGTGCATTAGCATTATTACTATCTGTAATTATATTATCTAAATCACTAATAAGTTTATCGTATTTTTTGGTTAAGTTTTTATATTATCAATTTCATTTATATTCTTCTGTTATTTTCTTATTGGCTTTTTGCAGCAAAAATTTACTTTTTCATCAATTTTTATTAATATTAATGTTAATTCGCCGACTTTTTCTTGCTCTTTTTCAATATCCTCTATTTTTTTGATAATTTTTCCAACATGGTCTTAATTTTTTATGAACTCAATTCTGCTAATAATTTTTCGAAAAAAAAATCGGATTATTGATCAGCCGGTTTAGTTCAATTTGTCTAGCGGTAGAATCAAATATATTTCCTACAAGAGCCTTAGCCAATTTTTTTTTTCTCATCAGATCTATCAACAAATTTTGCAGCAGCTGCTTTTTGATGTTATTTAACAACTTCAACCGAACCTTTTTTTCAGCAGTTGCTTAAGTTCTTCTTCTGATAGTGGTTCAGTTTTTGCCGATTGTTTACCAACTAGTGTTTCAGTAACTGATTTGAGAATCGTAGCTGTTGTTTCTGCAGGAGATACTTGTCCGCATCGTGCTTACTGTACTTTTTGCTTAAATTCTGCTTTGAGATTGAGCAAGATCTTCTATATGTTGTCTATATTTTGCTAGTTTATCCATAATTAGTATATAGAAATTTTTATAAAATTGAACAAAATAATGAATAATTTTCCGTGAAAAATACATTAGCGCAAGTAAAGTTCAATACAGTAGCGAAACATTTTAGTCGGATCATTTGTAAGTTTATCAAATAAGAAAAAGTCATATTTATTTTTTGTAGCTCTATGATATAATTCGTTAAATTTATTTTTTGTTACATCACCGGAATGCTCTCTTTCGATATTTCTAACGTCAACATTGTCCAGTTTTGGAAATAATTTAAAATATCCAATATTTCGCCGAATAAATCTGTCAACATTATAGAAACTTTTAACTAAATAAATAGAATTACATTTCGTATTTCGCGACAGTGAAAAATATGATCTTATTTTGTTCATCTCCATGTTATTTAGCGGAATATCATCAAAAACTATTTTATGTTGATTCTAGTCAAGTTAATTAACTGCAACAATATCTTCTGGTTGTCTGGTTATAAAACAAATCTTCACCAGCCTCAAGATCATCACGAAGTTTGTCATTATATCTGCTTAGTAACTCGTCCTTATCTTGCTGAGGATTAATTGTATAAATGTAAACTCCATCGTAGTTAAAAATATTAGTGAGAATCAAATTCATTGGCAATTTTTTTTTCTGATCCAGGTTGCCCAACAATAAGATAATGACAGTCTGGAACTTCATTGTTATGTTTTTGTTTCACCAACCGCTCTGTATAAAAGTTTAATATCGATGATTTTGCCATCGATGTTATATAATTTTATGCCATATTAAACTAACTAATGTTAACAATTTTATATAAGACAATAAATAATGAGGTAATATACAAAATTTGAAACATTGACAGGAGATTCATGGACTGAAGACTATCGAGGTGACTTCTCTAAGTATGCAACTCTTGATCAGCTAAGAAATGAAATTGATAATTTATTAAATGTCACAATGTGGATCAAAATGAAGTTATTTTTCAGTATAAAAAGGACGATTAAAAACAGTTAATGTACTGCTGTCTGATGTACATGTACGAATTCCCGCAGCGGTTGTTAATAATAGTTACTTTTACTAACCAAGGTAAAATACGATATTCTGGTAGGTCAGGTAATGATTATGTCAAAAAGCTGGTAAATCACTCACGGGAACTATTATGAATCAAATTGCAAGCCTTGGAAATCCAACCACAGACAGTGACGCTGCAACAAAGAAATACGTCGACGATCAAGAATCTAAGTACGTATTGGTCAACGGTGCTACAATGCGTGCATTTCACAACATGAACAATAATGGCATTAATAATCTCAGAACTTTGTTAACAACAATCAATAATGAAATGACCACACTCAAAACTGATTTTACTAATGACGTAGGTACGTTTTTAAATTTTCGCATAAACAGAAACACTAATGAGTTTTTGGAAGTCCACCAACTGTTGATTTTTAACTCGCTGTTATTAACACCAAATTAACCGATATTTTCAGTGGCATTGCTAATATCGTTGAGAAAACGAATCTGATTAAAATTCAGCATTAATTAAATATTGTGTACACAGTGGCATCTGAATCAGCACAATGGTCAAAGCAAAACAACACCCTCAAACACTGCATAGGTCACTGGCGTCTACAGGCTATCCGTGTTTAGCAGTGCAAAGTTTAGTATATTTACCATATTCAAATGGCGTCACTCGACTTATGATTTCTCTGGGTGTCTATAGTGTTAAAGATGTCGAACAAACGTGTATGCTGATAGCATCTACAAATATTGACCGCAGCGTCATACTGGTGGTGTCTGAAATTTGTTGCCAAACCACCGCAATTAATGACTTAATCTAACTTGGAGACTATGTAAATAATTATTATATAATGAAAAAGTATAGTTGATTTCAATCATATTTAAAAAGAAATTCCAAAACAAGATGTGGATCCGCTAATACTATCCTACAAATATTATCATAAAAACCTTTGGATGCGTGAAAAAATGATAGTATTATAACAAAATACTTCGGATAATATCATATTTACCACTCCTAATGACCAGTTCTGTTATAATTTCACGTGCAGCATAATTAAATCCTTTTTTGCTAATAATATTGGGAAGTGCTGTTTCTCTTGGAACAGCGTGCAAAAAGATTGAACCTCGATTTATAAGACATATAATGTAACTTACAGGTGTAAAATATGATAGAAACGATTTGATACGTGAATTTCGTATTATTGACAGTATGTTAACATATCATACCAATGAGAGTCAGTAAGTATGAAAAAGATTATCAAAAAAGTTATAATGACATTGTTTGAAATTTTATGTAAAAAAATAATGTTTAAAAAATGTCACTTTACTGATTTTGACCGAAAAAAATGTCACTTAACTGATTTTGACCGGTGAAGAGGTCGCCTGGAAAGTACCTAAGAAGTAAATTCTAACTGCCTTATGTACTGCTGTTTTCTATTAATTATGTGATGAGGCATTCTGATTTACTTATCTGTTTTTTTTTTGCTGCATCTACATGTTTTATTTTGTTGATATAATCTACATGGTTTTTTTTGCTCATATAATCGGCATGTTTTTTTTTTATATTTTGCGTGGGCGTTCTTGTCTGATACTGAAACATATATACTTGCAAGGCTTGCCTGATGTATAGTATTATTGATTTTCAGTCTGTGTATATTGCAAAAAAAAAAATTTCTTTATATTTATTTTAATGTTTGGATGATGTATAGATTTCCAGATTGCATAAATGAGGCAACATTTGTTACAAAATTTCCGGTAGATTAATTTTTTTTTAATTTATTGGAATGCTGGTTAATTTATTTGTTTAATAATCAAACATATAACAGAATAACGGGGAAATATTTTTATACCTCGCTGTGAAAGTGATTGTAGTAGTAGAACCAAAGGCTGGGGATGGGCTTATCTAATTTTAAAATATATTAGAGTTAGAAAAAAGCCTTTAAGTTTTAGGAAAATCGTTCTTGGGTGGAATTTTAAGTCCTGAGAGAATAAATTTATAATTGTTCTGAGAGAGGCAGAAGGCAGGGATAATTCTGTGCAAAGACCAGCCTTATATCTTACTACTCACATAAGGGAAAAAGAAGTGCCAGTGAAAACAAATAAGTTTATCCCATGTCATAGCCTAAGTTCTAACGCTCATATTTATCAAATGATAGTGAAAAACACTTGAAGTTATGTATTCCACTCTTTTTTAAATACATATTAATGTTAATCTAACGTTTTCATCACAAACAACTCTTTCCGAGATAAGTATTTTCCAGTAACACATAGTGAACGCAACAATTTAATCTCAGCAGCACATGGAAGGGGATGATAATGCTGGAGTAGCATGAGAATTTGAGTTGAATAAAGTTCTATTTTATGCAGATATTATTGTTTAAATACCTCAGTTACATTATGGACAGTACATTAATGGAAATTAGAGTGCATGCAACATATTTATTTACTTCTGTATTGCGCTGCTTGTGATAGGCTTTTCTTACTAGTTGCGGTTTGACATTTGTGGTACTTGTGGCACCCCCCCCCAGGGATAGAAGAATGTCTGGTACCGCTGTCGGCTTCAGTCTTGCCCTGGCATTTAAATATCATAAATCAGCACGTCTCTCTGGATCAACTTCATACTGATCTTTTGAAAAATGCAGGCTGCAAAGTCTGTTAGTTACCTGCTCAACGTTTTCACGACCACAGCAATGGATCCAAGCCTTTCGTCGGATTTTATCTTCTTTCGGAAATCGAAAAAATTAACAGTCGAATTGTTGTTGCCTCCAAACGCTGGACAGTGGGCAATCTTGGAAAATCTTGGAAAACAAACTCGAATACAAGCACTAATAAGCTGGCTACTCTCAAGCACAATGATCCAACAGGATGCTGAGCAATGGACGATAGCAACAAAAAAAATCCTATGACGTCACGTCAATTCAACCTCGTTTCTACTGGACAAACATGCAAATCCGAACGGAACCATCGCGCAATTCATTCCCGACAAAGCATTGCAAATCTTCATCGGTGTAACTGAGTCGCCCGAAACTATTATTTAATTTATCTTCGGCAACAAATAAGTAATATAACCAGTTTTAATTGTATGTTACCTATTCCTTTAAGTAAAATGATCACGTGACTCTTTATAATCTGATACAGGGTAGCATTATTACATTTACTGTAGAATATTGCAATTACTGCTTATATTTCTCAAAACCAATGAAAATTTCAGACTACAGAATGAACTAAATGTTTAAAAAAACATAAGAAAATTGGTGCCAGTATATCTGCTCTCAACAGTTTTCTGGTGTTTTGCCGTCCACTGCGAACCGTTGTGACTTTGTCTCTAGCTCTGATTTTTAACCCATGGGTCACGACCCCTAACTGGGTTGCTAATGGGTCACCAAAATCAGCATTAATAATTAAAAGTTCCTATCTATTGGTTTTTGTAGCATTTGATGGGTCGCGAGTCTAACACCACAAACCTATCAGCGTCACCGCCCTAAAGGTTAACAATCACTGCTCTAAAAGAATCACGCAAGCCTTCCACCAGCAAAATTTCAAGTGCAATATTTCCTTCGTTGATTTATTTCTTTAGCTGTCATAACAAGTATGACCGTTTGTTCTTTTATTTGTTGTTTGTTTTTAAGACATCTTATTTCTGTCTCTATATTACTGTCATTCTCTTTTCGTTCGGTCAGTCTTTCTGTCTAATGATCGACTTTATTCCCACTTGTTGCTAGTCTTAGGAAAGGAAAGGATAAAGGTAACGTTCTGGGAAAATGCATGTGGAGGTGTGCCGCCTGCTTGCAGTAATGGAGTATTTTTCATGCCAAGTTGTACATGAAAACGTATCTTTTTTTTCCCTCCAATATAATGTGCGGTTCACAGCGCATGAATATGTCCATAACTGATCACATAAGTATCATCCGACTGAAGTAATAATTTTCCTAATTAAATTAAAGGGATAAGATTAAAAAATTATTCATTTAAATCAGCATGAACATATTTAACTGATCTACAATGTACTACATTGTATAGAAGGTATCTGGCTAATACACCAATAAATATATTAAATAGGCAGTGGAAGCTGTGTATGATGAATGAATCTAAATTTATTGAATATAGATAGGAATCTTTTGAGTGTCTGGACGCTGGTCTGAGAGACACATCTGTATCACAAAATAGATACATGAATATAAAGGTATGGTATTTGATGGGGATTGGGGCTGGGTGACACATTGTATCAAAATTAACGTTCGAATCTCCATGATATAATAAGGATCTAAAGGGGGAGGGGATGAGGGCAGTGTATCTAAATTTGATGTATGAATCTAAAACTATGGTATGGTATAGATATAAATTTTTTGACGGGCTTGGTGACACGCCTGTATAAAAAGAGAGATACATGAATATTAAGGTCTGGTATATAGATAGGATTCTTTTCAGGGGAATTGTGGCTGAGTGACACATTGTATCCAAAATTGATATTCGAATCTAACTCCATGATAGATATTAATGATGATGGTCCACAGTTTCGTATTTTGCATAGGGTTAGAGTTTTAAAGAAAAGAAAAGACGTTTTATAACTTATACATTGTTCAAGAATTTTTAATTCTCTCTATTTTGGTGTGTGATTGATGGGTGTAGTTTGGGCTATAGATTATACAGCTTGTTGGCTTTACCAATTTGTTTTAAAACATATCCCCGCTATCTCTGCTTGGTCGTTTTCACGACCTGGACATTGGACGTAAATTGTAAAAAAAGAACCCCTAAATTTTTTGTTTTAAAAATTTGGTAACTCGTTCATTACACTTTAAAAATCTGGTCTTGTCTAATCAGGAAAAATTCGTTTTCCCCTTCTTTCCACTAACTCAGGCTGCCCTTTCGAACGCTTATGAATTCAGTTTGATTAACTGTGTGATTAAATCATGAATAATTTCCACAAGTAAGGATTCCAAAAAGAAATTTCAACACAGTACATGAAAGTAACATAGAGATATCCAACATTCTCTCATGATGCAAATTGCAAATAACCTCACCTTACACCTGTCACTCTCTCAAAGATTTCGTAAATACCTGTATAGAGCATCCAGTGGAATCTATCGAGAGGGGAGGAGATGGGTGACACATTTATATCCAAAATATCATAATATTAGCTATCCACAACCCAACACCCTGACGTCATTCATCGATGCGAAATTTGTGACAATTAGTCATCACATTTTCTGCAATTTTTAAAAGTTTAGTCGAAGATGTGTTTATTACAAATGAGCAGTTGTACGTATCACGCTGTGTTCAAATTTTCAAGTAAAATGTGAAATGGTTTAAGTCGGCAACAGTCTAACTACACATTGAAAACATCTCATACAACTGATATTTTTTTCTTTTAGATTATAAACCATGACAACAAAAGAAAATGAATCCTCGTCTAAAAGTGAAGAACAACCCACATTCCCGAAGGAATTCAATGGTTTACCGGTAGAAATTGATTATGACGGGGCGGGGCGGCCTTTCCCCTCAGTAATAGTGGACGATCAGAAGTTTTCTTTGGGTATTATTAAAAGCGTGATCCCTGGTGGAAATATTGTAGAACATATCCAGAACATTCGTAACCTCTCTGCTCGAGACGATGATGTGCTTATTTGTACCCATCGAAAGTCCGGTAATCGCAGTTTTAGATCTCTCTCTCTCTCTCTCTCTCTCTCTCTCTCTCTCTCTCTCTCTCTCTCTCTCTCTCTCTCTCTCTCTCTCTCTCTGTGTGAAGTTATGCGATTAATATATTTGCGGAGATCTATCACACGTTTATTAAAAGCGTTAATGTGACACAGATTACCCTATGGTTTATATTAATAATGATCTAAAGACTTACTACAGATGGTAGGGTGAAACTATATCGATAATAATGTTGTAGGAATGAATTCAACGTGACCATCATGCAACAGTATATTTCATAGTACAAAATAATCAATGAAAAGTATATCTAATGCTAATTATTTTATTATAATATGCGCTCATTTTGTTTCAAGGAACGCACTGGATTTGGGAAATTGTTTCCATGTTGCGGAAAGGCATAGCTGAATACGACACTAAAATCAAAGAAACTGCAATGTTTGAATTTCTTTCCAAAGAACAACTCGAGGCGCTCGAGTCACCTAGAATTCTCAACACTCACTTCTCACTGCGCATGCTCCCAATAGACCTGCTTGAAAAGAAGCGAAAGATAATCCACCTTATGAGGAATCCTAAGGATGTAGTGGTGTCCATGTACAATCACTATAAGTCACTGAGAATTGGAGTAGGCCGTTTTTATTCAGGGACCTTCTCAGAATATTTGTCGCTTTTTTATTCTCTTGGTAGGTGATCCATATGCTGACGCTAATATAAATCACGACAATTGCACTAGGATACAATTTATCGAGGAAAATTAATTCGCATTAGTATTATATATATATATATATATATATATATATATATATATATATATATATATATATATATATATATATATATATATATATATATATATATATATATGTCAGAATAAAAAGTAAAAGTAAAATTATATATATATATATATATATATATATATATATATATTGATTGATTGATTGATTGGCAATATATTTTCTGATTGTAGCATTATTAACACATTCATGACTCATGATACAGGTGAGGTTGCCACGAATACACTGGAACTATTTAAATATTTTATAGCAATAAGGTATTGATCTTAGAGTTTTAGTTCTATTAATTTCTTTACGCCCCACCGAACATCATTCTACGCGTAATATTTCTTAATTGTTTCTTAGGATCTTGATAGATTGTGGGTTATTAGCTTGACGCCTAATAGATGGCGTAACCAGTTTAAATCCTAAATAACGACACGAGATGCTCTCTTCACTTTCATAAAGGCTACACAGTTCCATAGGTTTACAAATACAACGTGTTTTTCTTTACAGAGGGGGAAGCAAAGGGCGGCTGGAATAAATATGTTCGAGACTTTGAAAAGTTTGCGAAGGGAAACCCTGATTACCCCATTTTGACCCTCTACTTTGAAGATCTCAAACAGGTATTACGCTTATATAAGCGCTGACGTATGTATGTATGTATGTATGTATGTATGTATGTATGTATGTATGTATGTATGTATGTATGTATGTATGTATGTATGTATGTATGTATGTATCTTTGTAATTTTCTGATGAAGATGAAATTAGCATTGGAATGGAAATGTGCCGAAAGTGACTTTTATAATAATAGTTTTTTGTGTACAACCCGCCAACACACACACACACATGTGCGCAAGTAACCCCTTCTTGCTTTCTGTTTTCCCCCCTCTGACAAGCTGTATAAGTGACTGTTTCAAAAGCTACATCACATAGCGTATTTAAGATATTATTTTCAATCATTAGTCTATATTATGCAGATATCGTTTTTCCTCCTACACTTGCACTGATACATTTGCTCTTGCTAAGAACTGTTGTTATGGACTCCTATGAAGCTGGTATCGAACCCGTGAACAGCGGCACTTATCGATTAGCTCCTGTGTACCAACACCCTAATCCTGATCGTAATGCGTGTCCCCTAACCCAGCCCCAGAAAGGGACGGATAAGGTCGAAAGTAATAATAAGATATGCACGAGAACTCATTCACTTCACAGGCGGAATTTTTTTTCTCCATTTTATTTAGGCTTGAACTGTGACTTTATCCCTTTCGTAATTGGTGCCGTATCACGACACACATACACATATGTCTGTGATTGTAAGAAAAAGCCATAAGACGGCGGCAGAAGTTGCAGCAAGAAGTGACATGTTTCTTTAATACTTTTATTACTTTCAAGGTTGAACATGAGTCTCAGCTTCTTCTTCTTGACAATAATATCAATAATAATAATAATAATAATAATAATAATAATAATAATAATAATAATAATAATAATAATAATAATGTCCTTTGTGGTTCATGATCATCAGTCTTACAGTCCCACTCGAACACAAGAATTCCATTATCAGGGACATTTCCTTGTAAGTGCTGATAGTTTAAATCTACAAAATTGGAAGAAAATATCTTTGTACGCATATGTGACTTAGGTATGCAATAAGAAACTTTTATAAAAATACATTTCAGGACCCGAAAAAGGAGATTACAAAAGTGGCCAAGTTTCTCGATGTTTCCTACACGGAGGGGTTCATAACAGCTGTAGCGGAAAGATGCGAATTTGAAAATCTCAAAAAGGCAAACCAAGAAATCAAGGATGACTATATCACTAGAAAACTTGCATGTGATGGAAACCAATTTATATACAGAAAAGGTAACTCACATTCTAAAAATAATTAAACACAGTAAAGTTAAATGATGTAAAATACTTCGAGTAAAAAAATGAAAAGCCCCCAACAATAATTTAGTAACAAATGAAAAAATACATGTGCTAAAAATGGACAATACATACTCCCGCATAAGCCGAGTAAGATGCAAACAACAAAGATCCTGATCTGGCGTTGCATTATGCGCCGGTAAGTCAGGATCCGTATTGTATCTTCTACTAAGCCCTTGTAACGAATAATAGATCCAAATCTACGGGCGAATTATGCAACGGCTGTCTGGGTATGTGCACTTTGCAGTTTTGATTCATAAATAAGCGAGTACATAATGTACACGAAAAGAGCGAGAACTTTGCACCAGGAAAGGCAAACAAAAATTAAGCTGGAGGCAGCGATATCAATTTATAATGAAAACCTTTATTATGTAAACTTAAGGTAGTAGTAGCAGTTGTGGTGGTGGTGGTAGTAGTAGCGTTAGTAGTAGTCGCAGTAGTGTCAGTAAAAGAAGAAAACAAATTAAGGCTTTTTTAATTTCTTAGCTTGTCGAACTTCTGCTTTCAAGAGTATGGATAGATGTAGCTATAGGTTGATAGAAAGATGGATGGATTGATGGAAGGACGGTTGAACGGATGAACGGAGAGATAGACAGAAAGGTTGATGTATGGATGGACGGACGGGCGTCAGAGAGATAGACCGAGATATGTGTTGATAGAGTATATTGTGACTGTATATTATTATAACTTTCTCCCATGTGCGTAGATTCAGAGATGAATGGAAAAAATACTGTTGGTGTTTGTTTCGTTTCAGGAACTGTGGGTGACTGGAAAAACTGGTTTACTGTCGCGGAGAATGAATTGCTTGACGAGACCTTTGAACGCTGGATGTCTGGCAGTGAACTTAAATTCAAGTTTTCATTGTAATCGTCTAATACGTACCCAATCAGTATCAAACACAGAAAATAAATCCAGTCTTTCCTAGGAACATCATAGTTGCAGGAACCGTTCGATAGCTGGAACAAAGTATATTCTGTCAACGCACTGCTACAACATGGAGTTCTCCTTTTTAAAAAAAAATATAACCAGAACACGACAAACAGAAGTAAAGGAGTGGTGGCAATATAATATTTGTAATGTTTTCTTCTACAAATTGAGATCATGCATGTTTCACTTATGATAATTCATTCTGCCGTTTGTGCGATTTTGGTTGTAATATAAAAGTGGTTGTCTTATCTTTCGTTTTAATACAAATTATAACTAAACCTTTGGGTTTTTTTTATAATCCTGTCACAAAGCATTTAACGCAGATTTTCGTTTTAAATAAATGAGTTTTATTCAGTAATTTTATGAGTTATAATCAAAGTTAAAAATAAAGAATTCATAAAAGAAATAAGAATTATTAATAATTAATGAATATGAACTTCATGTTCATCGTTAAGCAAAGATATTTTGACCTTCTTTTGTCTAATAAAATTTGCATCAGAACAGACTTCGAACCTTCCTTTCAACTTTCATTTTGGAGTAGGTGAGAGGGACACTCAGCTTTTACGTAAATATACCCAAATTCCTTTGACACACCGAGGGACACGTGTGTGCAATATTAGTAACGTGTGTGTGCAATATTAGTAGTGTATTTGAACGTAAATGATATAGCAATTCATACTGCCAAACAAATTATTGCTGGTGGTAGATTATGGGGGTAGATAACTCATAGGGTGTTTCTATATTTATGATTTATTGAAGGATTATCATTTTCCAGATAAGCAGATTGATATATTCGTAAAAATGGCACATTAACATGTTAAAGACTATTTATAATGCTGGCAGTAGAAGTAAAGTACATTTACCAGAGACACATCACGGTAACATTTCCAGGCAGACGCGAGTAGGATTCCAACAGGCTACTCACTGATTGAGAGGCCATCATGGTCATTGAGAGGCCATCATGGTCATTGAGAGGCCTGAATGGTCAACGTTAAGCCACTCTCCAAGGAAACAGATTAAGATGTTTCACAGTAAATAAATAAAGATGAATGACTTTTTTTCAAATTTGCTTTGCGCTGGTAAATTATTGTTAAGCCCATAGAGCTGGTATAATTAACTTTAAAATA
The DNA here is from genome assembly GCA_016746295.1 of Potamilus streckersoni. NCBI lineage: Eukaryota > Metazoa > Mollusca > Bivalvia > Unionida > Unionidae > Potamilus > Potamilus streckersoni. The sequence continues at coordinate 36,712 of JAEAOA010002245.1, forward strand.
TACACTGTGAAATTTAGGATATGACAATGTTGTGTGAGGCAATAAATCCACGAAGCAGTGATTAATACTTTCAATATAACCTCCAAAATGCTTAATCTTCAAAAGCATCGAAATAAACCACCACTCTTGCAGCAACCACAGATTTGAAAAATGTTTGCCGTACTCACAAAAGCAAGCGAGATATAAGGAATTCTGTGTCGGCCGCAGTGGCGTCATATCTGAATATGGCTAGATCTACAAATGTTATGAACTGATGAGAGAGTTGCAGGTGAAAGGTGAAGTTGTTTGCATTTATAACATGCGCAGAGGAGAGATTGTTGGCATATATCTGTTACTTTCATGTACTGTGGCTGAAATTTCATTGGCTATTGTACTTACGAAATTGTACATCATCTAACACAAAGCTGTCCAACATGACTGCTCTTATCTACTCAGAAATCAACCCGATTTAGTTTAAAGTACGAAAATGAAACAGATTGTGACAGACTAGACATTGATAGTTTCTGAAAGTGCAATGAATGAATGAATTACCAAATATAATTTAAAAAATAAAAGTCATCAGCTCTTTCTTTTTACAACTATTTTTAAAGTCCAGGAAGCGAAAATGACCTAGCGGAGCTAGCAGTTATTTGATAGATAAACATCTAAAGCAAGGCCAAGCTGTGTAATCTTTAACCCAAAATGCACACATCAATCATACATAATGAGAACTAAAAGCTCTTTTGACAATATCTTAGACATATTAGGTCATTTTAAATAGCCAGTATAACCAGCGAAAAGAACCGTGCAAAATGTGTTTTCTTTTAAACTTTAACCCACGTAAAATACAAACATGTAAAGAGCGCCCATAATACTTTTTGAAACATTTTCCCAGTCTCATGATTGTTATAGTCTACTATGCTCGTATGAAGGATGGTTTACAATTAGTTTGCAATGTATAACGCACATCATGCGTGTAATACGCTGACAGAGGTCTATGTTGTTCATTTGATTTAAGATTTCAATCGAAAAACGCAAACATTTTGAGATGCCATCGTTAATGAATCTATTCAGTCTGCAATTGTGTGCCTGTTAGGCACAATAGTTAATAAGGTAGTGACGAGAATTTCACTCTTTCACTAAAACTGATCGCTTTTCTAGAGTTATTCCCCCTGTCACAGTTGTTAAGACAAAGCAGCAACTTGACGTTTTAGAACATTCAGCATCTTTTGTAAAACCAATAGCGTACCGTAATCTGCTTTTAATATAATTTTATCGAATGAAAATTTTTTTTTCACAAGTTGAATATATAAATGCAGGACGTTGCTGGAACATTATAAAAATATAATTTGAAATGCTTATAAGTTTGATGCAGAAACAAATGTCAACATTTATTTGACGTATATTTCATAAGTTTTAAGCCAAACAGTCATAACACGTCAGAATTCTGAGTACATGCTGAGCTCAAAGTTTCATTACAAGCTATTTAAACACTAGAGTAAAAACAAAGAATTAACGAAGGGTTTCAGAACATGCATCTTGTATAACAGCAATAACATATCCCTGTTAACCTGTTTGGATACAATTTTATAGAAAGATAAAATTCTTCAAAGTTGAATAAATGCAGGATCTGCTAGAAAGCCAGGCCCTAGGGCAAGGTAAACAAGACAACCGTCTTAGCCCCGCGCTTCTGTGTCCAAATTTATTTTTTAATTGGGGAACCCCGCTCATCGCAATCTGTCTTGGGCCCCTCACATCCAAAGGGCCGGGCCTGCCTGATGGCTGTAATGTTTTATCAAAACACAGTACAGAACATCTCAAAACGTGTACACGCTCACGCTCATATCCCTTCCCTTATCCTCCAACTAAGCAAGTAATAAATGTCAACATCATTAAAAATATAAGTAAACGTACTGGCGTAGAACTATAAACGTATATATTAGCTATAAACTACGTTGCGATCAATACACTCACTTGTGCTGCATACAGCCCTGTGATCGAGAGCCGTGCGTGAATAGTTCTGTGATACATTTGAATCGGACCACCTTTACAAAATATATGGCAGATATCTACGTTTCTTAATGCGGAGAGATTTATTGAAGCCTTGGCCAGAGCCCTTCTATTTTCCAATAGAAATTTGCATGCTTTTCCATCATGTCAACCGTGGTGGGGTGTAATTCTGCATTTTCCCAGTATTGTTTATTGGGAATATGTGCAAATTTCTATTCTAACAAAGAGAAAAGGCCATCATTTTCATTATATATATATATATATATATATATATATATATATATATATATATATATATATATATATATATATATCATAATCATCTTCATTGTATATAACATATCACCGTCATTGTATATAATCTAAAATCATCCTTAATTAAGATATAATCATTTTATATAGCCATCTTCATTGTATATATTATAATCACTTTCATTGTATACCATTATCTTCATTGTATATAATCATAAATCATCCTTAATTAAGATTCTGTTTTGTGATGTCCTTAATTAAGATATAATCATTGTATATAATCATAACCATTGTATATAAACATCTTTATCTTGAAAAGTCCTCTATGAGGACAATTTTTTTTTTATTGTTTTAAACAATTTTCTGTGGCTTTAGAAATATCCTTATCAAAAAATATATCGACCATATTGTCAATAAATGTCATCACATCATCTCCCCTGCTCACTGTTCTCATATCATTTTCAACTGCGAATAACCATAGTGACCCATATTTCGGCTTTTTCACATAGCCATGCAGACCCTACCTAGTCTCGGACCCACGCGGACAGACGATTTTTCTCAATCATCAGCAAAAGGCGAACGCCTTGACTACTTCACCAGCTGGGACCTCGAATGACATAGGCAGGTGTTATATGTTATATAATTTAAGAACAACACGGTTCAGAATTGTAATTTTGTAATGTCATTACATGTACTGAACGTTTTTTGCTTCATATTTAAAGCTTATAAAAGGTCAACGTCGTCTAGGACAAGTTAGCATAATGGTCAAACATAATATGGGCCACAATGTACATAAATATCGCGGTACCGAGTCACTAGCTGCACTAAATAAACCCGTTTATACTATACGTCTAGCACATATTCTAATACCGTATTACTGCACATTAATTATGCCATTCATAGTCCGTCAAAAAGCATGTCCAGCCTAAGCAATGAAATTACTCCTATGAGGCATGGACATCGCGGTATGTTCATAAGTACAAGCTAAGTTCGCAGAAGAATCATTGAGCCAAATGTGCGAATTTTATGTTTTGCCACAACTACAGTTATCGAAAGAGTGTGAATTCGTATGCCTTTTATTGAAGAAAAATCCACAAGAAGAAGAAGAATGAACAAGATTATAAAGATCTCGTTCTCGCACGCATAACGAGATTATTATGACTCTAACGCCAACTTTTTCATTTGTTTGTATTTTTGTTTTTGTGTATATTTGTTCTTTTTTTTTGTGTGTAAATAATGATTTTATTTTGTTAGAGTTACCCCGCTTATGTATTTTTCTCATAAAACATAAACAGCATTCTTATGTGAAATTAGAATGCCGTCTCCATTTTATTATGTTGTTGTGGTAAGAATTTTCTTTTCTTTCTCATTATATTGACATCTGAATATCATGTTATTGTAACAGTTTTTATTCACTGGACATGACATTTTTTTCAAAAATATCAGTTCATTTATAGTAAAGAACATTGTTTCTACATTGTATTGTTAGCTGACCTACTTGCTGACCTTAGTTCAGAATTCGTAAACAGAATGAAAATCATTGGTCAGTATCAAGGTCATATTTGGTCTGCGTAGTATGCAACTTTTATTTTATTAGAATTCAATTTCCAGTGTGGGAATCGTTGATTCTTAGCTAATGCTATACTAGCCTACGTGCTAATTGAAATATTATTTTACTGCTTTGTTCGGATTAGGTGATCACGTGACACCATCACGTAGGTCTGAATTACATTTTAGCTGGGGCTAAAACTAAAGATTTAGAGTGAAATATTCAGTCGTATTTCATACCTTTTGAGAGCTCAAAGGGTTTTTTGTGTTGTGAACAGATAAGTTAAAATTTCAATTTAAAATAATTTATATTCCCTGGAAAGTTTTGGTTCTCATAGCAATTCGTGGACAAAGACATTTATTGGAAAGTGTTCGAAATTCTAAAGCAGGAAAATTATTCTTGATTCATAAAATTCAACAAGCAACTGTTGACACAAAAGTACTGAACGGAGATAGAAGACGTCATCGCCATCCATCTTGGAACTGCATCGGGATTCGAACCTTAATTCAATTAGAACATTTTGTGATAGAACTTATATTATTGATGCTATGATTAATTTTTGGATTAGATTCACAAACCGTAAGTCTTTTTTCCTAGCTTACCTTTTTTCTAGGGAAATAAATTATTTGTTAAAGTTACAAAGCTTGTTGGCTCCACTCTTTTCTTTGTTACTTTGTACGAGCCTATACACGTAACAATAAAGCGATTTTATTTATTCCCAATTAAATTTTTTAAAGAATACCAATTTTGCCACATTGATATCTTTTGATAGGTTTCCTCTTTTTAACATTATTTGTAGATGTATCGTGAAATATTAATACATCTTCATAGAAGTATGGCTAAATATTATTACATCACAAATATAATATAATATAATATAATATAATATAATATAATATAATATAATATAATATAATATAATATAATATAATATAATATGATATGATATGATATGATAAAATATAATATAATATAATATAATATAATATAATATAATATAATATAATATAATATAATATAATATAATATAATATATTATAATATAATATAATATAATATAATATAATATAATATAATATAATATAATATAATATAATTTAATTTAATATAATTTAATATAATATAATATAATAATATTTGCTAATCACCAACAGTTTTTAATTGGTTGTAATTAAATATTGTTAACTCAGTAATTCGACTAACGAAATAGCAATTTTTAAATGAAACGCTTTGAATTCAGTGATTGGACTAATGAGCCTATAATTTTAAAATGATTATCAAAATTATCCAAAGTGTTGCTGTGCAAATATTTAAGGGGTCTAGTGATTTGTAAATTTGATTGTAATGATTCTATGCTTGTATACAATATGGTGTTACACACAAAATATATATTCTGGTTATTTTTAAAGCAGTGTACATTGAATACATCGTTTAATGTGTACATATACGTCATTGTGCTCTGCAAGTGTATTAAAGACACAGTTACAAATGGATTCGCTCTCAAATATTATTTAAACAAACTTTCTATTTTTATTACTGACCAAATATAGCCATTTAAACACACACATACCAACATACATACATACATACATACATACATACATACATACATACATACATACATACATACATACATACATACATACATACATACATACATACATACACACATACTTACATACATACATACATACATACATACATACATACATACATACATACATACATACATACATACATACATACATACATACATACATACATACATACATACATACATACATATATATATATAAATATAAATATATATATATATATATATATATATATATATATATATATATATATATATATATATATATATATATATATATAGAGATATATATATATATATATATATATATATATATATATATATATATATATGTTTTGATCTTAAACCGTTTCTTGACTGGGTTCCAATTCTTCTGTATAATTAGTAGCGTAATGATTGCTGACGATAATTATCATGGACACGAAATGCAACGCTTTCTTTAATAGGTTAATAAAAATAGACGGACAGGGAATTCTAAAAATTTGTTGAACAAAAACTTTTAACAGTGTCTGTCTTATCTCAATTATAACAGAAATGACTACTTCTACGCACACAGGAAAAATATTAGAGGGAACGTTGATTGCAGTCTATGTTGTATCTAGCAGACATGAAATAGTAGTGGTTTACTGGATCAATATAACATTCTACGTATGTTTCAGTTACAATAAAAAACGACAGATACGGGTATAACGCACATTTTATAAAAGATATTTTATTACTACCCGGAGCTGAATATATAGATTTAGACGCAATTTAACTGTGTAATACTTCAATATGAAACGGGACACATATATTGGTAGGAAATAAAGTGGACCTCAGTCTGTTTGACAATGACGCGCCAAACAACAGATCTAGATTTGCTAGCATATTATATCGATCCATATCTATTTAAGTCTTCCTGATGATCATCTATTTAGATTCATATCTATCAAAATGTGCATGATGACCAGGTATATTTTATAGATCGAAATCTATCAAAGTATTCACGATATGGACCCAAAGCAGTGCCGGATAACCAAATAGGCAAAGTAGGCACCGGCCTATGGACCCCACGAATTTTAGGATTGGTAAAATTAAAACCGTATTAGGAGATAATTTGCGAAGGGCCCCCGAAATTTCAACTGTCTAGGGGTCTAGGGGCCTCTACAGGGTCTAATCCGCATTGATCAAAAGCTGTCAAAGTATGCTCAATGTACAAGCATATGGATCCAAATCAAAGTATGCACGATGACCCTATATATGGATCCAAATCTACTAAAGAATGCATAAGAAACATGTACAGTATATGACCATGCTTATTATACGAATCCAAATTTATCAAAAGTTTGCATGATGACCATGTTTATTGTACGGATCCATATCAATCAAACTTTGCATGATGACCATTTTTATTATACGGATCCATATCAATCAAAGTTTGCATGATGACCATGTTTATTGTACGGATCCATATCAATCAAACTTTGCATGATGACCATGTTTATTATACGGATCCATATCAATCAAAGTTTGCATGATGACCATGTTTATTATACGGATCCATATCGATCAAAGTTTGCATGATGACCATGTTTATTATACGGATCCATATCAATCAAAGTTTTCATGATGACCATGTTTATTATACGTATCCAAATCCATTAATTTGGATTTTGACCATGTTAGGCTTATACTAATAGGTAAGGGAACTATCCAACACAAAAGTGATGTTTAGGTTAAGGTCATATGTGGCATGAGGTTTTCCACAGTCGGAATGCACTCGAGTCTTTTCATGGATGATAACAAGAAATGGATTTTGGTGTCGAAACCTCGAGGTGTTCCGACTAGAGCACGTAACTAGATAAAGTCGAGTGTTGATCTGCTTTATTTAGACAAAGTTCCATTGGTCTTGACTTTATTATTTAGGTATTCACGTGAAAATTATGAAATTGAAATTTGCACAGAAATAACTGAATATTTTTTAAAAATGTTAAAGTTAGCTATGTCTGGGTTTTTATTCAAGCCATTGTGATTATAATCTACAGGCGAAATAAAGATTTATTTTCTGGTGACATTTTCTTTCACATCCCATTTAGTTTTATTGACGTATCAGCTGAAGGTGATGTATTTCGTGTTAGGGAAAGTTGTCTTTATGAAGGCTAAGTTCCGAATGACATCGGTAACATTTCATAAATATGAAAGCAGTATTGATAGATTGAAAGGAAAGCAGAACATGACCTCTTATCGGTTTCCGTCAAACCATAGTTAGGTCTGTTAGCTCGGCTTTAATTAGAATGTAACCAAACAACTAGAACACAGTTGTTTTTAAGTTTAACTGCATTGCATATGTTGAATATGTACATACAAATTCACACAACAGATTTCCGGCTTTGTTCAAGAATTGTAGCGGGGATGGAATCGAGGATTTCGTCTCGTAGTCATTCAACAGTTAACCCATGTACACTTCCGGTTGATATAAACAAAATGGAACAACTTCAGTGTTAACTTAGTCACTGTATCATACAATCGATTCAAAGCTACTTTAACGACAACAACAACAACAACAACAACAAAACAAACTAGAAATCAATTTGCTGCAGTGACCAGCTTCTATTTAGGCGTGATTTTTTCTTAAAATGCAGGCCGAAATATATAATTAAATTTTTCATCATAACATTTATCACAAATGTGTGTGTGTGTGTGTGTGTGTGTGTGTGTGTGTGTGTGTGTGTGTGAGAGAGAGAGAGAGAGAGAATTTTAACGAAGTTTTTTTAAAAAAAAAAAAATCAGTCGTTTTGCGACGATGTCTGCTGCGATGTGACAATTTATAGTGATGTCAAACACTATGGCATCATGCAGCAGACATATAGCTCATGTCCTATCAAGTCACAGTATCCTGACACCAGGCTGACCAGTCCTAATACTAAACTTAATGCCGAGCGCCTATTGAGGGAGCTGTTTGCACCATTTTTTAAAAATAAGTCTTTGGTATGACTCGGCCGGAGTTCGAACCCACGAATACTCTAACCACTAGGCCACTGTAGAGGACTTTTACTTCAGAAGAGGTTGGAAAAGAAATGAAGACAAATTGTAAATTCTGAGTAAGAAATTCGGGCCTTGATCGCTTGGTTTTGGATGCAATATACGATTTTAATCTCACTCATACCATGTTTTACGAAAATGGTAAAATGCTATTCCGAATGACACTAAGATAAATTCTACGACACACATAATTTATGACATTTTAAATACATCATAAGGTAGAAAAGTGTTCTAGTTTAAACTGAATAACAAATATGAATTTTGTGCAAATTGAATTCATGGAAGGAAAATACGTAACATATATATATATATATATATATATATATATATATATATATATATATATATATATATATATATATATATATATATATATATATATATATATACAAGGCCCAAAATTCAGAAATCACCCCATGTAGTAGAACTTAGGATGCAGATCTCTTTCCACCCCTCGCAGGGGCCACGGGAGTGATAGTTAGGCCGGTGGTGTTAATATGATAGTTTTGCATCTTTTCATTACATGGATGTCGAATATTAAAAGATCTTCTCCTTACAGGGCTGTTACCTTAAGTGACATGATGAACAAATCAAAGAGTGACAAATACAAATTTAAACGAATATGTAGTCGAAACAATATTTGAAGTTTTGATTATGATGTTGTTTTGTAGACATATAACCTGATGGAGAATTCTTCGTGTTTCTTTACTTTTGTTTCCAATATTTGAAGAAAAATTAAAGCTTAGTTCAATTAATGAGGGAAAATAGGATATTCTTTTTGTTGAATAAGTCGAGTCGTTCTGATGGGGCAAAATATTTTAGCTGTAATCACACAAATTTGGAAAAATTAATCAAACGCATATACAGTATAAATGTACTTATTAGTGTTTTGTATCACTGTTCTAACTCCAGCGCAATCACTACAAACACAGGTTCATATAATAAAAACGACGAATTTATTCTTCACGTTTAATAACAGCATTTGGCCTCAATACATTTACTTTGGTAACGGTTCTGATGCAGTAGAAATAGAACTGCCCGTCCTTCCCATTGCAGTGAAAAGAATTGATTTTATTTCCCAACACACAACCAGACAGAACAGGCAGACCAATAGTTCTTTAAGCTCACGAGCGTCTCATGGCATACTTAACTTATCCACGTGCACATTTGCGTTCTTTTAGAAATTGTTCCACGTATAAAGGTAAAGACAAGCCATAATTGTCAATACTTGAAGACAATAAATATTATTTAGCACAAGCACCAAATAGTCCCATAGTAACACTATGTTCTCTCGCCTTCAGGCGCAACGCAGCAATGCTGGAATTTCTGAATTCCGGATCATCTCTCAGATCCAGTGACGGAACGTTAGCAAGGCCAGGGGGAGATTGTGGTGGAACTGGATATGACGTCATGTGGTTGTAATGCGCAAGCCCCATAAAACTCGGCATGGTGTTTTGTGGAACCATGCAGTTGTTATTTGGCATCGAGTAAGGCACATGTCCACCATTTGTCCAGGGGCTGTGCTGAAGCTGAAGAAATACAAAGCATATTTTTTAATTTTTAAAAAAAAGTGCTCTTAACATTTCATCAATATATTTATATACAACAAGCAATATAAAGAAGTCTTTCAAGAAAATTTCATGAATTTTGGAGGTTAAATAACAAGACCAAATTATATATATATATATATATATATATATATATATATATATATATATATATATATATATATATATATATATATATATATACTTAATTTAAATTGTATGCATAACTAATTTCACAACAAGAATTTGAACTTGAATGAAAAAAAGAATCATATATTTTAGAAAATATTTGATTACAATTTTTTTTAAAAAAAATGTTATGATCCAGAACCAGGCCAAGAATAAATCTCTTTTGGAAGAAAATGAATATCCCCAAGCGTAATACAGTTTGAATTTACTGCACTAGAAAGTTGTCTGGTCTACTTCATTAAGCCAAATGAAACACTAAGTTTGATAAGCTTTGTAAAAAAATATATAATGCCCATAAAGTAAGATACCGTATAAATAGCAAAATAGATTAATTACTTAATTACTTATAAGACTATCTGCAACATTACACCTACGATATCTCGATATCTGCAACATTACACCCACGATATTTCGCTATCTGCAACATTTCACCTACGATATCTCGATCATAAGGTCATACTATCTTCTGCCGTTAATTATAATTAATATTAATTAATATTAACTTGCCTTTATAGTAATTTTAAAATAGTGTGATGTGAAGATACTTAAAACAAGACAGTGCCAGTGGATATGTAGAGCACGTTTTTCAGTAACGTTTGCATAGTCTGATGTAATTTGGCTACATTTTTAAATGCTTTTTTTCAATGTGCACGATCAAGTCAAATTAATTAAATCGACGCTTAGATAAAGACTTTAAAATCACTTTGGCTGCATGTTACAATTTTGCGGAAGCGATGCTTAAAATAATTCTTATATATTTTTAGGTTTAGCACGTGCAATATATTAAAGAAATTCCATAAGAAAATTAGTTGTCATTTGTCGTTTTATTATATGCAAGCTGATAAAGAAAAAAAAACCTCGCACGAAAGCTATGCCACAATTACCTGTTGGTTTGGTTTACCGATAAAGTGAAATATTCATAAAGCATGAACCGTATATAAGCCTGTACAACGACTTACTGGTAATAATAAGTAGGATAAACAACAATAGCCAGGGTCGGGATCTATATAGTGTATGCAGTTCGAACTGGCTTATACACGTTATTTTATTGCACAGTGTAGCTCATAGTGACAAATATTAGAGAGCAGTGCGTATATATTCCAATAAGAGGTCAAACATATGGGTCACATTGGTCGAACTATCACACAATATTGGCAAAGGATAGCAATGGCATTGAGGATAAAACAAAAGTACACATATAATAAGTTACGCGCGGAGCTTCAAACGAATCGTCAGTTTGTTATATATCTAGTTTTATACTTCGTAGAAAAAGGTTGTTGACCACGGAACACTCCTTGGTAACCGAAAAGGCCATTATTTGTTACAAATATGTTGTGGTAACTTCAAGACGTTTAAATAGATAAATTAAAAGTTGTTTTTTTTTCAAACTCTAAGCGTGTCTTCAAGAAATCCCGAAAATCATTCATAAACATGCCTTCATTGATTTAGAATATACACTGTCGCGAATTTTATTGCATTTACAACATTTATCTGCCAACATTAGCCATCTCTCATAAAAATACCGTAAGGACCAATAAACACCGAACTAAGGATTTTAGTAGTTTTCATAAGTCATTAAAAATGTCCTTTAATGAGGAAATCGTATTATGCTTTTTTTTTTATAATATAATGAAACAAGGCGTGTTTTTAAGGCTGATGTCCCTGGACAGTATAGTTCTCAATCAATCCTCTCCTCTTCCGATTCTCTTGCAGTGATTCGTGGGCTATGGCTTTTCTAGACACTTAAAAATCTAAAAGGAAAAAACAAACAAAACAAAACAATAGACCAAACCTGCCATTGATATACATTGAGCTATACCTAGGTGAAGCTCATACAGCACGCAGTCATGTATGATGATCTGGTTGATTGTCCCCGGTGTGACGCGTAGGCCTACTTCATTCGACAAGAATAATAGGCATTCAACGATAGAAATCGTATTTCCTGATTCAAGTGTGCATCTCAACCCATTTAGTAATACATGATTTACCATTGTTATAATCGTCATTGTCTTTAAGTCATTTTATGTATTCAACTAAAATGTCAATACAAACACATGGTGATATGTATTTTAAATATATAATCATTAAACTGTAATAGTTCCCCTCAGTCTTGGATTCCAGGGCATGCAACCGAATCACTCAAATGGATTATGCACTCTTCTTAGTCTCCATATTGTTTCCGTCTCACTCCTTTCCTCAGACGGTGGGAACTTATCAGGTATTCCATCGCATATTTGGCAAGTGTAGCCATATGTTTCGCGAACAAAGATGCTTTCTACGCCGACTTGTATCGTCTAAAAAGAGAACGGGGCGAGCTAATACATTGACAACAAGTACAAAGTCTTTAAAGAAGTTTTATCTCTTCTTTCTTCTAAAACGCTAACCTTGTCGTTCTTAAAAAAAATGAAAGTTCGTTTCGTTTATGAATGACCGATATTCTTTTATGTGGCGCCAGAATTTGCTGTCTCTTTAAAATGGTCAATTTTCTTTCTCTTTAAAATGGTCCAGTTTTCTTTCATGAGTACATTGCTGATTGTCAATTAACTTTGAGTACTCTCAAGTCGAGTCATAGATTCTAGATACATTCTAAAGACTTCGTTATAAAATACTCCAAAGTACCTGAGCATACGGATCGTGTCGTTGGTTAAGAGACACGTCGTATCCAGTTGGTCCTGTCGCCATGGTTCTCATCGTCTGATACTGATCGTACCTACCTCGCTTCCTCCACTTGGCGCGCCTGTTCTGGAACCATACCTGTAGTATAAAGGAAATAGTGTATTATCTACTAAAAAGGTGTGTTATACGTAACTATAAATAAATTCTCATGGGTAATAAACAGTAGTGAAAGATCGTTTAACTTGCCATTGTACACTTTAAATGCATGAGTTTTTAGCTTATAAGAGGAAGAAATGAAAGCACGAAGAATTCTACATCAGCTGCTTTGGGGGTATCATGTTTCAATTTTGATATTATTTCTTTATATCCTTGAACACAACATTTCATTCCACTTTTTTTCTAAAGGTTACAATATATGATATATGTACGTAAAAAGAATATGACTATATATATATATATATATATATATATATATATATATATATATATATATATATATATATATATATATATATATAGTGTGTGTGTGTGTGATTTAGACTTTTAACGTAGCTTTAACGATTTTTCAGTCATATCGCTACGACGTCTGCAGTGTGACAGTTTATAGTGATATATAGCACTGGGAAATCATGCCGCAGACATGTGGCATGATGTCCAAACCCAGTCACATTATCATGACACCAGGCCGACCATTCCTAACACTAACCTTTTAATGCTGAGCGCCAAGCCAGGAAGCTGTTAGTACCATTTTTTAAGTCTTTCGTATGACTCGGTCGGAGTTCGAACCCACGACCTTCCGCATCTGAGGCGGACGCTTTAACCACAAAGCCACCGGAGCGATCAATGACAATATAGCGTGTAATGATACTACATGATGTTTAACGGATACCATATTTGGAAAACACAATCTAAGAATCTGGAAATATTTTTTTTTTTAAGAACCGTACGTTACCTGTATTCGTTAATCGGTAATATTTATATACGTTAGTTCTGGAAGTGTACAAATGAGGTATATATTTTTGTCTGTAATCGTCCAAATAAGAACATGACAGGAGATAGTGCTATTCATAACTTTTTTTTGAGACTAGCAGAGTGTGCAATATTTTCGTTACAGGGATCATAAGCCCATCAACCAGCTTCAACGGGAAACCATTGACTTGCATTTCAAAATTAAATCAAATTTGTAGATTTATCTTTTAACTTAAAGAATAGATCCTTTTTAAATTCGAACTAGTTTTATATAACCTGTAATTTGTACCTTTATATGACACATTGATGTTAGCTGCCAATGCTCGTTTGTATTGATGTTTGAGTCGTTGTTCTACCGAGTTTGTTAAACATATAACTAATACAAAAACTCATTTTTCCATACGTAGCTTTACCCAACATCCTCTAATATAACTTTACTTCAATTACCCATTTATTGTCATATCGATTATCACCAACGTATTTGTATAAGAGAGAATACATACGATACTTTTTCTCCATGAAACTAACCAGTTGAGAACAATAGCTGATCATGCGACTTTTTGACAATTAAGGGGAAACTACATGGTTCACCGTATACCATATATAGAAGGGTACGTTTTCTGATATTCCATATACTTTGAGGGAAAGAAGATTTTTTTTCTCGACGATATTAGATTTCACCAGTGGCGTCACTAGGGTTGGTTTCACCCAGTGCGGTTACTCATGGCGTCACCCTCATGGACCCCCTTCCTGCACAAATATTCAACAATATTACAGACAGTCATTTTGGTGTCACCCCCTCTGATGGTGCTACCCATGCTGTCCGGATCCATCCCACCCCACCCACAGTGACGCCACTGGATTTTCCCCAGATTTGAAGACATATACAAATATCGGAATAATGGTCTGATCGGTCAGTTACAGATGACAAATCGGGGCCCCGATTGGCCGAGTGGTCTAAAACCAAATCACTCACCTCTGTCTGCGTGAGTTTGAGTCCAGACTCGGCTAACGTGGGTAAGTGAGATTGCCTGCCAGTAGCTTATCGTGGGTCGGTGGTTCTTCCCGGGGTTTTCCAGGATTCTTCCTCCACCATCAATACTGGCCGCCATGTATAGCCTATCTTGTGCTGAAAAATGGCGTTATACCCTACATCAACAACAACAACAACAACAACAGATGACAATTAATAGGCAAATCTAAATTGTGTAATGCTTTTTAAGTAAATGCATTCTTTTATTAGCATTTATTATATTACTAGATTATTCTGGCGTTGGAAGACTTTTCATTCTTGTGACTTAACTACTTATATTTTTCATCTACAGCATGACTATCAACATTGCTTTCCTTAAATTCATATGCATGCTTCCTTTTTTAAGTAAATGATGTAATTTTTGTTTTCTGAGTACTGATTTTAAGTTTCCAGCTTTATGCAATTTCTACCAAAATTATCAAGAGTACGTTGCATGTCAACAGAATTATCTGTAGCAAGTGTCATCAGCTTTTAAAAACAACATTACATTTAACATGTAACAAGGTCAATATGTTTGGAAGGTACAGCGCATCATCTACGCACATTTACAAATAAAAAGGATTCTAGTTCATTTAGGAATAAGGAGAACAATAAAGGAGATAATTTTTCGCTTATCTTACACCTTTTATACATTTTTGCATTTTTAAAAAAATTCAATAAGGATATATATATATATATATATATATATATATATATATATATATATATATATATATATATATATATATATATATATATAGAGTGTGTGCCTCTGACTCTCTCTCTCTCTCTCTCTCTCTCTCTCTATATATATATATATATATATATATATATATATATATATATATATATATATATATATATATATATATATATTAGAATAGATTTTCCTATATCCATCTTGAGTCTCAGATAATAACTTAGATCCTGAAAGATTTTAAACACTCTTAAGTTTAATATTGCAGTAAACACTTTACCAAAGAAGCTAGTTCTATAATTTGACATATGGGGTTTGTTAGTTTATTTGCATAAATTGCCACAATAACACCTTTAGCCCAACTATTACGTACATCGCCAATATTCAATACTATATTAAAAAGCTTATGTACACATTTAACATTTCAGGAAATGAACTTTTCATATATTAATTTAAAACCTATGGTCTATCGAACATGCCTTATTATTGTCTAGATTGTTCAAACAAGAATTATCGACAACATCCGCCACTTGAACCGTTTCTGGGATTACTCGATCGTCACCATCTGTGTTCACTGAGTCCATTTCTTTAAAATATTGCAAAATTGTTGCATTGTTGCAATACTCATATCCAGAATTCTTTCTTGCCAACATTATTTATCATATTCCTGTATTTGTTTGGATATTTTAATTACAATTTCCTTTGGAATGATTTCTTAAACGAGTGCAATGTCTGCAAGAGTTTTCTTATAATATCTGATACCAGTTATCATACTTGATTTTTCTTGCTGCAATTGTTCAAAATTTGTGGACTGAATATGAAATGAATGAATGAATGAATGAATGAATGAATGAATGAATGAATGAATGAATGAATGAATGAATGAATGAATGAATGAATGAATGCGACTATACTTGGAAACTATACAAACGGTAATGTTTTCTGGCTTTCATACACTCACTGCCAAGCCATGGCTTAGCTTTCTCTTGCGTGCATTTGCAAAACTTTTAGCTTTATGTCCTTTATGAGATAACGTTTGTTCAGAAGAGCTTTGATTAATATTATTAATGTCACTGATGATTCTCTTTACATCAGCTCGCGTTATGTTATCTTGACTGCTCTTAACAGTCAATATAATTATCTTTATCTGTACTCCACAGTCAATATAAATCAGAATTTGAATATTTATATTCGTCAGGAATTCTCCCACAATTGCATAAGTCTATTTGCTATATTAGAGTTTTCTATGATTGAACTATCAAACACATATAGCTGATTAAGTCTAAATTGGCATGATAAAGCACAATGAATATCTGAAAAAAAACAAACTTAAAATCTAGCACTTCAAAACTTTTTAACAATTGGAAGCCGCTTAAAGTCGTTAGTAGATAATCAATTATGTTTTTATAACCAGATATGTGTTTTCTAACTCATTTGTCTACACCCGCCCTCCCGCAAAACCATGGCGCGATTCTCACTAGAAGTCATAAGTTTACCCCGAATTTCCAAAGATTTCTATACATCATCAGTTGTAAGTTAGAAAGCCCAACGTGTCCATTATATAAATAAATTTTTATCTAATCAATACAATCCACATTATTCACAACTTGCCAGATATCTATAAACCACACACGAGAAGCTACTGACAGGCTTTCTCACTTACCCACGTTAGCCGAGCCTGGACTCGAACTCACGCAGACAGAGGTGAGATGGTAGCGATCCGTAATGGTCAGCCCTTTAGACCACTCGGGGACCCCCGGAGCTATTTTGTAAAGACTTAGCTGATGTTCCGTAAACATTGTACAAGCCATACATAAGGGAAGCGATACAGGGAAGACAAAAAAGGATGCTTTTGAGTGAAATGTTTGATAGTTTATTATCGATTATTGAAAATGATAATCGATGACTTTGTGGTTGAGCTGCTCTGATTATTTTTGATTATTTTTTAAGTGTCGAACCATTACTTAACGTATAATAAAGAACAATTCATCTGCTGTGTTCTGAATCAAGTCATTGCAACGCATGAAAATTATTTTCTTAAAGTTATATTGATAACAGAATTCAAAATGCTTACCTTCTTGTGTTACTAAGAAAAGTACAATAGTGGCAAACACATGCTTGGTACATACGTACGTGCGTGAGTGGATGCACGCACGCACGCGCGCGGGCACTCACGCACGCACGCACACACATATACATACATACATACATACATACATACATACATACATACATACATACATACATACATACATACATACATACATACATACATACATACATACATACATACATACATACATACCAGCTTTATAAATATCATTAAGTAATCATACGTATAGAGAACACCATTTTGCTTTGACATATTTGGTTGAAAATACTTCCGAATCTAATGAAAATTTCAATAAATAAAATATCTCGAACAATTTTATATAAAAAAAAGAGATATCAGAATAGTGTTGTTGTTAGGATAGAGGTAAAGTCATTTTCGTACGAAAACATAAAAATTGTATGCAGTGCGGTGCCGTTTTTCATTACTGGGTTGATTAAGCACGAATTCATCTTCTTTAATCCTACCGCTGCCACCAAATTATTGGGTCTGATATCCGCCGAGCGGACGCCAAGGAGGCGGTCCCGTTCATGTCATCAGCTTTATCTTTAGACGCTTTCATTAACTAATGTAAATGAACTTGCTATTAATTTAATTATACGAGTTAATAATGGGCTCTAAGAAAGAAGATATTCCTTAGATCACGTTAGGTACTTATTTTTCACTTTTTACCCTCGAATCTGGGAGTTTTCATTTATATGACACTTGACATTTTCTCCTCTCACAAACTTCGCAAGTTTTAAATTCCTTAATCATTATTGTTTTTCTTAGGTTATTCAGAGTACAAGAACTTTGGTGGCTTAAGTTTTCAGCTCCTGGTTTCCGAACGATGAGATATGTTTATCGAATTTCATACCATAAGATAACGAGGAATAAAAATGTATCAGCTATGTACTATAGATGAAATTAGTTTGCACGGCGGAAATTTAATCACAATACATCCATAACTTTTTGGGAGTCAAACTCGCTTAATCGCTTTGTTTTGGTAACGTTTTAGACTGCTGTTCAGTGAAGAGAGGTTTAAACAGACAACAAGCTCTTACGAGAAATATAACCATATATAGTAATATAGCTTCCAAGAAGAAACAACAGTTAATGGAATGGTATTAGCCAACATGATATTTTTTTCAGTTTTTTTGTTAAATCTGGTTATTATTCAAAATATGATTTTGCATATTATTATAAATTTGTACATAATGTTTCGAATATATATGACTTTTGTTTCATTGGAACCTTTTGTGCAGGAGGGAAGTAACTAACTCCAGGAGTAAAAGCAACCTGAGATAAAATGAAATATTAGCCATGAGATTGAATTTGAGGTTGAGATTCAACCCTTGTGAATTGAGGAAACTATATTATATAATGCATGTATAGTTTAAAATATTGTAATAAATTTAATACGAGTAAAATAAAATTTAGTGTTCAATATTATGCAATTTAAAGTAACACAAGCCAGAAATCCATTTTCCTGTTTTTTTTAAAAATCATTTTTTGTTTAAAAATCATATTTTTGTCAGGTTATGAAAAACTGCGTTAAATAATATCTGAAACGATTACAATTTTAAAATATTAAGACACTAGTAACAGATAATGAAGTAAACGTGTGGAATCTTCTCGATCTTGTTCTAAAACGCTTTTGGATCATTGTATATTATAAAAGTTTTAATTTCTGTAAATCTGTTTATATATAGTAAAACTGAAAAAAAATGTTTCAGTTTATACATTTAAAATTAATAAAATCGACGTTATTCATATAACTGGCCATATGACTAGCATATGTTTGAGATCTGTGTTTCTGCTTACTAAATTATTTTTGGCAAATCATTGTCAGAAACTCATCTACCATTAAACACGCTAAAAATCTTCAAAAGTCTATTCTTTAACGTTTCACAATTTGTCATAAATACATGTTATTTGTATGAAAAGGTAATTATTAAGATTAATATGTGATGAAAATAAGGTGAAATGAGGGAGATAAATTTAATAATAATGAACATTACGATGGCTTCTAAAAATCTTCAATAAATAATTTTTTTTTCAAACATTTGTTAGAAAAGTCACATATTACAGATTTTTTCATCTGCTCGCTAAATCATTTTTTAAAATTTTTTTCTGATAAAAGTCTTTTTTTTTCAAATAATTTTGTGCAGTTGATAATTCGCTTTGATTTTTTAAGAAATATTTTTACAAACATTTTAGATAACAATATGAATACTTTAACATTAAATGAGTCAACGATTGCCATGGGAAACATCTATGATGTTAGTAAGTAATTTTTCATCATCATATTGAGAACAGAGTGAAAATTCGGCATATTTGTCTTGATTCTTCTTTTTAATACATATATTTTTACAATGGTTTAAGACTTTTATAAATAAATAAAAAAATTATTATTTGTCAGGGGTCACTGATGGGTAAGTATTCTAAATCGCTCGCTTTTACCGATCACTGCCATCTCACTTCTGTCCGGATTTCAGTTTTCGGGCTCGGACAGCTTTCTCACATACACACATTGAATACTTAACCATTAGTGGCCCCTGACAAATAATAATTATTTTATTTAATTATAAAGTCTTAAACAATTGTAGAAATTGGTTCTTGATGGGATCCACCACTTATGATGGTCGCCATGTATAGGATATCATGTGCTGAAAAATGGCCTGATAATTACAACAACAAAATTATATGTAAATAAATTGCTAAATTAAGGAACACAGCTTTCGTTTGTTTTTTTGTTTTTGTTTTTTTGAAAAGCTTTGGAAATTTACTTTTTTGCCTGTAAAAACCTTTACATAAGTTTGTTTGAGTGACTTCGATAGATATGTTTGTGACCTGTTAATATTTTTAAATTAGTTACCCATTTAATACTACACACCAGTTAAGTAAAATAATTTTTATGAAAGCTTTTATAATCAAAACGCACGTTATTTGCTATGAAAAGAATTTGAAACTCTTTACAGACAGAGGGCTCTCAAGTTTCAAATTATATTAAAATTAAAGAAATATTCTATTCAACTAAATCAGATAGATAGATAGATAGATAGATAAGATAGATAGATAGATATTTCTCTTTTATTTTCCTTAAACGTATCATCTCGTGTCATCTCGTATCTACTGTTTATTACAGCTGTAATTAAATAAGATATCCAGAACACAAAGCGAAAAATACTTTGGAAACTTTAAAAGTCCTACTTCATTATTTACTATGCTAACGTGAACGGTTTGACCAATTGCCATGAAATTTGAAGGATATACTATTTCACGATTTACGTACACACTATATATAAACTTAAGCCGGGCAATCTTGTACGCACAGTACAAAGTTAAATTGAATTAAGAATGATTTAGCGATGAAGATAGTTAAAATGTATTAACTATCAAGATGACAAACCTCGAGATTGAGAATTCCTTAATATAACTAACACCCCACATTACGCTCCAAACACCGCATGCACATAAGAAAATACCTGGTTAAACACAAAAGGTCTCTATACTAAACGACCCGTTTGGACACCAAATCGTTCGTTATAGCGAGGGACTACTGCAAAGGACCAAAAACATTTTTTTTGCATATCTGTAACTTCCAGTTAGAAGTATAACTTAACACTCTCTTTGGAAATGCGTGTAGGCAAGCAAGCCAACTATTATTATGAAGTGAAAACAAAACGAAGAAATCATTCCCTTCAATCATCATCGTCGTCGTCATTTCATAATCCCTTTAATATCTCTTTCTAATTGTTCTACTCATAGATTTGCTAGGCTCGCTTTCACTACATGGAGTTAAATAAAGTGTTGTTGTCGAAATAATTAAATAGTGGACGATATGGGAGTGCCAGCGTAAGGAAATACCAAATTCATTTAGAGCGCCATGTTAACACTGTACCATGTTTGTGTTGCCTGTCATTTTTGATTTAGATGGCATGTCTACACAGAGTCCTGCATTGCGAAGAGGTTGATGTTACACTCTGCAGAATCTTGACTCTTAAGGTTCCCCAAAATAATGGTGAACGTTTGAATCAATCAAGATACATATTTACTTGTGCATCACTGCGGCAACTGTTCTTTTTTTTTTGTTGTTGTAACGTGAAAGATAAATTTATACAAGTGCATTTCTATATATGTCGACATCATATATATATATA
The DNA here is from genome assembly GCA_016746295.1 of Potamilus streckersoni. NCBI lineage: Eukaryota > Metazoa > Mollusca > Bivalvia > Unionida > Unionidae > Potamilus > Potamilus streckersoni. The sequence continues at coordinate 58,399 of JAEAOA010002245.1, forward strand.
TATATATATATATATATATATATATATATATATATATATATATATATATATATATATATATATATATATATATGTATGTATGTATGTATGTATGTATGTATGTATGTATGTATGTATGTATGTATGTATGTATGTATGTATGTATGTATGTATGTATGTATGTATGTATGTATGTATGTATGTATGTATGTATGTATGTATGTATGTATGTAACGTGAAAGATAAATTTATACAAGTGCATTTCTATATATGTCGACATCATTTATATATATATATATATATATATATATATATATATATATATATATATATATATATATATATATATATATATATATATATATATATATATATATATATATATATATATATATATATATATATAATGTATGTATGTATGTATGTATGTATGTATGTATGTATGTATGTATGTATGTATGTATGTATGTATGTATGTATGTATGTATGTATGTATGTATGTATGTATGTATGTATGTATGTATGTATGTATGTATGTATGTATGTGATTCTTGATCAATGATGAATTTCCACTTTTTAGTGATTAGTGACGTATGAAAATAACCATTAAAGTATTTTTAATCCACGTTATCTAAATTAATTTATTTAGTTAAACATTATCATCGCAATCCTTCCTGCTTTCTGTACCCCCTTCCCTGTTATTCATTACAGACAAACTACGCAGAAATATGGATTGAGAAAAAAAAGGGAATTTGGCTTGGATTCAAATCTTGAAATGGAAATTACAGCACGTAAACTACACGAATATGGTTCGTCGTAAAGATATGTGTGCGTTTTTCTTGGGATTTATTTACAGTGAGTATCAATGACACAAAGTTGCAAACCATGTCGACATTATACGGTAAATTTCTCTGTTACGTGGTACACATACTGTGATGTATTTAAGGTGTTAATGTTGTTGTTTCTTGCTACGATGGTCCAGAGAGTGTGTGAGATAGAGAGAGAGAGAGAGAGAGAGAGAGAGAGAGAGAGAGAGAGAGAGAGAGAGAGAGAGAGAGAGAGAGAGAGAGAGAGAGAGAGAGAGAGAGAGAGAGAGAGAATCTTCATCTCAGCGAAGCAATTTATTCAAGAACATTTCGCTTATATTTCCTTTAATGGTATCATCTCGTATCATTTACAGTACTCGCCAGTATTTTGGGGTCATTTTGTCACTTTTGACCAAAATTCCATTTTCTTGCATTTCTGCTTGAAAATATATAATTGTCGGGTAATGTTTGCGGGTTTTATACCAAATTTCATATGTAAGAAAAGGGAATAAGTGTTCTGAAAGCATTTGTAAAAATGACAGCTCGATGTCGACGTTTTTCATATATGTAAGTATATATAAGACGGCAAGTTTGAATTAGCAAGCAACTTGCATAGTGACAGTGACTATTCCATTCATCTCAGTTTATACATTACATTTTTCAATGGTAGTTGTGGCAGTTTAGAAAATAGTACCAATGAGTAAAAAAAAAGACTGGTCAGATTATACTTATTGATGTATTATTTGGGGCATGAATTACACAAACATTGATATTGCAGGCTCGTTCTGGTATGTCTCATGAAGTTTTGTTGCTTCTATTGCATTAATTTCTTTTCGCTGTAAATTGATTTAATCCTCTTTTCCAAATGTTTATTTTCATGATCATATCTCTCAAAAGAGAGTAGGGGCAATAAACAGTTCTTCTCTTCCGCGGCAACCAGTCTATTGAAAAACTCAAACCACATGACATTGTTGATACGTTTCACACAACGCAGGTTATATCCCAAACTATTATCACTTTTGCTACGTCCCGGGGCGCACTTTCATCTGTTATTGAGTGTAATTGCATAATCATAAGCAGAGAAACGTGAGGGAATCGAACATTAGCTCTCAAACACCGTTAATTTAAATATGCGATGGAAATAATTTGAAATACGATCTCTCTAATCTGCCACCACGCTCGAGGCACGCTGCACGTGAGCTCACTCCTTAGTTTTTAATATGCTACAAAATGTCAGATCCTACTCTGACGAGTGAAATAATTTGATTTTCCCTGTTAATACATTCTTAAAGGAATATTATTCTTATCCTATCAAAGTAATGTTTTTTTTAAATGATTATTTTAAAAAATATCATTGCGCTTTTGACGGATCTTCTTCTCGTCAATTATCTTTGGGTTTGTTTTAAATATCGTATGTGGTTAATTGAATTTTCATGCTAAATTGAAAATGGGGAGAGTGTCTTTTTATGCTCTGAATCTTTAATTTTGTAAATTATATAAATCGAAAGTTTAAAAAAATAGTGCCTGAGGCGAGATTCAAAAGGTTTCTTTTTATTGAATAAAAGTTTTAAAAATCAGATATGTAACCAGTTTACAGCTGTAATGTTCATTCAAGTGCTATAAATACTATAAGATAAAAAGGTGAAACTAATGACCGTTATGAATTGTATTTTCGAAAAAGAAGAAGAAGAAGAAGAAGAAGAAGAAGAAGAAGAAGAAGAAGAAGAAGAAGAAGAAGAAGAAGAAGAAGAAGAAGAAGAAGAAGATATGAATTGTGTTTCAGCTCGTTTCGTCTGACGAGTGGCCATGCATTGATGTATTATTTGTGAAATAGTACGTACATTTCTAATAGTAGTCTGCTTGCATATATTAAAATGACATTTTTGTTGCTGTTCTGTTGTTATTGTTGTCGTTGTTTATTTTAATTCATATAATTGCCTGACACAAAAGTAGACATATTAGCATTACGATTGTCTGTAACAAAGTACAGCTCAATGGAACTTAGACAATGGTTATTCTACTCATATACATTGTTTTATTTATTTATTTATTTATTTATTTATTTATTTATTTATTTATTTATTTATTTATTTATTTATTTATTTATGTCCTCTGCTAGCGATGCAGTCACAGTTGACGGGATTCCAAAGAATCTTAGCCTAACTCCAATAGTTGTATGAATAACCCCAATTTTAACAATAAGTTATGATAAAACTTATGATGTTCAAGGAATGGCTTCAGAGTCAATTGTGTTTTTTTTAAAGTAACCAATCAAAATGAAGCAATAAGTAACTATTAGTAGTATAGATTATCGCTTTAAAAGAAAATAAATCTCTGTATGACAAAACAGCATCTTCTGGTAGTGAAAAAAGGTCTGACTCTTTTAAAAGGATCACTTATTTTTTCTAAATTTCTGGAGATGAAAATTATCAGGCGATATGGTAAAGACTTCGATAAACTCTTTGATAAATATGTGAAAAGATCTCTAGTTTGAAAGGGCAAGAAATTCATCGCTTAAAACAAGATAAATGGGTAAATATAAAAAGATTATAAACTGGGATATTATAATTTAATATAATTGTATAATGTGCGACTCCCAAAATTAAAAAAAAGTTTTTGATTTTATCAAATGTCTGGACTTTTGCCGGAATTACCTGAATAGTAAAAACAGTTCAAATAATCTTAAGATTTACAATTCTGACGGGGAGATATGGATTATGCTATTATTAATCCTTTGCTAAAATTGAACATGCAATTATTATTCTATACGATAATTTTTGTTCGTTTAGTTTAATTGTTGGCATTGCCATTTAACATGTTTTTTGAAAAACCAACACTAATAATAATAATAATAATAATAATAATAATAATAATAATAATAATAATAATAATAATAATAATAATAATAATAATAATAATATAAATAATATAAATAATAATATAAATAATAATAATAGTAATAATAATAACAATAATAATAAATTAATATAATAATAATAATAATAATAATAATAATAATAATAATAATAATAATAATAATAATAATAATAATAATAATAAAATTTTTCAGATAGTTGTGTGCAGTAACTCATGGTGTCACCTCATGGATCTCCTTCCTGCACAAAAATTCAAACATTTTATAGACAGTCATTTTGGTGTCACATCCCTATGATGGTGTCACTCGGTGCTGTCTTAACCCCACCCACTCACAGTGACGCCACTGTTGCCAAGAAAGTCTGATTCTATGAGTATTATTTTATATTGTTTATCTTGTTTTGTAGCAGAGCTTTCTTTTGTGACTCTTCCAACATTTTATTTCTTAGTATTTTTATCTATGACTTCATGGAGTGAAAGAACACGTTAACTTTACTTTAAAAGAGGTGCCACGAGTGGCCGAGTGGTCTAAAGTGCTGTCCGTTACGGATCACCGTGTGGGTTCGAGTCTAAGATTTCGCGAATGTGGATATGTGAGAAAGCTTGCCTGTGGCTTCTCGTGGGTCGGTGGTTCTTTCCGGTGATTTCCCGGTTTATTCATCCACTGGCAGCCATGTATAGCCTATCGTGTGCTGAAAAATGGCGTTAAACCAAATTAACAACAACAACTGTTAAAGAACAACAACACAGTATTAGATAAATTTTGATGAAAAGCAGGCAAGATAAACTGCGCCCTCCCCTCCATAAACCAAACGCGACCATTATAATGACATTTACAAGGAGTTTTGCCCATTTACGGAATTTTACACAAACATGAGTATGTTTAAGATATTGTTTGTTATTTTATATACTATTTACATAAAGAGCATTGATTCGCTGTCTTACAAAGTAGAATTTAGTACAAATTGATTGTTTAACTCATAAACCTGTTCTTATGAAATCGCTGTTGATTATGTTATTATTGTTTTTCAACATTTCGAAGTTTTGGTCTATACGATTCTTTTCTTCCAACCTAAAATCAGTTGTTATGGAAACTTGAGATATAGTTGTTTTTATAATTATTCAGATATTATCTGGGATAAAAGAATAATTTTTCTTCTGCTGCGGGTGTAATAACATAGCCTTTTTGTGTTCGAAATATAATGTGTTAGATCATTGTTAAATTTTATTTTAGACCAGTGTAACATTTTTAAAATGAATTCGGCCAATCTGTATTTTTACTGATTTCCATTAAACATGTCAGAAATTAGAGGCTTAATTATAAATGCCTTTACACACAGCCAATTCTGACTATATTAATTCTAAAGCACAGAGTGTTTTTCAATTTAAATCGGTAATACATGATGTCAGAAAAATTTATTTCTCGACTTATACATTTTATACCAAAAAGAGACTTTTTGTCCAACTTTTTATGTCTGTTATTAGGAAAGATGGTATGACGTTACATCCAGACACCTCTTACGAGTACAATCTAATTAATACTCAATGCAATTTAGCGTTGTTAAATATAAAGCTGAAGAATACAAAAGTAAGAGAGTTCATAAATTATTAGTAGAACTCGAGAAATTTACTTATGCTAATAAAATGGTTGGTATAGTGTAGAAATGTGTAAATAAAACGAATGAAAAACTTCCTTTCCATTGTCTCTTTATACAAAATCATATTAGAAGTTCGCCAGAAAATTGCTTTTCTTTCACTGATTCATTTTATCAGATCAATAATTTATTTTTAAATGTACATTCCACATATAAACCTCTTGGCGTGAGTTCGAGGTTTAGTTAGAGGCTGTTGGATAAATTATGACGAAATTGCGTTACATACAGAGGTCATACGTGCCATGGACTATCTGAAGAATTCGTCCTTGTATCGTCTTAAAAAAAAAAAAGAAAGGCAGAGGCAGCTTACGTGACTAATTCTGTAATTTTGCACGATCTTAACAGCTGACTAGACTGCCATGTGGTGCATGGTTTTGATATCTTTAATTTGCAAAGAAAGTTACCCATAGGATGAATTGTATGTTTGTGAGTGAGTTGACATCATCGGGTTGAAGAGGATTGTAATTTTGCAGAAATAGCATCACGAAAGAAAAGTAAAGGTCACTAATTTCGTAGGAATCTTTCTTTTTTCGACTGCACAGAGAGGTGAGAGGCGGAAATTAATGGATAATATGTGTGGGTGACAGGTTTAATAAAAAGGATTGGGTGTGTGGATATTAATAATACAAACACTTTGATCAGTATGATTAATACTAAATAATAATTAATCTCTTTTGAACAAAGGATCGAGAAAAAAAAAAAACACTTAAAAATTTAAGAGATCATACAGTCAGCATGACGGTGGGGTTAGAACACAATGGCAATTAATTAATTGGAAATCATTAACGAGGGTTGTATTCTGTGGAAAGAATATACACCTGTCTGATATTCTTCTAAAAACAAATTGAGGGAGAACCTGGATAAAATATCCGATGAGACATTATGCTGAAACGAGGACGAGGGAACTACTCTATTTCTAGAGCGTGATCTAGCTATAAACTTTTTTCGTGTAGAGTCCAGAAACCTTTTCTACAGAATCGTTTTACGATTAATTATTTGTGACACAATATTTGTTATTGCAAATAGTATAATATATTAGTGCCATCATATCAAGTACAAATTCATATACTTTTGAAACATAATTAATGTAAAGCAATAAAAGAATAAGAAAAAAGAAGTGACAAAAGAGGAAGAATAGAACTGCTAATATTGAAAACACCGCAGAACACAAATGACGAAATATGAGACATTCCTCTGTGTCTACATGTAGAAGGGGCACTGTTTTTACAGATTCTGTTTTGTTTACAATTCATTAGACGGATATGACGAAATATTGGATCGGGATTTCATGAGCCTAACCATTAGTGGTGACGGATTCGGAGTACTTATATATATATATATATATATATATATATATATATATATATATATATATATATATATATATATATATATATATATATATATATATATATATATATATATATATATATATATATATATATATATATATATATATATGGTTTTATTGTATTGATATATAACATAGAGGTCAGACCTCGCGTCGTGTTAAGTTTTAATCACATAGGTACGTTTAACTTCTGACAAATTTTTAATATATACTGTAGGTAACATAAACAATTAAAACTTAATTTTCTTTTTGACCACTAAAATTTGCATTTATGATAACCACTATCATCATTATAGTCGTCGTTATTATTTTTTTATTATTATTTATTATTTTATTATTATTATTTTTATTATATATATATATATATATATATATATATATATATATATATATATATATATATATATATATATATATATATATATATATATATATATATATATATATATATATAAGAGACATTGTTGTTGAAGTTGTTGCAATACACTTTCTTTCTTCACCTGTCATTATTGAGTAAATCATTTTCAATCATAAACGTTAGTCTTGTAAACCCTTGAAGCAAACTACTTCTTACAAAGTTTCTTCTTGCTTGAGGTACCATACTATACTATATGCGTTTTGTGTTCTATTATTAACATCCCATCCTCCTCAGCGAGGCAGTTAATTATCGTATTAAAATAATTGAATTACCATAATGAAAAAGATCTTGACTGAATGGTTTGGTCAATTTCCTCACATTAAACGTTATTGGTATAAGTGTGAAATAAATCAGACGTAGAGAATTTGTGAGGCTTCAGAAACAGGGTTGTTATAGAACATCTAAATACATTAAGTTACGAAGCATTGCATTGAGAGAGAGAGAGAGAGAGAGAGAGAGAGAGAGAGAGAGAGAGAGAGAGAGAGAGAGAGAGAGAGAGAGAGAGAGAGAGAGAGAGAGAGAGAGAGAGAGAGAGAGAGAGGCATACAGACAGACAGACAGAGGTAAAGCAAAACTACACGTTTTTGTTAGTTTTAAGTACTAAAAACATTATCATAGTAATATCACATATAAGTACCGTTGTAGTTGCTTATAAGACTGGTCAAACTTTAAACAATTGCACAGATCCTGATCTGCAGATCAGGGTCTATTTTGTTTTTGTTTTTTTTTTCTACTGATTACTCCTATAAACTGCACAGACGCATCATGTGACGACGGCAGATCTGGGTCTGTGCAGTTTGCAGATTGACTCGTCTTATAAGCGAATATGACTGTAGCTGCTCGAATGACCAACTTTCCCTCGTTGTGTATGTCTTTGCATCTCATAAAATCATAAAAGCTCACATAAAAAAAAACAAACAAAAAAAAAAACGTGAATTGAAAGAAACTGCATTAAAATAATCTGATTTAAAACATTTTTGTTTGGCTCTGTTATACTTACACCGGAAGAATGGATAACAGTATTTAAATTATGTATTGTCGGATTTATATTATTCCTGAATAACGAAAATTCCGATAAATCGGCGCCTGTCAAATCGACCTCAGACGTCAATAGCCAGTTATATAACAAGAAATCAATCAGCTGCACTCTTTTTTTATTTGCTTGTTTCGCATCAATATTTTTTGTTATCTGGATTCGAAAACAATTGTATGGCCCATTCAGAAACACACCCTTGTCTTCGAATTGCTCAGGCAATCGCTGTTTGCCAGAACGACCCTACCGATTTTTTTTTCTATCCTCGCATATCACTACTTACATCATAACATATCACTAAATAGTCCAAGTTTTTACTTAATATCTTCATAAAACTGCACGAGCGACATTTGCTCTGGGCAATAAAGTCGTAATCCACCATATGAAAAACATTAAAGGCTTTTATTAGTGCTAGAATGGTTCGCAACCCCAGTTGGGTGCTTTCTTCTCGCCTGTGTCGTTTGGAGGGCTTACTTCCACCAGAACTGGTTCAAACCAATAGTCTGAACCTTTCTGTACGAGGGGAACCACGATTTTGTCGGGAAAAGAGAAATAAAAGTTACTCTGAAGTCTCCACTATGTCTAGTCTGCCTTTTAGATGTTATGATTTTTGACAATTTACAACTTTTATGAATTTTTTTTCCGGATTTCCTTGCTTGTGAAGATGACGGAGTTAAGGTTAAGTCGGGGCACAGCCCGATCCGATTTACAAAATATATTGACTCGAGGGATTGCGTTCTTGGTCTCACGAGAGGGTAATCAAGTCTTCTAGAAAATAAGATTCGAATAAAAGCATGTGCAAATGCAAGTTCATATACAATCGCACCGTTTATATGCTTTTAAAGGATTTTATTGCACTTTGTTTTTGTGAGCTACACGCCATGTTAAAACCGACTAAAGAATGCGGAAACCATTCTAAACAAACTACCCTAAATTACTTGGACTTTGAGACCTCAATAATGGCAGACTAATCACTTTAGAGTGCGAGAAAGTATCGCAATCTTTATCATAGTTGCAAATTTGGCCAATTTTGCACCAATCTAAGAAAACAATAATTACAACATCAGACAAAAAGGCAACTAATTCGCTAGACAAGGTTCCGATAACCCTATCTTCACCTTGACATATCGAGCAGATATTTCTGTGCTTCGGGTCGGTGAATTTCATTGTATGCGTGCCACCGCATCCAATCAAAATTAAGTTGTTCAAATTTGAAAACTGTTCCCACGTGATTGAGACAAGACGAGCATGTAGTTTGAATGAACTGATAAATAATCAATTTTCCATTGTTGGTTCGTGTTTGTACAACTACCTTTCACTCAAATACACCTGTACTGGCTTCCCTCTTGTACATAGTCATACTTTCGATGTCTTTTCTAGGTCAATTGCAACAACCGTTTTTGGGCAATTGATTAGTTGGCATTATATACTAGGGTGGGGTGGGGCAACACATGAAATCCAATAGATGTCGCATGGACAAAGCACCAGTATAACTATTCGATCAGCCAAGGTGAAGATAGGGTTACCGGAACCTTGGCTAGCGAAGATGCTCTCCAGTATCAACAACCGGTGTTCTTGTACAAAAATGCCTTCATATGTGAAATTCATTTTGATACTCATATATCTCGTTCTATGTACGCTTTGTTACAAACTGGTTGGCACACTAGGCTTTATTTGCTTAGAGCTAAAGACGTTATCAAAATAAAAGCCAGGAAACGATTGCATTACAATCAAAATCCTTCAAGTAGTAAGTTACTTGCATAAATATGGGTAGCTGTGGCATCATTTGTTGTTTTCCGTACCCTTCCCATAATAAATATAAATACTCGATAGCTTTAAACCTATATACATATACGGTAAGAACAGCTGAAGGCTGGCTCACTTCTCCTTCGTTCATTGTCGATTACAATTTATATTTGTAAAATACATCCTGGTAGACATATTTATGTGACAGTCTTAAAGACTGGATTATAGGTACTGCAGACTAATGTATGTTATTATCAGAGTGCACATGCAATCTAAACTTGTAAAATATATCATAGTAGACATATTTAAGTAACTAAGTCGTGTGTGTGTGTGTTTGTGTGTGTGTGTGTGTGTGTGTGTGTGTGTGTGTGTGTGTGTGTAAGACCGGCGTTTACATGCTACAGACAACTGTAAGTAATTTTTAGTGTAGATATGCAATATATACTTGTCAAATACGTCTGGTAGAGATATTTGAGATCAATTGGTAGGTGTTGAAAGTTCAGCTTCGGCAAATCAAAACTACTTAATGCCATCAGTAATGCTTAGTACCGTGTCAGTAGTAAGCTACACGTTGACGCTGAATAGTGTCTTACATTAACATTTGTATTAGTTAGATGATTACGTACAATCGTGGCTTAAAATAAGACAATTATTTTTATGCAAGTTACACTTCATGACTGGTTATTCTTGTTTTTCCCGTTTACTTTTGTCTTGGAGACCACCTAGCGGAATCCGACATTTTCTAAAATTAAGCAATCATTTAATATAAGTTTTGTGAGCATTTTTTATAATTCTAATAATATAGCAAATTTATGTAGTCTATAATAAAGTGGTCTCTTAACAGAAGATGTTTATTAGCAAAAAGTCGATTATATATTTTCCATTTCAACGTATACTGTACCATACCGAAAAATAAGAGAAAATGAGACCTATGCAAACAGATATTGGTTTACGGTTCTCTAAATATTTTCAAGGTGCGATTCTGGATATATTCTTGTTTATAAAGGTCAATTTGTTTCATCAATAATCATATCACTTCCTTGTTGTGAAATATACCTTTCATGCAAGTTTTTGGACAAATTTAAACCAAAGGAAATGGGCTCGCTTCCCAAATATTATTCTCAAAAACAAATTACACAATTTACTCACTGTAATTCTTCAAGCATGTTTTGTATCTATCTATCTATCTATCTATCTATCTATCTATCTATCTATCTATCTATCTATCTATCTATCTATCTATCTATCTATCTATCTATCTATCTATATATATATATATATATATATATATATATATATATATATATATATATATATATATATATATATATATATATATATATATAAGTATTGTAAAGAGAAATGTCAAAATGGCATACGTTCATGATATCGTGCATTGTATTAAGTTTAAAATTGTAAACTAATTTTAACTGTAACTTAAATATATCAAGAACGATACTATAGAGATGCCTGTATAAATATTTTACCTGAACTCTCGCTTCCGTCAGGTTGCACCGTAAAGCCAGTTGTTCCCTAGCGTACACGTCAGGATAGTGGGTCTTTTGAAAAATCCTTTCCATTTCTTCCAGCTGAAAACTTGTGAACGTTGTCCTATTTCTCCTTTTTTTCTTTTTTTCTTCAGAATCTTCACTTTCCCCCTCCTCAGTTTCATTCTCCTTTTTGGTCACGCTCTCGTTTGACTCCGAATTCTCACCATTTTTCTTATCGTCACAAAACCCTGTGCAATCGTCCGCAGAATCCTTCTTGTTTTCTCTTTCACAGAAACTGTCGTTACTTGCCTCACCTATGGACTTGGCGACTTGTACCTCGTTCGTCATCAGTTTCTTACAACTATCCATCGAGTCTGAAAAACGTCCAAATAAAAGCTATTATGGAGTAAAAGTTTATAATACAATCATCTTGTAACTGGTTTCCATTTGGTTGGCCATGTCCATCCAAAATCTTAGGCAATAATAACATTGCTGCAAGTGAAGCATATTCTTGTTTAAAAACATTATTTTGATTCGGATACGACCCGTTCTGGTGTATATTGTGCGTTAATAACTTGTCGTTTTTAATTGAGCAAGAGCGGAGATTCTTGCAATGTCAGGAATGACGGATAAAACTCTGCTGCTGATGGCGGGGGAGCTAAAATTTCTCTTCTCATCAAGGACTGTATAAGTTAATTACACCTTAGATACCTTGCTGGGGCGAGCGAACAAAGCGCACGCTGTTCCACCGTATCGCAGCCTCTTTCGCCTCTTCCTCTAATTCAAGCGCTCAGGTGGCCTCGCGGTGGCTGAGGTTGTTGCCTAGACATATGTAAGCAATGCTAACCAAAGTTCATCTAATGTTTATTGAATAAATAACAGCTCAGATTGATAACTGTGACGTCCGTCGTATCTCTCGTAATATACTTGGTCAAATATTTAAAGGGATTGCCATTGAATATGTGGATGTAAGTTTACATTGTTTGTGGAAGATAAGAGAAAATGTCTTCCAACTGCATAACGACGATAAGAATAAGACAATATGTAGCACTTTTGGTTCTTTTTTAAATGATCACAAATGTGTGCTTTGCAAATTCTAAAATCTGTTTCTCTTTGTTGAATCTTCCAAAAATTTAATTCATCCGAAGAAAAAAAATTGTTTGGTCTTCAATTAAAATGTAGGGTTTGTGCTAGTTAAATAACATGGTTGTATTTTTTAAATTGTAAAAGTACATGTAAAAATGAATACACACAACTGTTTAAAAATCTTAGATTTGTTTGTGATAAATAGTGTAGCCTGTTCTCGATTTCATGAAGCGGGGTGTGTGATTAAAAGATTATTAGTTATAAATACAAGTCAAGTATCTTCGATGAATATGTCGAACCTACATTCCTCATGACAAGAATGAACGAATGATTACTAAGCAATAAAAACCTACATTCCTCATGACAAGAATGAACGAATGATTACTAAGCAATAAAACATGTTCAGATTCAAGCCAAATACGTTACATTTTATGAGTTATCTTAGGAATTAATCAAATCTTACAATATTAGCAATTACACCGTGAAAGTAGATTATATGATAAGCACATCGTTGAAATTAATCGCTGATAAATAATTATTTCTAAAAATATCCGAGCAATTACAAAATTTAATACTTTGTTGTTGGGTTTAACGCCTTTTTTTCAGCACACGATAGGCTATAGATGGAGGAAGAAATCGGGAAAACACCGGAAAGAACCACTGACCCACAAGAAACTACTGGCAAGCTTTCTCACATAGCCACATTCGCCGAATCCTAGACTTGAACCCATGCAAGCGGATGTGAGATGGCAGTGATCCGTAACGGACAGCGCTTTAGACCACTCGGCCACTTTGGGATAAAATCACTGAAAAGTTTTGTTGTGTCATTGCTTACAAACATTGAAATGTAACACTATCTTTACAATTATGGAACAAAAACAGCAATAATAATAATAATAATAATAATAATAATAACAATAATAATAATAATAATAATAATAACAACAGAGACAACGATGATAATGATGATGATGATGACGATCATATTCAGAATGTCATGTTGGTCTTCATGTACACGGTATACGCAGTGGCCGCGGAGTGCTCAACGTGTATATTGGTAGATTACTCTGTCTAAGCATTAGAATAAACACTTAGGCTATAGTTACCCGGAAAATTGATGTTATAATGATTATAATAAGTGTTTAGATATTTTTCATTATTTGCTATATGCCGTTATTTTCTTAATCATAGATAGCATCCTTCCACGGAATGTGACCTTTTCCAGCGAAAGAGTCTTTTCTCTGAATTTTATTTTAAAAAATTACTTTCTTGAATAATACATTTTCTCTTTTACACACACACACACACACACACACACACACACACACACACACAGAGGCACACACAAAGACACACACACACACATATATATATATTATGGATAAAGAGAGATAAACAGTTTTATTCATATTTATATTCTTATGTACAAACAACTTAACTAAAATCATAGATATTAAAAAAGCACCAATATATATATATATATATATATATATATATATATATATATATATATATATATATATATATATATATATATATATATATACATATACATATATATATATATATATATTTATATATATATATTTATATATATATAGATATATATACATATATATATATATATAGATATATATATATATATATATATATATATATATATATATATATACATATATATATATATATATATATATATATATATATATGTATATATATATATATATATATATATATATATATATATATACATATTTTATAATATACATTCCACAGTTGATCAGAACATAAACTATAATATATATCTATATCTATATCGATCTATCTATCTATCTATCTATATATATATATATATATATATATATATATATATATATATATATATATATATATATATATATATATATGTATATATATATATATAAACACACAGTCACACACAAAGAAGAAGTAGATAAGAAGAACAAAGGCTCTCCTCCCAACCTACATAAATTACCCCATCCTTTTATTTCTATAAAAATTTTCCTATTCTGAAAATAACTCAGAAAAGACATAGTTTACTAATTTTAATAGTGTATTCATGGATTTTTTTTTAAAGAAAATAATTTATATGGATTCCCACTTCATTCAGTCTTGTAATATTAATGTTTTACTCGGATTATTTGGTACGTATTTGATTTTTTTATGTAAGTCGTTCCTTCCGTTGACGACACGTTCATAACTACTTTGGAACGGTGATGTTACCAGTCTATCTGTCTATCTCTGACAGATAAATGTTGTCTAAGAAATCATCATATGACAACAAAAAATATTTGCGAAATAGTAGATAGCGAAGTAGTATGGACATACAAACTACTGATCGTTTCGAGTGGCGTTTGTCGACACAAACTACAATTTGATCTGAACCCTTTTTTTCTAATGACGTTAATTTAAACAAGCTAATTAGATATAAAGCAATCACGTTTTTTTAAAAAAATAAATTATGGTAGCATCTCATTTTATATGTTTATCTTTTTTCTAAATAGCACATCAATAGTGACTGATGAAGTTTTTATCTTACATAAAAGGAATCTCAAATAATTAATGTTGGAATCATTAAACATAATCATCCTTAAAACTTACAGCTTTGCTCAGAGCAGGATAGCAGAAAGATCTTGATTCTGTTGAGGCTAATATTTCAAATATACAATACACTCACGCATAGACAGACAGACAGACAGACAGACACACACACACACACATATATATATATATATATATATATATATATATATATATATATATATATATATATATATATATATATATATTCATTTCTTCACTTCAAACTTCCTATTATGTTCGAAAGAGTTCTCCATATTTCATGATTCAGCAACAATTATACGATGCCTTCGTTATTACAGTAAAACAAGTTGTTTTTTCTGTTTGTTTCTTCTTTCTTTTTCATGCAGATTTAATTTTCTGAACGATTGATCTACAATTTTTACGCATAGAACAAAGTAGAATTTTTGTGAATTACCAAAACATTCTTTGGTGAATCTTTTATTTTATTAAAAAAATATTTTTATTTTATAGGAAAATATAGACAATCAATCAAATATAATTTAGATACTTTAGTGATGCGCAATTTTACATGCATTTGGTTGGGACTTGCTGTGAGTAACGACATGAGTCAATACAAATATTTTTTTACCAGATTGTAACATCAAGGCTTTTCATACATCAAAGAAACAACTATTGTCAATAAGCACCGTTTTGCAATTAGAAATGTCATACTGTCATTTGTTATCGAAATATTAAATACAGTTATTAAACTTAGTCCTTTTCTTCAGAGCATAAGGCTACAGCCATCTCAGTTGATAATTTTAGGAAGACAGTTGTTGAAATGATAATACGTAATTTTATTTAGGATTTAAATTTATTTTAATCGAATGTAAAAATTAAATTCCATTGCTTATTAAAATCAATATTTATTATGTGCCCTATCCCTCGCCCATTGCATACGTTTGAGTATACTTTAGTTAAAACAACAAAAGAAGAAATAATTCCACTTGTCTGATGTACGTTATGATTCCATTTAAAACTGGAAACATATGTAATACAGCACTTGGGTGACTTCAAGAAATATAGTGATACTCATTAAGAAATATTTGATGATGATATTTTGGGTTACTAAATTTGTAATTTGAAAATTTTCACCACTGTTGAGAGTTAGCAATGTCGTATACTATCCTCAGTTTCGATGGGTTTAAAAGATTGGTCATCGAATCGTCAATACTCTCACCGACTGTTTAAAATCGAACGATAACAGCTTTAAAATTTATATAGATTCTAATTTCTTTGATTTAAATAAAAGTATAATAAAGCTTGAATATATTACTTCTTAAATTGTCTGTCTTTACAGTTCTCGCCCAGATAAGCTCTGATAGGAGTGTCCTTGTGAAAATGAACGACCCTCACCCCCCTCCCTCGGCAAGTCGCAGTCAACAATGTGTTACAAGTTTTTTTTTTTTTTAAAAAAAAAAACAGATCAACGATCAATGAATTTAGTAAAAGCGTAGTTCTCTAAAACTATTATTTATACCATTAGTTATACTAACATGTATGGAGAAGTACACTACTAAATTTATTTACTTTTCATTTTTCTCAAAATTGTCTTACATTTTTTCCCACATTTTCAATAAAAATGAAGGATCCGCCATTGGCTTCATATATCAAATCCACAGAGAGAATTATTGGAACTATACATTTGAAATATACTGTTATTAGATATGGTACAATTTCTAACGTCTGTATGACAGTTGAATGTCCTTTTCTTGTGTGATTTAAAATAGTAATGGCTTTCTCAGCATGCTTGCCTTACTACTTAATAAATGTTTCAAAAGATAGTATCTTTATCAGATAGGGAACACATGGGGCATGACTAATGCTTACCATAAATTCAACTTATACACTATGCATAAAAAAATTAACTGTCAATAATGAAGGCAAGAAAACAAACGAGCAAAGACCTAACAAACAAACAAACAAACAAACACATACATACATACATACATACATACATACATACATACATACATACATACATACATACATACATACATACATACATACATACATACATACATACATACATACATACATACATACATACATACATACATACATACATACATACATACATACATACATACATACATACATACATACATACATACATACATACTGACAAGTTGTTCAGAATTTATTCTACTCTAGAGAAAATAAAGGTCCCTCTCTCTCTCTCTCTCTCTCTCTCTCTCTCTCTCTCTCTCTCTCTCTCTCTCTCTCTCTCTCTCTCTCTCTCTCTCTGCCATGCATATGCCTATATGATACATACATATACTTTTGTTAGAAAAAGAATTTACAGAAGATTACCAAATAACCCCAAATGCTTCATTACAAAGAAATCAAATGTCCTTACACACGTAAATATACAAATAAGTAATACATACATAAATAATATCATCATAAATTTTAAAGTTAGACATAATGTTAAAACCTAGCAAACGACTGCAGTAGCCAATAAATACAGATCTAAGTAAAGTTTAATAATAATAATAATAATAATAATAATAATAATAATAATAATAATAATAATAATCATCATCATCATGAAGATGATGATGATGATGAGGAGGAGGAGGAGGATGATAATAATAATAATAATAATAATAATAATAATAATAATAATAATAATAATAATAATAATAAGAAGAAGAAGAAGAAGAAGAAGAAGAAGAAGAAGAAGAAGAAGAAGAAGAAGAAGAAGAAGAAGAAGAAGAAGAAGAAGAAGAAGAAGAATATTAGTGAAGTTTTCGAAAAGTGAAATAGGTGAAAATAATTCAGCTGAATGTAAATGTCATACGTTTGATCTAGGACTATATTGATCGCGTATCCGTTTTAAGTTTTTGAGTTTCCTTCTTTCCATCCTTATTTAGTAGTTGACAGTGTCCTTCTGTCGAATTCATACAATCTTACATATCTTTGAGTGCATTATTTGTTAACTTTTTCATATGTTTTTCAATGCCTTTTGAGTGATGAAACTTGACATATGTTTGCGAAGAGCTACAGTCTCTTAAGTACGCTGTAGGGCTCGAACCTATTATCACTGCGATTGAACTCTCATTCCGAAAGATGTTTCCAATAATAATAATAATAATAATAATAATAATAATAATAATAATAATAATAATAATAATAATAATAATAATAATTATTATTATTATTATTATTATTATTATTATTGTTTATTATTATTATTATTATTATTATTATTATTATTATTATTATTATTATTATTATTATTATTATTATTATTATTATTATCTTTCACAATAGTTTTTAATTTGCTTGACTCAGAACCAGATACACAGTTTTGTGTCGTCTAATTTTATATGTTCTTTTATTCATATTATACAGAAAAATTATGTATCAAACTAATTTAAAACAGCAAAAAAAAAAAAACCACCACCACCCGACTATAGTTTAACACAATCACAAATCTGTTCCGGGATTCGATCATATTAATCATAACGCTATTAAAGGTAAACTCTTTCCAAAATTTCCCCGAAACTTTTTGTTCAAAATGTTTTACTTGAAAAGGGACAATTTAATAGTATAAAATATTATAAAAATTGCTAGTAATTATTGTTTTATCAAATGAGAACGGTTTTCTAAACATCTGAGTTTAAATATTTTATTGAAAAAAAATTAAAAAATAACATTACATCCGATTACATTTATTTCACGTCCTGATATAGATAACTATGCATGTCTGATTATTTAATATAATATTAAATCAAACTCGGTACGAAATATAAATTAATGAAAAAATTAGGTGATTTAAAAAAAAACAAAACAAAAACAACGTCATTATAGGTGAGACGTAAAAATAACAACTTACGTTCTTTTCCTAAGTTATTTGTCCTTCTGTATCCAAGTATTCCATCTACCGAGTGGTGACTCTGATGAACATGTCTGGGAACATCTAATCCTTGCTCCGGTACACTCTCGGGATCACGACAAACCTGTCCCGGAATTTTGTTGTTCAGGGAATTAAGACGCGTATCGTATGGATCAAACAACATCACTCTCTCTAAACGTATGAAGTCTGAGCTTGACGTCATGCTCAACCTTGAGCTGTACAGAAATTTCAAATGAGTATTTTCCGATTGATTCTGGTAAAAATGCTGGGCTCAAGATATGAAAAGTATGCTGTACGTTTTAGAAATCTTTAAACCAATGAACAGAAATAAAAGAAAAATTAATCAAAAGTCTTTACAAATTAATGACGACTCTAAAATAAATTGGATGCTTGTTTTCACTTAATGAAAATGACAGTCGTTTAACGATGATAGTCCACTAAATTAGATTTCCTCAAAGATAACTGACATTTTAGAGTTGCAGACAGGGGGTTTAATGCAGTCCTCCCGCCATGTGCTCGATGAGAAAATAGGTCACGCCCCCTGGTGGTATAGGATTTTGGGCGTTCGGACCTGACACGTCTCTGGTCCAAGTAGTGAAGTCAAAACGGAACTGGCACTATCCTTGGCTGTTATTTCTAAACAGATTACTGTCGCGCATTCACACTTGGTCTATTTTCGCACATTAAGCCTCCAAAACCAACAAAGGTATTCATGGAGACTTGATTTTCACTGGCCCGCAGGGATTGGCTACGGTTCTTAGACTTTGGAGAGTAAATACTTCATTATCCTCTTTTCACGGGAAAACATATGTTTCTGATCTAAGCTGGCATCGCTAAAAGACCTTTAGTAAGTTGAATGTAAATGCTAAAAAGAACCAGCATATATTAATTTTGTAATACACATATTTCTTGTAAATTATCAATTAAAAATATAACACATTATACAAATGTATAGGTTAAGATTTCATGGTTTCTTGTTTGTCTTTGTGTTAGAAAAAGTTTTTAAATGGTCGAATCACAATTAATATCTGTCTCCTTAAAAGTAATTGTCTGCGAATAACTGTATGTATTAATTTTGTTATATGCAATACGTATATTTTCCTTAAACGCAGCATTATCTCTGTTTAAAAGCGTTTAAATTGTAAGTCAATATGATATATAGATATTGTACTTTTGTTAACAATTCAAGTAACTTGTTGTTTTATTGACTGGTTTATATAATAAGTTTCAACTAGATGTCATAATCGCGGGGTTAGGTTAGGTTAGGTTTATGGGCATTAATCCAGGATTTAATTCCTGTATATAATTTTAAAAACCAATGGTGGGAGAAAAATTATATTCCTAGATGGATACATGGTTTTTCACTGCACCTTTTATTAATTTTGTAATGATAACTAACTTTTATTATGTTTTTACACGCCTTTTGTATTTTACCATTTTGTCAAAAGTTCTGACTCTGCCAAAATAGAGGAAAGTGAATGATATTATATGAAACATATATCCCTCTGATATTTTAATCCTAAAATTGTCTAAAATCATAATAATATAAATATTCTTATTTCCGAAATTAATGAAATAATGAAGGTTGTATGCGCTTACTTTCTTTGTACTCTAATTAAAGGATATATATATATATATATATATATATATATATATATATATATATATATATATATATATATATATATATATATATATATAAGCCTTACTTGATATACAGTTTAGCCTTTCAATACATATCCATAAGATGTACATGCATCTGAAGAATCCGGTGGTGTTGCAATTTGTTCACGAAACATTGTATTATATTCGGATATTTCATGTCTCCATTGTAAATATATTGTTAACTGGCACTGAAGATATTTACCTAGTATTTAAAAAAATGTTGTGTTTAGTGGGTATCTGCCAACACCAAATGAAGTTTGGGGCTGTGATACATCTGGTTTTAATTCACACTTGCTTGGGAACATCGATACATTGAGCTTTAATTCACACTAATCTGGTCAAATTTACTTATTGTCGTTTATCGATAGAATTAGTGAGTGTAGATTTTAACACCGGAATATAGGACATCAAAGATAACATTAATGAAGCATTATCGAAATCGGACAACTTTGCATCTGTAACCTCAGAAGGTAAATTTGTCAAAAACTATTTATTTGCATTACTTTGATGCTTCAGAAAATATTCTTATTTCAAGTCTTGATTTCTTCCATAGAGAAGTTAGTAGATATACTTGTTTTCATCACTTGCTATTGGGAAAATTGGGAAAAAGAAAATTTGTGTTTTTAAATGCATATTCCGAGTACCCTTTCCCTGAGTCTAATAGAAACATTCTACCACAAACATATTAGTAAGTGAAAATACTCGGTGTTTGACACTTTCACTGAAACTGATAGAAACACTAACACATGCACACTAGCCAATGAACATTCTTGGTGTACTCGATTTCACTGAAGCTGATGAAAACACACTACCACGTGCACATTGGTAAATGAACATGAGTGTATTCGCTTTCACGAAATAAACACTCGACCACATGCACATTGCTAAATGAACGTTGGTGTTTTTGCTTTCACTGACAAAAAAACCCTACCACGTGCATATTAGTGAATTATAGAGCTGGAAACCACGAAAAAATATATACTGCGGAATATCGCGGTATCTCTGAACATACTGCGGTACTTAGCACGCTATGACATATTTATATTAGGAACTGACAATTTAATTTTATGTGGCAGGAACCTGACAGGTTGTTTTTGTTTTTAATTTCTGTCTGTCGACAGCCGAAAAAAAGAGCTTTCTTGCTCTGGTATTTCAAATTTAATAACATGGTATCTCTGATATATTATTTGAACAAAATGTAGTTAACTTAAAATGAAAGAAAATATAATATCTCGGATGAAAAATAATCGTAGCCACTGATTATTACCGAGCTTAAACGGTTCCTAGCTTATGGTACAATAATTTGATATAACTAATTGTTAATTGTTGTATAAATTGAAATCCTGAAACAGGAACTAAAGTGGGACAATTAAGCCGACATCCTGTGAAAGACATTGTGCTGCCATTATAGAGATCGTTTTTCAAAATAGAAAGTGTCAGCACTGAATTCTACAATTTGCTATTTGATATAATAGACAAAGCAAGATATTTTAAGAGATCCAGTAAACATAAAACACACTAATTAAAAAAAACGAGAACATATTTAGTGAACTTGAGAAATTACGTAAAATTCAATTAAAAACAACCACAAACCACATGCTCTTCTGAAAATCGAGTGATAATTAGTAAATTAAAAGAAAATAATATTTTTAACCAAAAATTTTCCACGACTTTAGTTTGTCCCGAATATCTTTAACATCAAATCTAGCCATCTCTTTGGCGTAAATAACATGTGTAAAGTATGTGATTACAGAATAATAAATATTTGTAATATTTAAAGTTAATTTGTAATAATTATAAGTGTTGTTTTTTTAAGAAATGTATTATTTGGCTGAAAATGAAAACATTAAAATCGGTGTAAGATCAATCGGGAATTTCCCGACATTTGTCACTGACGGAAACTATTGAAGTTCTGGTATATTGAAGACTCGTATTACGTACCAGAGGAAAAACAAAACAAAAAAAAAAACAAAAAAACAATATACCCGTAATGCCGAGCATCTCTAGTGTAAAGGAATTCTTGGTGAACACGCTTTCACTGAAGTTGATAAAAACACACTACCACATAAAAATTCTTGGTGTGTAGGCTTTCGGCAAATCTGGTAGAAACGCTTTATCACAGGCACATTAGTTAATGAAAATCCTGGTTGTATACACTTTCTGCAAAAACTGATAGAAACGCTTTGTCATAGGCACATTAGTCAATGAAAATCCTGGTTGTATACACTTTCTGCAAAAACTGATAGAAACGCTTTATCACAGGCACATTAGTTAATGAAAATCCTGGTTGTATACACTTTCAGCAAAAAACTGATAGAAACGCTTTGTCACAGGCACATTAGTCAATGAAAATCCTGGTTGTATACACTTTCAGCAAAAAACTGATAGAAACGCTTTGTCACAGGCACATTAGTCAATGAAAATCCTGGTTGTATACACTTTCAGCACATTAGTCAATGAAAATCCTGGTTGTATACACTTTCATCAAAAAACTGACAGAAACGCTTTGTCACAGGCACATTAGTCAATGAAAATCCTGGTTGTATACACTTTCAGCAAAAATGATAGAAACGCTTTGTCACAGGCACATTAGTCAATGAAAATCCTGGTTGTATACACTTTCATCAAAAAACTGACAGAAACGCTTTATCACAGGCACATTAGTCAATGAAAATCCTGGTTGTATACACTTTCAGCAAAAATGATAGAAACGCTTTGTCACAGGCACATTAGTCAATGAAAATCCTGGTTGTATACACTTTCATCAAAAAACTGACAGAAACGCTTTATCACAGGCACATTAGTCAATGAAAATCCTGGTTGTATACACTTTCATCAAAAAACTGACAGAAACGCTTTGTCACAGGCACATTAGTCAATGAAAATCCTGGTTGTATACACTTTCAGCAAAAAACTGATAGAAACGCTTTATCACAGGCACATTAGTTAATGAAAATCCTGGTTGTATTCACTTTCTGCAAAAACTGATAGAAACGCTTTGTCACAGGCACATTAGTCAATGAAAATCCTGGTTGTATACACTTTCAGCAAAAATGATAGAAACGCTTTGTCACAGGCACATTAGTCAATGAAAATCCTGGTTGTATACACTTTCTGCAAAAACTGATAGAAACGCTTTGTCACAGGCACATTAGTCAATGAAAATCCTGGTTGTATACACTTTCTGCAAAAACTGATAGAAACGCTTTGTCACAGGCACATTAGTCAATGAAAATCCTGGTTGTATACACTTTCTGCAAAAACTGATAGAAACGCTTTGTCACAGGCACATTAGTCAATGAACGTTCTGGGGGTGTACGCTTTCACTGAATTTGATAGAAACCCTGTACTATGTATAAATTAGTAAATGAACATTATGCTTTCAGAGCCTTTATTTAATGTTAAGACAGACAAATTGAAAATAATTTCTCGTGATTTAATGCAGACCTACCTTCCCGAAATGCACTGTTCAACATTTTCCAATCAATTGAACTTCGATCACAAGTGAATTGCTTTGCCAAGATATATGACACAAAATATAATCAATAGTTAAATAACAAACAAAAAAAAATCACCCCTCCCCTCAAAAAACAACGCTATGCTGAAAAGCTACTTGAAAAAAAAAACTGAAGCATTTTAAAACATTTGAAAGAACAGCTGGAAAAAATTAGATTAAAGAAACAACATTTTCTGTGAATGGTGAAGTCACAAGGTTTTTGATTTGGTTTTATATGATTGTATGTCCCGTTTTATCAGCATAAGATAGACGATTGTATCTGGTCAATGAAAAACCCTAGAAGAATCTCAGAAAGAGCCACAGACCACGGGAAGCTTCCTCACTTAACCCAGTGATTGAAACAATACAGTGTTAGACAAGTTGTATAGCGAAAACCTGTCAAGTACCCAATTTCACATATCGACGTAGAAAAAGTGGGTTTTCCAGACAAAGGGATTCGTTTAAGGCAGGCAAGTGCATTTTCCCTCAGGACGGGTGAAGGATAAATGACTTTGAAAGTCACTCCCAAGGCTGCACATGTTTGGTCTATGCATATTGACAACATACAAAAATAAAAACCTCCAGACGACAAAGTACAAAAAAGTCCTCTGGCCGACAAAGTACCAACAAAAGTCCTCCGATCGACAAAGTATAAAAAAGTCCTCCGGTCAAGAAGTATAGAAAAGTCCTTCGGTCGACAAAGTACCATAAAAAGTCCTCTAGTCGACAAAATACCAAAATCGTCCTCCGGTTAACGAATTTCCAAAAAAGGTCAACCGGTCGATAAAATACCTCTCAAAAATTCCCCAGGTTATCTTACTGTCTTTTGCTTGTGATGATTTATGGGTAAAAAGTAATTAATTTCGTCATTATCAAAACATGTGACAAAAATAACGACATATTACTAAACTTTACGGGTATTAGTTTTATGTGTGATCGGTTAATTAAACTACATTGTACTTGGGTTTGATAAATAATCGGCAGAAACCTTATTTTGAATCAAACAGTTTACTTGTTGATGAGCAAAACTTATTTTTAAAGTGACAAGACAAAAGAAAATCGTATAAATAAGAAATAGATTATTTTTCAGAAAGATACGCATCAGTGTATCCAAAAGATACGTATTCACAAACCCCAAAAGACGTATTCGTGTATTTTATATCATACGTATGTACTTTAAAAGATATGTAATCATATTCCCCGAAAAAAATATGAATTGATGTATCCAAAAAGAGACGTATTCATATAGCACCAAAAACTGCTTATTCAAGTACCCTAAAATATACATATTCTTGTACCCCAAAAGATAAATTTCTGCTGGTGCATCAATTAACTATGTTAATCGAGACGCTTTACAAACTTTTGTCTAATAAAATTCATGGTCAAATGTATAACTAAGTCAGGATTTATCACATTCCATTGGTCACTACTCAAGGACTTTGACCATGTGATTGCAGATGCGTAGAGCAGAAACGGACGACTGATGTGTATTCCAACTGCTGGTGTTACTTTTATTACATAATGGTTATTACTTATAGACAAAAATATTGAATAAACTGGGACTGGAATAAAAAATTTATCTGTTTTTAAACCATCACCAAATTAGAAAAATTGTCAAACATTTAAAATTTTTATGACATACTGTTTGCATAACTTTACAACTACACTTTTATGGGGTATATTTAAAAGTGTATATACATGTTTTATATGTTTGGTGAAATTTTAAAAACTATGAAATAATAATTGCTAGATTTGGCAACAATTTGTTAATCACACCTAGTTTCAGTATCATCAGTACATGGAATTCATTAAATTTTGTAATTTCTGATGTGCTCGTTAAAAGTCATATGGCCAATACACATGGTGTAATGAACAAAGATATATGATACATATAAATGCAATACATATTGGGGGTAAGTTCATGTTTTAAATTAAATGGATCACTCACTAATTGGCTCATGTTTATATCAGGTGTTAGAGACGGCGATAATTCATCACCAACTCTGTTTGCACGTTTCATTAATGATCTCCTGGATTGGTTAAAACACTCGAGTAAGGCATTAAATTCTATGAGCATGCTCTGTAATATTTATTGTACATTGATGAAGGATGAGATACGATAACGTCTGCTAAATTATCTAGAAAAAAGTGCAAAAAATTAAAATTAATTTTAAATGAACTCAAATCCACTATAATGCAATTCAGAAAGAAGAATAGTAAATCTTATTAGTTATATATTGTTGCTAATTTCAGTTGCTACGCATCATCGAATATTATGGGATAGTAATTCATTTGCAGTCTCACTTAATAAACGTTTCAAACGCTGAAGCTGGAGTCAAAACTACAAGTTCTCAAACTACATCCTTTTAAAGAAAACAAATTAAACACATCAGCAAAGTTTGATCATTATTCGTTGCTCCAGCACCCATTATGTTTCAGCTGTTTGGGGGTTAAAAGGTTAACCTAAATATGATATTACGCAAAACAAGAGCAATCAGTATATATTTAATATATTTAATGTTCCTGGGAACGCTGCTCCAGAAGCTATCAAATATGAGTTAAATGAAGATTCAAATTCGACGTTGGCTAAGTGTGATTTGGCTATAGAATGGACATTCAGAAATGGATGAAATCTGGATGACAAAGAAAATTTCTACTTTTCCCTAATGTTCAAAATAATTTAAATTATAGAAAAAAGAACATTCCAAAAATAAACTCCTACGCACTGTTAAAAGATAACCCTTGTATTGAGCAATACATATGTGCCAATAAAATCTAACAATATTAAGATATGCTATCTATCTATCTATCTATCTATCTATCTATCTATCTATCTATCTATCTATCTATCTATCTATCTATCTACCTACCTACCTACCTACCTACCTACCTACCTACCTACCTATCCATCTATCTATCTATCTATCTATCTATCTATCTATCTATCTATCTATCTATCTATCTATCTATCTATCTCTCTCTACCTACCCACCTACCTACCCACCTACCTACCTATCTACCTACCTTTCTATCTATCTATCTATCTATCTATCTATCTATCTATCTATCTATCTATCTATCTATCTATCTATCTATCTATCTATCTATCTCTCTACCTACCTACCTACCTACCTATCTATCTACCTACCTACCTATCTATCTATCTATCTATCTATCTATCTATCTATCTATCTATCTATCTATCTATCTATCTATCTATCTATCTATCTATCTATCTATCTATCTATCTATCTATCTATCTATCTATCTATCTACCTACCTACCTACCTACCTACCTATCTATCTATCTATCTATCTATCTATCTATCTATCTATCTATCTATCTATCTATCTATCTATCTATCTATCTATCTATCTATCTATCTATCTATCTATCTATCTATCTATCTATCTATCTATCTATCTCTCTCTCTCTCTCTCTCTCTCTATCTATCTATCTATCTATCTATCTATCTATCTATCTATCTATCTATCTATCTATCTATCTATCTATCTATCTATCTATATATATATATGTATATATATATATATGTCTATATATATGTATATATATATATATATATATATATATATATATATGCGAGCGTGTGTGCATGTATATATAGATATATATATATATATATATATATATATATATATATATATATATATATATATATATCTCTATATATATATATCTTTCTCTCTCTCTCTCTCTCTCTCTCTCTCTCTCTCTCTATATATATATATATATATATATATATATATATATATATATATATATATATATATATATATATATATATATATATATATATATATATATATATATATATATATATATATATATATATATATATACTGATGCAGAGATTGAATGAAAGAAATGATTAATGGAACATGAATTCCATTAAGTAGCAAAATATATTGTGGAGACTTTTACCAAACGGACATTAGTTTCTCTTTACCATTCTATTTGTATTTTTATAATGGCTTCTTATCTTCGGTAGACCGGATTAAGTATTAAATCAATAGAGTGAGCAGGAAAAGAGGATTTCAATCTAATTCATAAAATGCCACAAAGTGTCTCCCTCAGGCTTGCCAGATTGAATAATAGATATCGGACACTGACAAAAGGGATACTCTTTACAGTGCAATAAGATAAATAGTTTAATATGTTTATCATATCGAACTATTATCGAACTTCACACATTTTACATGCTCCTACATTCAACTAGAAATAATATGACTTTCGTATTAACTTTCTTCTTTTTTAATTTTACATTCAAGATTTATTTGAATTAGTTTTTCTTCTACAATACCAGTATTGTATTGTATAGGTACATTTTTTGCTACAATAAATGCATGTAAATTGCAACTGTGAAGTTACCGGTAAAATACTGTTCGTTGAGTTAGAATATATGTTTAATAGCCATTAGATGTTTGACCATCATTAGATATGCAAATTTACACGTGCATGCTATGCATTTTTATTATTGCGGTTTATTTTTGTTACCCGTATAGAACAAATAGATTAATTATATTATGTGTGTTGGTATATGTGTGTGTTGGAATTCAAATACATACATGTTAGTTTGTACAAATCAGTTTATTAGACTAAGTGTACACGGATATGACGATGACTTCTTTTGTATGTTCAATACAATTTTATGTATTAGGTTGTATTATGTAGATTCTATTCGTGCGCATTTGTGTTAGTCGATCTGATTAAAATATACTCTCGTTGCAATCTCTTAATAGAATTTGTCATGTAACAAACCTCGTTTATATCAGCATTGTTAAAAGGCGAATAAAAAAATAACGTATATTTGAATATGTAGAAAATACTGTGTATGATTATGTCTGTATTGTGAATTAGATGTGAAATATGGGACTTAATAAGGACAGGATGTTGTTAATCTAATATTAACTATTTTTATCCATTCCTTTGTATGTATGAATACAAGTCATTTTAATAAAGATCCTCTCTCTCTCTCTCTCTCTCTCTCTCTCTCTCTCTCTCTCTCTCTCTCTCTCTCTCTCTCTCTCTCTCTCTCTCTCTCTCTCAATAAACGTATATTTAAAATGTACACTTAGTTTCAATGAAATTATATTTAAAACCTAATGTACTTACTTAGCTTCAATGTACGAATACATATTAAAAATATACATAGGGTTTTAATGTATGTATATTTTAAAAGTAACTAAGTTTCAGTGTGAGTATATTTTAAATGCACACTTAGTTAAAATGTACGTATATTTTACAAGTACACTTAATGTCCAAGTACTTTTATTTAAAATGAACCTTTTGTTTCAAAGAACATATGGATTCAAATTACGCTTTGTTTCAATTTACCTTTATCTTCAATATGTGCCTATAATTTTTGTTTTGTTTCAATGTACACTTAGTTTCAGTGTTCGCCTAATTTCATTGTAAATATAAATTAAATGTTAAGTAGTTTTAAGGTAAATTTATTTTCATTCAGTGTACATTTATATTTACTGTACACTAGTTTTAAGGTACACATAAATTCAACGCATTCTATTTTCAATGAATACCTAAATTCGGTTTATACTAGTTTCAATGAATACTTATATTCGGTCTACACTAGTTTCATTGGACACTTAAATTCGGTCTATACTAATTTCAATGAATACTTAAATTCGGTCTATACTAGTTTCATTGAACACTTAAATTAGGTCTATACTAGTTTCAATGAATACTTAAATTCGGTCTATACTAGTTTCAATGAATAAATAAATTCGGTCTATACTAGTTACAATGAATACTTAAATTCGGTCTATGCTAGTTTCAATG
This sequence comes from Potamilus streckersoni, assembly GCA_016746295.1. Lineage (NCBI taxonomy): Eukaryota > Metazoa > Mollusca > Bivalvia > Unionida > Unionidae > Potamilus > Potamilus streckersoni. Next base: position 88,282 of record JAEAOA010002245.1, read on the forward strand.
TTCGCTAAGTTCGACTATACACTTGAGTTCAATGTACACTTAGTTTGAATGTACAATTAGTTCATTATCTTTACGTTTGCTGTTTTATCGTGTACTTCATGCTTACATTTATTAAGAAGGGTTGACCTTTCTATATTTTTGGTGGAATCCACTTTTGCTGTTTCAACTTTGCCTTGTGTTGTTGCCATAGAGCCAATATTGTGCTGAGATGATGTAAAACGCTATTTACCAACCAACCCACCCAAATACATACATACATACATACATACATACATACATACATACATACATACATACATACATACATACATACATACATACATACATACATACATACATACATACATACATACATACATACATACATACATACATACATACATACATACATACATACATACATACATACATACATACATACATACATACATACTCAGTGTACACTTAAGAACAAGGCATGCTTTCTCAAGTATGTACTTTTCCCAGTTCTGTAGTTGATCTGATAGTCCTATTGATCTTTAAAACTATGATAACGTCGTATAATTTGAATAAAAATTTTAAAGGATTTATTGGCATCTAAATTACCCAGGATCCATTTCATCAAGTTAAAAAAATACCTTAGATCTTATTGTAACGAATGTTACATTCAGTAAAATAGGGTATTTTTGAAAAGTAATAAAAGCAGAAAATAAACAGACACCTAAAAATTTTAACCAACGTTGTGTAATCGGATTCTTTCATTTCTAAATTCTGTTTCACACCCGTTAATTGCAATCCGCAGTACTTATGAAGAAACAAAAATTCTCATGCGTGCTTCTTCACCTTTTGAATTTTAAAACTGCAAAATAGAGTATGAATAATTTACAGTCCGCATGAAATTATGTAAATTATTTCTAACCATTTAGATTTGATAAAAAAATGAAGAAAAGTTGTTGAAGCTAGGGCTTTTTCAGTATGACAATTCCTGTCAAGAAAACGGAATTTTCCCTGAGTTGAACAGCCAACATAAGTATTTCTGTCTATTGCTTAAAAGCGTCCAACTACCAAACTCGTAAATTACACGCCAGGGCTCACGTATAAAAAAGAAAAGATTTTCGCGGCATGCCTGCTGGGAATTTCAAAGAATTCTGTTTTTTTCTAGTCTACCTCAGCTTCCCGCCCTACATCTTGCGTATGTACCGTTCTTTCTTTATCAGAGACGATTTTCTTAAATGAAATAACTCGTATAAGTGGATAAAAATGAATTTTATATCGCTCCCCACGGGATGTCTTTTAATAGTCTTTTCAAGCGGGTCTAATTGCCGACGTGAAACAAGTCGAGAATAAGGAGTTTACACAATCCCTGCTGGCTTTATGTTGATGAGGTCGTTATTTCTACAGCAAGGGCGAGAGGGGATATGAGAAGAGAAAAGAGAACAATTCTGAATTCAATAAAATGAAAATACTTGTTTAATATATTTATTATAGCAGACAAATGCCCGTCGTCAGAGAGCATGTGATATGGCTGTGAAGTTATCCTGTTACATAACTAGCTGAGCAAACATGTGTGCTATACATTATAATTCAAAGAGACCCGGGACCAACTAAAGGAAATATATCAAAGTGACCAAGCCGCTAGATTTTGCCCACAAATTCGCCTACACCAATGTTTTTAATGAATTTATTATGAAAATTCTCTCTCTCTCTCTCTCTCTCTCTCTCTCTCTCTCTCTCTCTCTCTCTCTCTCTCTCTCTCTCTCTCTCTCTCTCTCTCTCTCTCTCTCTCTCTCTCTCTCTCTCTCTCGGGAGTGGTCAAATATGGATGCTATTATCTTTACAATCTGATAACATAGTCACTATCATTTTTTCATTTATTCATTCGTATTCATTTGTTATTTTCCACTTTATACCATGTATGTTGAATATTTTGCATACTTATTTTCTTCTTTTTTTTATCGAAAAGGCATACATTTATGCATGCGAATTACTGTGATAATTTAAAACGCACACATGCAATTTTATAAAATTAGACAAAAATCAGATAAATACCCCAAAAGACCACTTTTGATTTATGCATATGATTTAAAGTGTTCTTCAGCTAATTTGAACGTTTGTATAAAATGATCAGTATATTCGACTATGCTGTATATGTAAAGATTTTAAATGGGATTTTGAATGGTTCTGCTTGAGAACCAAACAGTGTAAATCTTGCTTTGACGATTGGAACACAAGGTCAATCTGCTTTGATAAGTCTCAAGAACGCTGAGTTACTGACATATAACACTGAGTAATAGAATAAATGTGGTAAATATTTTTGTTTCCTTTATTTGTATGCATACAGAAAGACACACAAATACGCACACGCATCTGAATGTCTTCATGTTTTATCAATCTCTATGTGTGATTTGGATTTTTAACATAACTTTAACAATTTTTCAGTCATATCGTTACGATGTCTGCAGCGTGGCAGCTTATAGTGGTGACTAGCGCTGGGGCATCATGCCGCAGACTTGTAGCATGATGTTACCACCCAGTCACGTTATTCTGACACCAGGCCGACCAGTCCGAACACTAACCTCATAATGCTAAGCGCCAAGGGAGGCAGCTATTAGTACCATTTTTATAATACATACATACATACATACATACATACATACATACATACATACATACATACATACATACATACATACATACATACATACATACATTGGAGTCTTTTGGTTCATCAGCAAAAGATTATACATTTTTCAGTGACTTTATATGTCACTTGTGTGGTAAATTGAATAACTATCCTGTATACAACGGTTAAACGAGAGAGAGAGAGAGAGAGAGAGAGAGAGAGAGAGAGAGAGAGAGAGAGAGAGAGAGAGAGAGAGAGAGAGAGAGAGAGAGAGAGAGAGAGAGAGAGAGAGAGAGAGAATCAGTAGTAAAAATATCGTACCTGATACATCAAATAAATACAATTTGACTGCTCAACTTACGGTGGGTATATTCTGTAAATGACCTTAAAATTAATTTTAAATAACTTTTCTCGCTTTACCGAAATGAACTAAATACCATTATCATTGGATATTGATGCAGTAAATGCAGAGACGTCTTCGTCGGTATAGGTTACAATGGATAAGTGTATGTAAATAAACGACACGAATTCTTGTAGCGTCGTTAATTCACTTTAATAGATGTTAGTATCACTTTACGTCGACTTTTCCAGCTATCAGTTGCCCGAGCACTTGCCAACGGTCCTTATCATTTGCTGCAAGGAGGGCCCCGATACCAATTGAGCATGCGCGATATTCTTAGTGTTCGCAGATCGGTGCAAAATAGCTGATTATCTCTGATTAGTCCAGTTTATACAGGTTGGAAAGATTTCTTCTTTTTTTCAGTTTGATTAGTTTTCAGAAAGAGCTCTCGAAAACCGACAGGGACCATTCGTGAAGAGGGTTTAAATTTAGATGTCTGATAAAGTATCTTGATAGAACATTTAAAAAAGTGGATAGAATACATACCGGTTACATAACAGTCTTAAAAAAATTAAATCAGAGATTTTCATTACAGAAGAATATGTCATTAACTTTAAACTACTGCGCATTACAGCAATTTCTGGAGATAAAAATCATCGCAAGTATTAGAATGATTACGGTATTTAGAAATGACTGTACAATTACCGGAAAATCTGTAAACATGGTATACATCTTAGCCTCAAAAATTACATATTCAAGATTAGCACATTTACCGTAAGTTCTCGCTTGTACGTCGAATATAACTGCAAACTGCATAAAACCAGATCTTTCAGTTCATTATGCGCCGGTCGCTCTGGGTTTATGCAGCTTGTTAGAACAAATCAGTAGAACCCCCAACCCCAACTACCCTGCGAACATTATGCGACGGCAGAGCAATGTCTAATGTTGTATACAATTTGATTCAGACTTATAGGAGAGTTTACACAGTGCGTATTCTATTCAAAAAGAGAAGGGATAATAATAACCTAAATGACCATAATAACTATATTATGTAAAAGGCATATTTGGGACACGTTTTTAAGTTTAATACGTTAGAAAAGTAAAGCACTGATCCAGCATTGAAACTTCAATGAATCAACAAAATATACGACAAAATACAAATTAAACGATTTACGCATTATTACAAAAGGTAATATGGTAGAATAAATAGTAAAATATATTCAATTAAATTCCATATTTCACTAGCAAGTTAATTGTGACACCCCCCTCGTGAATAGCAAGTGTTACCCCCCCCTTCATCCACCTGACGTCTACTGTAATGTGTCAACCTAGCACCCTGAAGTGTGAAGGAATGCATACATCCGCCAGATGTACGTCAGGCGTATCGCCCGTGTCAGTTGGGTAGGCAAATATATCCCGGACACTCTAGCCGTAGTAGCGAACAAACATTTGGAATGTTTAAATATCATTATTAGTATTTTAATTATTGGCTACAGTTTAGCTCACAAAATATTTACACAGTACGTGAATGGTGATACTACTACTACTACTACTACTACTACTACTACTACTACTACTACTACTACTACTACTACTACTACTGATAATAATAATAATAATAATAATAATAATAATTAATAATAATAATAATAATAATAATAATAATAATAATAATAATAATAATAATAATAATAATAATAATAACACACCAGTAACACAAATAAGAAAGAAAACTGAGCTGTGGTAATTTTTTAAAAAATATTTTAATATCCGTCCATGATTTAAAACATTTAAGCTAAATGTGTAAAATTTAATCTTTCATTTAATAAATAATCTCTCTCTCTCTCTCTGTATATATATATATATATATATATATATATATATATATATATATATATATATATATATATATATCTTTTTGTGAGCACGTGCGCGCGTGTGTGTGCGTGTGTGTGTGTGTGTTTGCGTGTGCGTGTGTGTGTGTGTGTGTGTGTGTGTGTGTGTGTGTGTGTGTGTGTGTGGAAATGCTCTAAATTAATTTAACAGACAACTGTTATTATCCCGAAAAAGAAAAGAGGAATAGTTAAATCAAATTAGACGTAATTATGAAGGGTTGTTCTTGTGTTCACTGTCGTTATCTAGTAATAAATAACAGAAGTAATATACTATATGCAACTGTTACCTTGGTGACCATACATTAAACAATGATGGAAAACGTCAATCTAATTCATGAAGAAAACAGTTTTCTATTAGCGCGTTTGTGACATCTAATAGGAGCTTTTTGACATCTAATAGGAGCTTTTATGCTGCAAGAGGAGTTTAGTTTTGAAATACATTCTACATTCATTGCTGACCATAATCTCCTCCCCCAGTCCCCATATCGCTATAAAAATTTGAAGGAATTTAAAAATGCCTGTCACCATATTTTGGACAGCTTTGAGTCTAAATTAACCTCACACTTATCATTCAATTGTTATCTTAGTTCTATTTCTAGAAACGCCAAATTTATAGTTACAAATTATATTAAATTGTACAAATCTAAAAAAATGTCTTTCATGCATTTTATATTTGTTTGGTTTATTAGAGTAATATCACACTATGAGTCCGTGCAAAGTTAAACCAACTCATTATACAAAAAGTCTATTTCAGAGAGAGAGAGAGAGAGAGAGAGAGAGAGAGAGAGAGAGAGAGAGAGAGAGAGAGAGAGAGAGAGAGAGAGAGAGAGAGAGAGAGAGAGAGAGAGAGAGAGCTATGTATTTATTTATTTATAGTTGTCAAGGGCATAGTACCATTTTTCACACACACACACACACACACACACACACACACACACACACACACACACACACACATATATATATATATATATATATATATATATATATATATATATATATATATATATATATATATATATATATATATATATATATATATATATATATATATATATATATATATATAAGAAACCTCTTCTAGCACATGCAATCACTGATTCACTGCTCTCAAGCTATTTCTAACATTTAAACTTCGTTGGGTTTAAGTTTGGTGCTTTAATGATAAACAAACATAAGAAAGATAATAATTTGTATATATTTAATTTACTTGATCGTAAAGAGTGATCATTCGTCAGTGCTCCTAAGTTTCAAGAGTTATCGACCAAAATTTGCAATTGTATTTAATCAGGTTGTAATAGCAAATACATATTAATATATTAACATCAATAAAATTCTTCCTCCGATAACGCAAGATAATAGAAAATATAATTTTCTGGAAATATTTTACAAATAAATAAGTTGGACAAGTTGTCTAAAATAATATGGACAAGTTGTCTAAATAATATGAACAATTTGTCTAATATAATACCAACATATTAAGTGTTAAGAACTACGTGGAATGGTTATGTTTGAACATGATACAAATCATAATGTCACTTTCATAATCGTCTGTCTCCTCCATATCACAGTCTATGGGGGGAGCATCGGTACAAGCAGAACCTCGACATTCACTTCAGGCGGTTTAACATTCAAGATTATGTCTGTGGCATGTGCATATTACAGTTCTAGTCAGTCATACAGTTACATTAACAACAGGCTGCTTGGTGCTGGTTGGGCATTGCTGGCCATGGGAAGAAGAGCTCCTTTTACTTTTTTTAATTTCCCCACGTAGTTAAGTCTCATTCATCATTCTTTTGCTAGACTCGAACGTGATAGAAGACATAGAACGAGTATGGCAGATGCTGGAGGCAGTGACATGAAATGAACATATGCTGAGGTTTTCTTTACCTTTTCACAGAAACACGTATAACGAAGCATGCATAAGGCATCGGCAGATTTACTAATATTAAACAAAAACCAAAACCTTTTCTGCAGTCCAAAATCTCATCTTTACCAGCTGAGTTGAGGTTATCGAAGACATCTTAATAAGATTCAAATTGTCCAATCTTCAGGAGTCTAACACCTTTTCCAATTTCATGCATCTGCGAGGTTGTATCATAACCGAGCAGAACACGAATGAAGAGAAGATTCAGTGACAATGCAGCGGAGAGACAGTTTTTTGGAACTTATGGGTTTCTTATCTTCAAGGCCTGTGCCAATTTTTTTAGCGTCTTAGCAGTCTCTCTCCTTCCCTGCATTGTATGTATCTTTGTAATCATCTCTGATTTGGAAGATTTATCCTGCAAATTATTGCATGGATGATTGCAATGACAGCTTTTATTGAATTGACCCAGGCAAGCCTCTGAAATTCTGACAAACTCTGTTTTTGGTAAGTCATCCTGTGGTCTTAATAAGGGATAATTTGTCTTAATTAAGAAAAGCGGAGATTCCAGTGTCTTCTTCGCTCATGTTACTGCATTGTATTACACTTGCATAGTAACATGAAGATCTGATAGCGACCGCTTCGGGGTCAATTTCCGGTGACCTTTGATAGTGAACCAAATCATTCGGCACACACTGATTATGTTTGCTGGTGTATTTGTGACGCAAATGTAAGCTTTGATGGCGTGTGATTGTGCTGGTGCGTTTGTTTATGATGCACGTTTAAGAGTTTACTGCACATTGTAGGTTTGTGACTGACTTGTACACATATGGAAGATTATGCAGGTATTATACTAAGTTAAAAAGTACGTGTGGTTATTTATTTCATATTATGCCAATCTATACGTTGGATTTATTTAAGATGAAAGTTGTGGCTTTTGGATTTACTGACAATATTTTCAGGTCTAAGGGTAAGCCAAATTTACAGCCTCAGTAGTGTGTGTGTGTGTGTATGTGTGTGTGTGCGCGATGAAAAATATGTAACCAGATTATTCTGATATTCCCTATTTTTCTGTTGAGATCAGTTATCTTGTAAGTTTTGTTTAATTAATTATCGTTGTTTTTTTTTTGTTGCTTAGAAAGCTCATAAAGGACTTGTGTTTTACTCTGGTTTATCGTCTGCCATTATGAGCTCGTGTTTTCATTGGTATTTAGCATGTGTTTTACTGTCTTTTTACATGTACCACAGGAGCTTTTATTTTACTCTGGTACAAAAAGAACTCTTGTTTACTCTGGTTTAGCGCAGTGCCGTCTTAAGGCATGGGCACACTGGGCAGTTGCCCAGGGCCTCACGCTGTCCATATTGTTAATGAATAGTAGGGCCGGTAGGGTGCTCCAGTGCATTGCTTTGCCCAGAGCCTACAATCTTGTTAAGAGAGTATTGGTTTAGCATGTGCAATAAAAAACGTATTTTACTATGGTTTAAGCATGTACCATAAGAAAGTGTTTTACTCTGGTTTAGCATCTACATTTTCAAAGTAAAAATTATTCCAGAGGCCCTAAGTGACCTGAAAGCACGATGAGAGCATTCAACATTAAGCATGTCCACAGGGCAAGATTACTTGCTGAATTTTGCAAAACTCGTCAGCTTTTTCTTTTTTTTTTTTCTGTTAGTTTATTCTGTTTAGACTTATTCAGAGGAATGAGTAATACGGTGTATAAAAAACTATAGGTCTTGTCTCAGTTTTAAATTCAAAAGTTCATTTATTATTGAAGTTAGTTTATATTGAGCAAAAATCCACACACACACACACGCACGCACGCACGCACGCACACACACACACACACACATATATATATATATATATATATATATATATATATATATATATATATATATATATATATATATATATATATATATATATATATATATATATATATATTCACCTAAAGAATCCATATTTAGAAACTTTTACCACACAAGTACATATGGTTTATTGGCGAGGCCTCTGAATAAAGGGTCTTGATTTCGTATTTCTTTTTTCTGCTCTCTTTTTATATTTTTTATTGAATGGTCTGAATACATCTCATAATAAATTATTCTGTTATAGAGTATCATTTAGAGAACATTAACATAATAACCCACTCAGTAGAAAGCTAAGTTCAAAGAACATTTTTACTAATGGACATAAATGCAATATAAGGATTTTGGGGCTTCCTTAATGATCTTCAATTAATCACGTGTATTCGAGTGGCAGTTAATCCAACGGCAACAAGAATGGGGCTCTGTGATGAGAAATCGCGTTCAGTGTCTAGGAATAGCAAGATATAAGATCATGAAATCCAGGTAACTTCCATGATTTTATTCAGCTCGTACTTTAGCAATTCTGTGTTCCACAGCTTAATCGCTTCTTTATTAATCAAAGTAATGTAAGGTTGTTGAATCGGTATGATCCAATATCTTATCATTTACAACGCAGTTTCTTGTACTAAAAAGATAATTTATTAATTCATATAGTTAAAATAATATATTTGTTTCATACTTATTTAATATAATTTAGCGTACTCTTTTGTATTCTAGTCTGCAGTTAGCTTGCATATTGATGACAATTTTCACCTTACTAGTTATCCAAATATGGAAACCTATTTCTAAATATTCAATCGAACGAATATAAACAGTTATATTCATTGCAAAGCAAAAGTAAACTTTAGAAATTATTGTTTTGATGTTGACTTTATGGAAATATTTATCAATAGTAAACAACAATCTTCACCAGTAAGCTAGATTTTACGTTGTACTTGAACATTTTAGAATAGTTTGGACTTCATATATGATTTTAGATTAAGAAAATAAAGTTTTTTTCTTCTTATAATTATGCCTCTTACCGGTTATGGTTTGTGCCATTTATGGATATAATGTGTCTACGCATGCTATTATAATACGTTTATTTTTATTTATTTTTTTTAAAAAAATAAATATAAATATTTTGTCATTGATTTATGTGCTTCATGTTCCTATGGTAAACAAATGATGTATTCAGTGTGTCTTGTAGAGTTAAAGACAAACAAGTTAAAACTGAATGCCTTCGAGACAATTTTTAAAAAAAATCTAATAATGATTGGACTCCGTTATTAAAGTTACCAGGGATGACGGCATGAAGATCGTCTTAAATTATATCGTGTTATCACAAAAGGAAGGAATAAAACGTCCCCATAGTGTGAATTAAAACAAAACAAAAGGGAAAAACTGTTGAAAATAACAATATCCCTAAACGGAATTTCATCAAAGCAAATTAGTTTCAGACGCTTATGTGTAACATACGCTTCTGGAAGCGGAAACCCGACCTGGACAGCTAAGCAAGAATTTCCGTACCGCGAATACGAGAACCCGTTGTTAATCTAAACCTTTACATAACCAACACGAAGAAAGGGGTTTCTTGGACCAGGTTTGGACGTTTGCATGCCGCGATTTCCGTAACACCACATGTTTATAACGTAGCATATTGACTTGCCATTGCGCTGTCTGAATTTAATTAAATGCAATGCAGTACATTTCTGACCGGTAGCATGGCAGATCAAGCCAAGGAGGGAATATTTTTGTTTGGTTCTAGATTCCAAGAGGATATGCAATTTAGTTACAAAACAAGCGTACTTTTGTAGGCAGTATGTACAAATTGTGGCATCAACAGTCAACGTAGGGAAATAACCAGGCCTCGATTTTACCAAACTAATTTCAAACTGGACTCAAACTAAAATGCATTGTCTGAAGATCGGATTGGCTGAAATTTAAGTCTGGCGTAAGAACTGATCAATCAGCTGTCTTAAATTTTGATTAACTTTACTTTTGTTGCTGAATGTCTTCGTTGGAAAGCTCAGGTATGCTTTTAGCTCAGTTCGTTACGCATTTTAAACCATTTGTGATTAATTCAGACATCTATAAACATATTTAGTCGTTTCTCCATATCCATCACACACACCACACACACACACACTCACTGTGTGTGTATATATATATATATATATATATATATATATATATATATATATATATATATATAGAGAGAGAGAGAGAGAGAGAGAGAGAGAGAGAGAGAGAGAGAGAGAGAGAGAGAGAGAGAGAGAGAGAGAGAGAGAGAGAGAGAGAGAGAGTGTGTGTGTGTGTGTGTGTGTGTGTGCAGGCCATGCTTCACTGTACAAAGAGCAATTTTAATGACAACTCACAAAGATAAGGAAGGTCCATTGTTCGGAAAGGATAATTTTGATATCGTTGTGTTTTGTCCTCAATGTTGACAGACAAAACTTTTTTTATGGGTTTCTTTTTCTTGGCACGGAGGTGGGTGGGTATATCATATCAAGCAAGCACCAGATTGATAAAAAATGTGAATATGCACGCTAGCATTAATAAACACTATTTGGATCTAACTGTTATCACCCTTACAAGAACACCCCTGTATTGTATTTTCTTTTCTTTGAAAATTCATTAAATGCTTTTTAAACTGATTCTAAGAATTTGCGAGAAATTTGGAAATGAAATATTTTCCATGCTATTAAAATTTCTTCCACGAAGTAATCAGCTCTAGCAACTCTGTTCTTGTAAGATAGTTGTACAAACTAAGAATGTTTTGCATGGATAAAAATCCTGAATTTTCATGAGTTTTTGGGACAATTTTTCGAGTCTTTTGTTCATGAAATTGTATGGGTTTACGCTGTTAGAGGGATTGGTTAGAAGAAAATAACTATTCTACTCGGTTTGCGACTTTCTAAAATTTGTCAGAAAACTCTGACGAAATGACATAACAAATAAGCTTAAAGACTGCCTTAAAATGTTGGATTCTTGCAGATTTATATTAAGCCAATCTCCAGTAACGACGAAAACTCGGTCTCCATACCGGATAGAAATATTCTACTATTAGTTTGCGGATTAAACTCTGAACTGCAATACTATGTTGATTTATTATCTGCATATAAGCAGCAGATATAAAAATATAAAAAGGCACAAGCTGACAAGCATAAGTTTTTATGATAAATCTAGCCTTAAAGCATTTGATTGGTTAATTTTAAGTTTAGGGTAAACTAAAAAAAATTGTTTAGATCCAGATCGATGGTGACTCTTAAAACGGTAATAATAATTTGACGTCACATTAAAATAAGCATCTACGTTTTCGTTAAAATGTCTGTGAATTTTCTGGCTTTGGTTGTGGTGTTATATTTTATTCTTTAAGTTTTTAATATTATGATGGCTTGAAAGATTGCAGAAAAATATTTAGAACGAAATGTCTTTGTGGTTTTGCTTTCACAATGTTTTGCAGAAGCGTCCTTTATTAGCAACTATGATCAAGAAATATTTTTCAGACGTTCTTCTGAAAAAGATTTCACGGAACCACACGAGTCAGCTTCAACAAAAGTATCTTGAAAACGAATCTCCCACGAGATCACAAAAAGAAATACTACGTCATTGTATATGCAAACTAATGTATTTATTTTAAAGAAAATTTTAAAGAAAATTAAATAAAATTCTAAATATATTTCCATTTAACAATCCTAGTTATAATATAGTTAATAGATCCCTTATTTAAGGCCATACTTCATATACATAGAGGAAACAGGAGATTGTGTAATACTTTGTTATCAAATGATGGCATTATTTTTTCTTGATTTTGCTTGTCCCCTCCCGCAAATAAAAAAATGGGGAAACATATTCTTTATATTAACTAAACGTTTCCTGACGTGGGAGAGATGGCAAAAAATTCTTTGAAATCTGCATCTTATTCTTAGAAGTAAGACTCGACAACAATGTGTTCCACTGTCAGGGGACATTGGCAGGCTATACGCCTTAAACGAGATTCACCATTCCGGAGGCTATGCAAGAGTCCGGTAGGTGTGTCCGATATACCAAAATAGAACGAGGGATGAAACTCTTCAATGGTTTCGATATTCCGAAGCTTGTTTTTTTGATTATTTTTACTCGACATACTTTGCGAGGTATGAAGTGAGTGCCTCGGGTGGCCGCGTAATCTAAGGTGTTCTCCTTTTCAGATCTCTGACAGCTCACATCTGTCCGCGTGGATTCGTGTCCTGGTTTGACCAACGTTAGTATTTGAGACAGCTTTCCACTAGCGTATGTGGTTTTTCTGGTGTTTTTTTTTCCCAGGTTCTTCCTCCACCAATTATATTGGCTGCCATGTATAACCTATCATGTGCTGAAAAATAGCGCTAGATCCATAAAACAACATCAAAATACGAAGAACATCATGATTTAATATTTCATGTCAGTAGATATAATTTTCCGTTTGGACTGGAGGGTAGTTTTGGCTGCTTTGTCTGCAAATTCATTGTTTCATTACCCTTAATGCCAATGTCACTGGGCAGCCAACCGTAAAGAATACCTTTATCCGTCTTGTTTGAGCAGATTATGTTTCTGTAAGATTTTGGACGTGAACGAGTTCTCAAAGTTCAATATTTACAAGGCTTTTGGTGTGGAAAGAAACTCAGAGAAGATGACAAACTTTGTTTCCGGCAGCTTTGAATATAATGAAGTTGAAAGATTTTAGTATGTAATTTCAAGAATAAAAAGGGGATGTACAGGATAAAGAGATTTAATGTGTATAAACATCACAGAGTTGATTGATCATATATGTGTGTTACAATAACATATCTGTTATAAAGAACTTTAACACAGAAAATCTAATTGCAAGCGAAATTGTTGAAAAATGCAAGCGAAATGTTTGTATCTAAACCGATAATAAATCGATATAATAGACATAGGGCTCATTTTTGTACATCTAGAAAATGTCTAAAATTTAATAAATGTGTGACCAAATATTATTTACATCAACACTGAACTAAAAAAAACAATACAAAAATAGAGAAGACATTTGGTTTTGTACGATATTATTAACATAAATAGCGACATTATTTTAAAAACTATGTACAAGATGTATAGTTATCAACGACACATACAATTTTTCTTGCTTTTTACAAGCCATTCTATTCATTAAATAGTCAACGGCAACATTCTGAAGTAAATTAAAAAAGAAACAAAAAAAAAAAAAAATAACCCCACCAGGAAATGTGAAAGGATATTAATGCCATGTTTCAAATGTCACTATTTGAGGCGTTATAAAACAATTGTTATAATGGATAAATGAATTTATAAAAAAGACTACATATCTTGAAAAGTAAATTACATTGCTACAGTCTCTAATGGTACATTTTCCCCACTGTTAAGCACAGCAAATTGCGTATTTTCTACTTCTCCATAAGTGACTTCATCTTTCTTTTCATTAGGTTCCTGACATACAGAGCCTTCGGTATCTGCTTTCATATCCACCTCTGTAGTTTTCTCCTCAGCGCTTTTGCACTGTTCTTTGATGTAGTTGATCTTCAAGGGCTCGAAAATTTTCTCCTCATTTTCTGTCGGGTCAATGATGTCATCCCCTGAGAATAGATAGATACTGGTATATAATTATATTCTTAGGTGCGCTTTTGAGTTTTCAGTCTTTTTTCAAAGGTTCAGATCATATGCGTTTGGCATAAATGTACCTAGAGTAGAGAAGATTTTGTTTTACTACGTGTTGGGAGTGGCATATAGTCTGGAGTATGTACCGGCGAGAGTCAGTAGGTTAAGAATACATGTCAGTTAATATGTTCTGTCCAGGAAGCGAGATTGAACATCCACGAAAAATACTTGACTTTGACGTAGGGTAGAAGTTATTAGCGAATTCAAAAATATTTTAAATTATCGCCCGTTTCGATCCATTTCGATTCTGTGTCGTCTATAGATCTTCACCATCGTAGAGACCTGCCTTGTTGAGAAGACTTTGCTCGTGTCGTCCAAAAAAAATGTTGGCCTACGAATTTGCAGTGTTGGTTGTTGAACGAAACATTATTCAACTCCGAGAACATGTTTTAGATGTTTGACCGAATTGAAGAATGTTGGAGGGGAAGGAAAAGGTAAACTATCCTATCCTTCCTTGCAAGCTATGATACCTTCCTTGTGTGGGATGTTAGTGTGTAAGGAACACACACACACACACACACACACGCGCGCGTGCGAAGGTAAATAGATGGTTGAATTGGCAGACTCATAAATGAACAAACAAGCTAAATATTAAAGTAACTTTTGAAAATAAAATAATACATTTTACAAAATTATATATAAATAATACATTATATATTGCAATGAAGATATATATATATATATATATATATATATATATATATATATATATATATATATATATATATATATATATATATATATATACTAATGTTAAGGTAGCTCTTTGACATTCACAATATGCCTGTAGTGAAAGTCATACAGGTCATTTTTCGTGGATTTACTCAAATTAAAATAGAATTTAATTGTTTTAAACTTTAATACTAAAATAGTTTAACCAGAGCCTGTTCAAACACCTATGCTGACTGTTCTTCGCCTTAAATGACAAACAACTTCCAGATGAAAATTACGGACTTTTACAATGGTAGCCTCGTGTTAAACTGGGTCAAGAAAAGAGAATGCCATGTCTATCATAACACAGTGCAATGTGTATTTGATACCAATGCGCGCTGTTTTCATGGTGACAACACAGCGCGCGACATTCAATCCGGTTTATATTTGGTTAACACATTTCGGTTAACCTCGTCCAAAAATGTTCATATGATGTAGTACTGATTTTGACGTAAGTTTTTCTCGGGGCTTGTAAATAATGAACTTCCAAAAGAATGAGGACCAACATAAAGTGAACAGTTGCGATTGAAAGGTATGTGTAATCAGATTCAAGGATGTAACAAAAGCCATGATGCAATGAGAAATTTTTCATCAACTGTGTTTGATGCAACTCAAATTTTATCTCAAAGAAAATAAATAAAGATGATTGGATCAGTGTAAGTGCCACTGACAGTGTACCTATTTGAAATGTTTGTATGGTTGCAATGTCTCCATCATAGCTTCTTCCTGGAAAGTAGCGTCCTCTGTCGCATGCTAGGACATCCGAAATTTGGCTGATCTCCCCTTTATCCCCAGTGACTTCTGCTGGCAACTTGAAAGGACTGCTTGGCTTCCTCATTGAGTCCTTCGTTGCATCCTTCTCCCCATTCTCCTCCTCTTCCTCCTCTTCGTCCTATAACAAAACTTCAGAGGTTTAATTCATAGTAACTAGAATTGATTTTCTTCTATTTAATATCAGTTGATTTCGAAGCTGTCAAACCAGTATTTGTAATCGTGCTGCGACAAATATAATTGTTTTTAACGATGACAGCAAATGCCGATGCATATGTGAAAAAACTTGTTAAAATATAAACTGAAGCTTAGAAACTTGATATTATATATGTGATAAACTTGCAGAGAGAGAGAGAGAGAGAGAGAGAGAGAGAGAGAGAGAGAGAGAGAGAGAGAGAGAGAGAGAGAGAGAGAGAGAGAGAGAGAGAGAGAGAGAGAGAGAGAGAAACGGTAGGTTTTACTGCTTTTAAGAGTAATTTAATAAAAGTTTATAAAAAAAGTTTTAGCATTTCTGATACTGTAGAATTGATAGGCTGGCAACTAACGCTCTCTTTTTTTAGATGGTATTTCACAAGCCATATTTACGTTAATTTAAAGAAAATATTATTATTATGAAAACAACAAATAAGTTAGTAAATAAATAAGTCAATTACGATATATTTTTTTTTTCATTTTGAAAGACCTTCAACCTTAAATAAAATAGCTCTTCATTTATATATCTACTGGAACTATATGTTCTAGTTTATTTATTATTGCAAACACATAAGGCTTCAATGATTTGATTCCCCAGATCTTTATGTATTATACCTAACACGTAAGGCTTCAATGATTTGATTCTCTAGATCTCTATGTGTTATACCTAACACGTAAGGCTGCAATGATTTGATTCCCCAGATTTTTATGTGTTATACCTAACACGTAAGGCTTCAATGATTTGATTCCCCAAATCCAGCAATACTCACATCAGATGGGTAGCTACCCACAAGTCCCTCGATTATGGCCCTCAATTCCTTGTTTTGCTGCTGTAACTGTTGTATGCAGTTCTGTTGGCTAATTATCGTCAACTTTAACTCGGAAATCTATGTGTGGAAAAAAACACAAAAATTATTAGGGTCTTGGGGATGCCGGTGGCGACACGTTAACATAGGATCAATAGAGGTTTATGTCTGTGCTGTTATTTTAATTCGGAGAAATAATACAGATAGGAACAAAATCTGGCATGTAAACACAACCATATTTTAATTGGGAATTTATGTTATCTTCATTATATGATGTAGAAAAAATCATATAATAACAGCTTCTTAATAAAATGGAATCACACACATTTATGTATTATTATAATTCTGTTAATAGCTATATTGTGTTTAATATTCAGGCAAAAGTGATAGTACCAAGTCAAGGAACTATGGGCTCACTCCAGCATAACACATAAATACATACACTATACAATCAAACATTTTGACTATGAGAGAGAGAGAGAGAGAGAGAGAGAGAGAGAGAGAGAGAGAGAGAGAGAGAGAGAGAGAGAGAGAGAGAGAGAGAGAGAGAGAGAGAGAGAGAGAGAGAGAGAGAGAGAGAGAGAGAGAGAGAGAGAGTTAAAATGTAGGACTAGGCATATTTCTATTACTTCCCTATCCCGATTTTAAAAAATTTAAACATATGCCAATTGTTGATAATATCTGAACTCTGATCTTACTCATTTAAATATATGGAATACATATATGATACGTTAGATAATGGGGTAGGTGGGTATTATGCAAGTGACATTGTATGGAAACCATTCCTCTCTATTTATATCCCACCAGGTAGACATTACTGACATATATTTGTCAGATTTTGGTATATTTTCCTGCTTTATATAGAACTCTTGATATTCTTAAGTAGGTTTTTTTTTTTTAAAAAAAAAAGAGAAACATTTTTGAAGTGTCGTTTTGTAAATTGTAAATTTTCTTGCAATGAAAGCTGTTTTCAAACCTAATCTATTTTACCCCTGTTATTTTTAATTAGACTGATACTTTCCGTAATGAAATTAAGACTTTTAATATATGGGCAACTAAATTTCTGGAGAATTTCTACAAAATTAAAAAATAAAAAATTTGGAAAAAAGCTGAATGGGCCTCAAAAGTTCTGTGAATTGGTTGGAACTGGAATTATCGACATTTTGAATCTTTTATGATTGAGTATATTAAAGATCAGAGTTTTCTTCAGTCAAGTGACTCTGGAATATTTAAATCATCCTGCCATTCGTGGTGGGTATCTGTTCATTAATTGAGACTATTTTGTTACAATATCTTCAATTTTGCCATATTTCATAAGATGTGTAATATTTCATGAACGGATAGGTTTAACACAAATATCTCATCAGGAATTATAAATAATTGATTAAGATATTAATTATTAATATGACTGATGAAGACAAGAATTGTAAATAATTGATTAAGACGAATTATAAATAATTGATTAAGACGAATTATAAATAATTGTTTAAGACGAATTATAAATAATTGATTAAGAAAGGAATTATAAATAATTGATTAAGATATTAATTATTAATATGACTGATGAAGACATGAATTATAAATAATTGATTAAGACGAATTATAAATAATTGATTAAGAAAGGAATTATAAATAATTGATTAAGATATTAATTATTAATATGACTGATGAAGACAGGAATTATAAATACTTGATTAAGACGAATTATAAATAATTGATTAAGACAGGAATTATAAATATTATAAATAATTGATAACATAGACATAAATAATTATTTTTACAAATATATCATGTAAATGTAAGTATTTTTGTTTGTTAGAGAGGTCGCATCGTTTAAACAAACCGTGTCTTTGCTCATTCTATCTGTTTTATCACAAAACATGGCTAAAATGTAAAGTTTAAAGCTGTCAAACGCATATATGTCAGCCTGTGTTCTTCATTTAATAAAATAAATTACCATCTCGAACCAATTAGTGTATGTTAATAATGTACCATGCACATGTATTGTACATAGGTTACATAAAATACAAATCGTTGGATTGGGATTGGTTGTCAAGGAAAAATATAGATATTACTATGTTAAGTTCTACAAGTCAGATATTGAAAAAGGTGATATTGATATTAAAACTTGTAAAATCAAGGATGCGTTGCGGCAATTTAACGTGCTCACTTGACACATGAACCATTATGAGTTAAATCTACGGTTTAGGGTAGCACATCTGAAGGTGGGGAAATCCTTTGGATTATATTTTTAAAATTCAATCACTGATAAGAATTAAAAAAAAAAACGCCGAAAGTCAGCATATACCCAGAAACGGCTCATGGTGTAACTTATAAGAACTTGCTGTACAAGTGACGAAATAAAAATTAAAGTTATAATTTTATCAAAGAGAACACATCAAATTGTTCTTCAACTGACCTTGGATTGTTTGGCCATTGATAAGACGAGCGCCTCGTCGTTCTCAATGCGTCTCGTCATCAACAAGTCAAGCAGACTCTCCTCCATTGGTCGTCTGGACGGCTTCTCCGGACTCTTCAACAAGCGATCGCCTACTGCAGTAGACGAAAAATATACCCATGTACAATCAAATAAAACTTAGGAGATATCAGCGCCAAACATGGACATTTGACTGTTAACTTTAAGACAATTTACGATATTGCAAAGGTCAATGATGTTATAAATTTTTATTGGAATCCATATCTCTAAGATCTGGTAGTGTCCGATACGATAAACTCGTTAAAATGAGACACTCCATTAAGAAACTTTAACAACTTTGTTCTTCAACCGTATTTTAACATTTCCACCGCCACGAAGATGCAGCGACTTTGCATTAAGTGCTTTGTATGGCTAAACAAATAGGCGAGTAAAACGTTCGCAGGCACAATAAACTCCGCCAAACAGCCCTTTCGTACCACTGGTCTTAGTAGTCAATCTTATTGCATCTGAAAATTTCAGATCAAAGTGATGTTGAATCATATAAACTTTAGTAACATCATGGGCTTTAGCAATAACTTCTAACGCCCAGAAAGAAAAGGTCAAATGTCGACATTTAGCTCTAAATCATCCTCATCTAAATATTACTCAAAATATACAATATGAATTTTCAAATGTTGGTCAAGATCTGAGTAACTCTAAACCTTTTAAAAAATACAATTATATATCATTTATAAACATCCACATTTAACGATTCTGGTTGCTTCCCCCTTCCCCAATCAAAGAAAAAAAAAATCCCTACTAATCATTATGTTGTTTTCGTTCTTTATATGGTTAGCATATAGTCGGAATGGTTAAATGTTTAATGTATGCAATATGTAGCCTTCCTAATGTTTCATTGACATTGCATAGCCTTCAAAAACAATCAATATTTTTATGGGATGTAAACCTTTTTGATATAGATATTTGTCTGTTTTTTCTTTCAGGTCGCCGTGTTTTCTCAGCTCTTGTACGATCCGTTTGACTTGCTGATTTTGGCGCTGTAACTCTATGAGAAACTGGTCCTTGATGCTCAGAAGAGTTTTTTCCCTTTCCTCTATGTAGGTCTGAGAATTAGAAATAGAGAAACATTTTACGATTTCTTCGACAACACACATAATACTTTATAACTACTCCTGGTCGAGGTTGCTCGCTAAATTGAAGATCAAAGGGAAAATTGCTCATTAAAATAGTTGAAATTGCTGTCGAAGTTATTTCTTCCACTGTCACTGCAACTATATTCTTTGGACCGTTGTTATATTAATCAATATTAAAACAACCCGGTAAAGAAAACGTCTTATTGAGGACGTGCTCTCATTCAGTCAATAAGTTTGTTGTTTCACATAGTAAATTGGACCAAGGAAATTAAATAGGGCAACACAAATATGGTTGCTATTTCGGAATAGTCTCTGGTAGTAGTTCATGCCCCTTCCCCATTCCCCAAGCGATTTTTCTTGATACGCCGCTTTTTTATTCCGTATCTCTCTCTCTCTCTCTCTCTCTCTCTCTCTCTCTCTCTCTCTCTCTCTCTCTCTCTCTCTCTCTCTCTCTCTGTGTGTGTGTGTGTGTGAGAGAGAGAGAGAGAGAGAGAGAGAGAGAGAGAGAGAGAGAGAGAGAGAGAGAGAGAGAGAGAGAGAGAGAAGGTGTTTGCAATGCCCTCTGCACATCCATATTCTTATATGCATAACATCGCACTCTTACAAATCTCAGTTGGTTATGAATGTCATCATTAACAGTGTAAAGCTGACGTTCACTATATAAAATACAAAACCGTATTCATAATTTTGTTGAGAGTTGCAGTTTATCTTACATTATTTTTTATTAGTTTATACCGCCACAAATCTTTCTTCGATTTGCACTACAATTACATTGTTGTAACCGTTATGGTATTAACCAGGGGCTGATCCAAGGAGGTGTGGCCGGTTATTGTCCCCCACCAATAAAAAAAAACGAGTGAAAATGCTGGATCCTTTCGTATAATAACCTTTTCTTTACTGGAAGATGATTAAAAGGTATGCCTTCGAAACACTTAAAGTGAAGGAGCTTTTGGAGGCTTCGCCGCTTGGACCAAGCAAAAGAACAGCAGCCCTCAAACACCCCCACCACCCTTTAGGGTATGAAACAAATAAAATTTCGTATCCATCTTCATTGTATTTTTAATTCTGTTTCTAGAGTTAAATCAGTTATACAGTGTACTACATTTTCCAAATAACTATATGTGACATTTTTCTTAAGATTCATTCACATTTGCTTTCGTTTAGTAATTCGCAAAAAGGAGGGAAAATAAAATCCGTAGAAACTGTATTAATTTTGTCCATCCACATCGCAAAACATATTGGTTAAAATCTATATAATCTTTGGGTGACATACCATAGAAAGTGAAATAGAAAATTAGCAACTTATTTCCATTTCATCAGAGGAATATATAATTTGTTCGAAAAAATTTGTTGTTTTGCACTAATTGAAACTGGCCTGGGCCATACACTAACCTACCGCCCAGGGACATACACTAACCTGCTGGTATTGGCCATTCTCTTACCTGCTGGGGTGGGCCAGGCACTAACCTGCATTCTTTGACGGTCAGTCTTCATCTGTTCAAACATTTTCTGGACGCTGATTGCCCATTCCTGCACAACACGTGCATGTCTGATCGCTGCTTCACTGCAGTTTAAAACCCCTAAAATTACGCAGAAATATGTTGCAGATTTTGTTTCAGTAATTATTAAAGCTTGGGAATATGTAATCAGATGCATTAAGGGTTGTTAAAAATTTTAAAATATAGAATGAGTCAAAGCGTGAGGCAAGTATAAATCTGTTGAGTTATTTGTCCTAGAGATAGATAGATAGAGAGATAGAGAGATAGATAGATAGATAGATAGATAGATAGATAGATAGATAGATAGATAGATAGATAGATAGATAGATAGATAGATAGATAGATGGATAGACGTTTGGACGGATATGGATATAGAATGACAAATGGACAGATAAATATGCTGCTGAACATGCCAAAAAGGAAATGACGTATTACTTCTACTCAGTCATCACCGCCAGTTAATACAATTTAAATCATTACCCCAATTCTTGACTATCATTTTAGCTGCACGTGTTTAATATGATGACGTGCAATATCTGAAATTAACGGGACATTTGAAAGATGCAATCGATTTACTTATACTTGTTCGGGATCGAATAATAGTTAAGTCCCATATGTTCATTATCTTTTATGGACCTGAAAACTATAGTCACAAAACTGTTTATCTACTAGTAGGGCATTATTATTTGCGTAGGCGCGTCCTTCTTTTCAGAAGGGGTGCGAGGTGGCCGACGGCGTTTACCTTTACAGATCACTAGCATGTCAGGAATATCCACAAGGGTTCGAGTCTCGGCTCGGCCAAAGTGGGTAAATGAGAAACCTTGCCAGTAGCTTCCGGTGGATGATGGTTCGTCCCGGTTTTTTTTCCTGAATTATACCTCGACCAAATATACTGGCAGCCATGCGTAGCCTATGTGCTGAAAACGGCACTACACCCACCCCCATTCAGCAAAAACCCTCTTTTACATACAACAGGAGAGATATAAATCATTGTCCTCGAAAAGCTCCAAATAATTTTGTAACTGCCTTTTGATTTTGTCTAATTTGTCGGATAAGTATTAAAAATAGACATTGCAAATATTGGATGCAGTCGACAGTTTATACATTGCATGTATGTGAAGTCTTAAATACGTCGCCCCATCAACAAAAATTTAGTTGACAGGAGTAGGACAATGAACAGACTATTTTTTCACACCAAAAACTCAGTTTCGTTGGAAATGTGAACAAGATGACAATGTCGACAATCATGTTATTAATTATACAGTAAGGAAAGAAATGACTAAGTTTTGTGCATTGTTTAGAAAATATCCTTGATGCTTTTTGTGCTTAAAAGTCGTACAGTCTGCCGTGGTTGGTGTTTGGGTTGTAGTGGTGTTAAAGTACTCTGGTAATGTTACATATATCATAGAAGATTTTGACATAAAAATGGGAGAAGTGTGCATCAAATCAGCTGAATATAGCAAAGGCCCGAGAGTACCATTTCCAGAGTGTTTCACACATTTCTGCAGTGTTGTTTGGTGCAGAAAAGGACAGATAAAACCATTTAAAATGTGATTCACACAGTTCTGCAGTGTTTGTTCTGTGCAGGAAAAGCTAAAAACTACCTTTCCTAGTGTGATTCATACAATTCTGTAGTGTTATTCTCTGCAGAGAAGGCCAGGAAGTGGCAGGCCATTGATTTCAACGCCGCAATGCTCTGAAGAAATCTATGATAAGGAAGATTATATACAGTATATTTTTAATAAGAACGGCGAAAGTTGGAGGAGAGGTTTAGTTCCCTCCAATCGGAAATGTCCAGTTATTACATGTAGGTGCATTATGAGCAAGGTGTTGGCATATTAATAAGTGTAAATGGAAACAAATTCTCAGAAATACGCGGACATTCTCGATACCAATTTATGGCCAGTTCTAGTTAGACATTTACCAGACAAATGATATTTATTTCAGGACGAAAACGCACCCGTTCATCGCATTCAGATCATTAAAAAATATGAGAAGAAATCATATAATATTTACCAGCTGGCTAGCACACTTACATAATAAACAGAAACTTTAATTTAGACACCATTTGATAATTCCAGTGCATTCAGAGCATTTCGATGGACATTTCTCGAACTATATTTGAAATCGGAATAAATCGATCTCTAGACGCCTGACGCAAGTAATATGATAGAAAGAAAACTTGATGAAATATGAAGGTAAATTCTATTTTCTGACTACTCTGTTTCCCTTTTGAAGCCTAATTACCATTATGAAAATCAACAATACTTTTCAAAACGAAAACAAAATAGCAGTCATTTCACCAAAACATGTTTAGCATGTGATTGTGAATGGTGTTCGAGCTGTTAATCACCGGCTAAATACACAGTTTGCTAAGAGTACTTAGTGTAAGAATACGTGCTCTTCAAACAGATTGTCTTTCCAAATACATTCCTATAATGATCCTTTTCAATGGATATAAATTTCTTGATGAAGAATGCACGGCTGCTAGAGCTAGGTTCTGCAAAAATTATTTTACTGAACGTAACTCGATACGTACTACAGTATACTACAATTAAATGAGGAACTTACAAATCACTATTCTCGGGCAGAGGACTGACACTTTTATGTTTAATTTCTGTCATTAGTTTGAAAAATATATTGCTCTGATTTATACCAAAGGTACACCATATTATATTCATGATATAAAAATATTAATTATCTTGAGATAAAAGAATATTTCAGCTCACAACAAAATCATGACCCAGAACCCCGAAAATTAAATGGCCAACACCTTATTGTATACGCGTTTGCATTTCTATACTAAGTGTTGAATAATTTGTGGTCTAAACGCTGTAACCAAAGTGGGATGATTACGCTTAAGCTGCACTGACATTCAGAGCCTATTGATAAAAATCGGAAGCGCTGACACTAAGCCAACAATTTACAGCTGTACTGTTGGTATAACTGGGAGAATACTGTAAACATAAAACACACTCGACAAACAACAAACGAGGGGGCCCCGAGTGGCCGAGTGGTCTAAAGCGCTGTCCGTTACGGATCACTGCCATCTCACCTCTGTCTGCGTGTGTTCGAGTCTAGGATTCGGCTAATGTAGATATGTGAGAAAGCTTGCCAGTTGCTTCTCGTGGGTCGGTGGTTCTTTCCGGTGATTTCCCGGTTTCTTCCTCCACCATTAATACTGGCCGCCATGAATAGCCTATCGTGTGCTGAGAAATGGCGTTAAGCCCAACAACAACAACAACAACAACAACAAACAACAAACGAGAAGTTATTTAGTGGACTAGAGAAAATTATGTCAAGTTCAGACAAAAAAGCAAGTGCGCTCTTGAAAATCATTGGATGATTATCAGCCTTAAAAAGGAATACATATATTTAACACATTCGCATGCATGGTTTGGATTTTTAATAATTACAGTAGAAGATTTCAGCAGGGAAATATTTGCCCCTCCCTACGTACACACACTCGCACGGACGCACACACACACACACACACACACACACACATATATATATATATATATATATATATATATATATATATATATATATATATATATATATATATATATATATATATATATATATATATATATTGACAGACAGACATACAAGGGTAGTTGCTAGTCACTAATAATCCCCAGCGACAAAAGCATCCATTTTCACCAAAGCTGACAGCCTTTCTTTAAACTACAAACACGCTTTGTAATTTTTTGAAAATATTTTCAAAGTTATAGCAATAAATCATTTGGATATTTCGTAAGTGGACTATTATTCAACATTTCAAGTTATGAAGATTTTCCAGGATGTGTGGGCGATGGTGATGGTTTAGAGTTTAGATACGAAATCACAGAATCTCTGTATCTCACGACAGATCAGTCACGTAAGATTAAATAGTTATGTAATACATTTATATTTGTAATATTAATTGCTAATTTATGACAGATACAACCATTTTTGTAAACGAAACTTAATTTGTTAAACTATTTTGTCATCAATAATGAAACACGACGTTAATATTTAAGTCGTAACAAGACTCATCGGGAATTTCCGTCCATACGGAAACTGACAACGTATCGGTACACTGAAAAAGTAGAGGTACGTGTCACCGGAACAAAATATATCGGTAATCGGTATAACGGTAAAACCGCGCAACTCTAACAGCCACTCATGACTTTTTATGTGCAAGATTTTTTTTTTCGTCTGGAAACATAAAAATATTCGTTTAATACAATGTTCGATCAACGCCATAATTGTAAATGTTCCTGTGGAAATAAAAATCATACAAGCACAATGTTCTATCATATTTATATATAACATGATCTCTCTCTCTCTCTCTCTCTCTCTCTCTCTCTCTCTCTCTCTCTCTCTCTCTCTCTCTCTCTCTCTCTCTCTCTCTCTCTCTCTGATACGAGATGATACCATTAAAGGAAATATAAGCGAAATGTTCTTGGATAAATTGCTTCGTTGAGATGAAGACTCTCTCTCTCTCTCTCTCTCTCTCTCTCTCTCTCTCTCTCTCTCTCTCTCTCTCTCTCTCTCTCTCTCTCTCTCTCATTACCGTTCAGATCGAGAGCGAAGTGTCGAATCTTATCCTGGAATTCCATCAATAGCTCGGAGGTACCAATTTTCGCTTTGTCGAGTACTGGTTGTTCATTGCTGGCTGTCGCGCCATTTTCACTCATGGGGGCCTCGATATCGTCTAGAGCACCATTTTCGTTTTCGTCGGTCGGTTGCATGGTCAAGGTCTCAACAGTTGACGTTAATCTTGCTATGACATCCTCCAGCTCGTACTGACGCTCCTCTAACGATGCAATTCTTTGTATATACTCTTCCTCAATGCCAATCATTCTATCCTCCTCCTCATTGTCTTCATCGTCTGTGTTTTCGTCGTTTTCCTCAATGCCGTCTTTAACGGAGGTTCCCGGCACATATTTGGGAAGTTCCTTGGTTGAAGATTCTTCGGTAGACTGGCTGTCGCGTCTTTTGGTTTCTAAGTTATATTCCGCCATATTGGCTTCGAGATTCTCGCCACAGTTGTTATACTGGTATTGTAGGTCATACGTACCACACTCATCATGGTATTCATCTTGCAGATCAAGGTATTCTTGGCCGTCAGTTTCACTGACTGAGGTTGGGAATCCATCCAAATTCTCTAGAGAATTTCTTACCTAGAAAAGAAATAAAATGCAAATAGGATTTTTTTTTTACCTCAGTCCATTCATGCGAAGAATTGATGAAAAATATGTTAGTGGCTTACTATATCTCGATTCTACATCCCCGTTTGTCTGTAGCCTCTACCAATTTCAATAAGGGAAACATTTAATTTGGTCAAAAGTGCAAAGAACTTAATCGATTCATTCATTGATTTATATTTTCTAACCTGAATGTGTATAGAATTGCCTTAACACCGTCATCACCTGCGCGTTTCATGCTTAACGGAAGTTTACAATGACGGACATGCTTGAGACTCATTTCCAGTTCCTGTAACAGTCCATTTTTAGCAAACGGGTGAATGCGCGACTAAAGATGTACATACATATGTCGTCAGCTTCCGATATTTACAGTGTCGAAAGATGCCAGTATTAGCACCATTCTGGTCACAGTCAGGTTAATAATTATATATCAATGATTCAATTGACATAGTTCTGTGCACTTTTTTTATCACATTAAACTTTTTAGTTATTGAGATCGGTAGGGGGGGTGTTTACAAACAAACGGGGATGTAGCATCGGACTATAATCAGTTAATGGTTGAACTACTGGTCCACCGATTAAGGCGATGTTAAGAGGCCTTTGAAATTGTCAAGGACAGTAAACTCAGAGTCTGATATGTTCCAAGGATAGGGTGCTATGTTCCACTGTTGTAGCGACACTTCGTTATTTAATAGCTTTTATGTTTATTCATATTCTCCTGGGGAAGAGAAAATTTCGTGCTAAAATGATGACTTTTGAGGACAATAAAGAGATAATAAAAGTTATACAAGATATACTACATAAACGTGCAGAACCGAATATTTCAAAAATGGACATAATTTTTTTTTTTATAGAATTTAAATATACTTACCTTTAAATGGAAATTATTCCCTTTATTTAGATCCTTGTAAATTCATTTTTTTAGGTCATTATGTATACGTTCTGAGAACAAATGTTCAGTTACTTAAACACTTTTGCACGAGGTCAACCTAAAGGTTTGATACAGTATAAACTAGAGCACTGTGATTTCACGACGGAAGCAGCGAGTGCTGAAAACAAATTTCGTGATATCCTGTTATTTGTTATGATATAAGGACGACAGCTCTTGATCCGTCGACAAGAAACTGACTTGCAAATGTTCGAGTTTAAACGCCGGACAGATAAATGGACAAGCAAGCATGCTATTCATAATCAAAATTTATCACATGGAATAAAACACTGGCCCAAAATAATAGTACTTGATTCCAATTCTTTTCTATTTTAAAATTGAATATAAATTTGATGGATAGGGATAAAATACGCTCTTTACTTAAACTGGAATTATGTTCCTCGATAAAATATTAAAAACACGACACAGTTTAAGTTCATCTTTTGTATATTACTGAGTATAGACCAATTCTCGCCGTGTACCAATTGTCCCCATATTAATAATAACTCGCAACCGCACGCAAAGTTTTATTTCCTGTTAACAAAAAAAAAAGTGTTATTATAGCTGAAAATCACGATCGAAAATAAGCATAAGAATAATATTAACAGAATTATTATTATGGCGACAATTGGTACGCGGCGAGAATTGGTCTACAACCAGTATAGTTTAAAACCACACACACACACACACACACACACACACACATATATATATATATATATATATATATATATATATATATATATATATATATATATATATTCTTTGACAAACAATTTTTCCGAATATTTACCTTAAACGATAGAAAGCTGTTCATTTGTCAAAGTACCATTAATCATCGGCAAAGAGGAATTCTTATACTTGCTTTCCTTGCCATTTAAGACCAAATTATTTGTCCCTAAAAAGCGGTTTATTTTTATTGTTCCATAGAATGTTAATTTCTACTTCTTATTTTCCTTAATGTTTGGGTTTTTAGGTGTTTACTCTTAAATAAAAGTTTATATATATATATATATATATATATATATATATATATATATATATATATATATATATATATATATATATATATATATATATATATATATATATATATATATATAAACCAAGTTAAAATCTCAATTTGTTCTTGTAACTACATTATTATTGTTATTGTTATTATTATTATTATTATTATTATTATTATTATTATTATTATTATTATTATTATTATTATTATTATTATTATTATTACCTGGATGTGATGTTTTAACGTAAGCAGCTCGTCGCTCCTTGCTTTTCTCAGAACACAAATTCCATCATCCGTATCATTATCATTCGCATCAATTTCGGGGCGTTCCACTTTTTTAAAAAGATTCTCATCCATTAAATATTGATTATCTGTCAGCGTTTTTGTCTCTGTTGGCTGATAATCTCCAGTAGTATTCTTCATTAAGGACTGGTAATCTGTTATTGGACTGCACTGTTTGGTTTGCTCAAAGTGTTTGGAGAGGGCATTGTTCGATCTTTCATCTCCACTAATTTCTTTGTCTGAACAAAGCGAATTTGTGTTGGATTCATCCAATTTGTTTGTCATCCTGTCGTAATATTCGTGTTCAGATCTGTTGATCTCGGCATTCAACACGTCATTAACAACATAACTGACATAATCACACTCCATTTCGCTATTATCCATCGCCGATGCCAATTCGTCATTGGAACAACTAACGGCCATCGTATAGCGTTCAGTATGACGTCATTTTCATTCTGCTGACGTCATGAATAGAGACGTCTTTCAAATAAAAAGTATGACGTCACGTGAGCAAGAGATATATTGAAAGCACGAAAGAGCGAATAAAACTGCCTTACATATAACTGAAGTTCCCACAAACAATTTATATTGCAAACTCGAACGATATGCCTTAGTTTGCTTAAACTTTTGAAACAAGTGTATACAAAGTTTATAAATTGGCTAACTCTTACTTTCAAATGCACTATTATTTAACGATTTTTATTGCTTATCTGGAATTTCTTTAAAGATTATTTCAAATTAAATCATTATTTAAAATTCACTTAAGCAGACCTTGCTCTTAACCAATTTTTTTATTTTGGGGTGGATAGGCACTTCTCACAGCATGCAAAGATGCGATGCCTAGAAATAAAATGTATAAATGTTGACCAAACCTGTCATTAATTTAATTCTAAATCAGCAATTTTGAAAATTTGGAATCAGAAAGGTAAACAAGGTTATAAAGCATGTATATTTTATTAATATGATCAAACACAATAAACGATATTTTTCTATTATGAGATGAAAGAAAAGAAAGAAAACTGAATTAAAAAGGTACGATGATGTTTGTAAATTGGATTTGATAGAAACAAGCAAATGCAATAACTAGCGTGTTCAAACTGGACTAAAACATAAATATCACGCTCAAAGCAATTTCTCAATCATTAAACTCGTATTATAGTATTCTATTTTGTTTTCCTTTTCTTTTTACTCGTCCTTCCTTCGTTTTTATCCAATGTATGTTGATGGTACTTCGATAAGTTAAGGCACTATAATTTGATAAACACACCAATGATGAATTATGACGTCAACTTTTATCTTACATTTCGCGAATGTTTTTATACGAAAAATATTGTTAAATTTGATTTAATTTTGTTAATTACTTTTTCTCGGGGGGGGGGCTTACACAAATTTGTCAATGTTTTGGCGACATTGGCTATATTTAATGTTGAATGACATCTGTTAATGATGCTTGAAAGATGTTGGTGTCAAAATATTTGATTCAACTAATTTTTATTTATTGAGTTGTTCGTTTTCGAGAACAAGTTGAAAATGGCGATTGCTAACAAGCCACAGGCAACGGGAATCGCACCGAGCGTGTATTGCCATACCATGAGCTCGTTCGGTCGCATGGTCAGATGAACCCAAATTTAAAATGATAGATACGTCATTTTAGTGAATTTTAAATTAAACATTGATGGTAAAGTATCAAAGAAGAAAAAAAAAAGAAATGAAAAGGAAAACCAGAATTATACAATATTGTATTTTTTTTTTGCCTTCACATCAAGATCTCAGATAACTTAACTCATAGGACAAAAAAATTAATATGAAACTGCGTTTCTCGGGGATGTTTTTCTTCATTGTTTTGCCTATGATTTCAATTTCAAACTACTATTACAATGGTGTCACAGATCAAAGTGACATATTCCAGTACAGACGTTAATGTCCGCTCTTTTAAACGGATGAATGTAGCATACAGTACATTCAAAACGACAAATAACGGTCACTGTATTATAATAATATAATACGGTGGTATGTTATGTTGGAACAACATGCCAAAAATTCCCTTGGTGATTCATAACCTGCGTTGGAATGATGGCCAGATGATCATACAAAGATTCGCCGCAGCTAATGCTAATCCCCCCACATCAATATAACATATAGGTCGTTTAGGCTGGGTCCGCTGCAGTTTATTGGATCGTCGCGGTTTCCGAATTCCAGCCTGGTCAATCTAATCAGTACCCAAGGATCGATTCTGACCGTCAGTCAAAATGGTGCCATTAACCGTGAGCACTCCAATGGGGGTTTTCTCTCCGATTGTGGGACCGATTTATTTCATATCGATTACTCCCACAGGGACCGTGTATCTTCCATGTCATAATGGTTGGTTGATACATATTCGTGTTTACCCTTGTGGCCAAGACGGGCACATGCTGGATCTCTGAGGAGAGAGCTTAAAATTTTAACAGTATTTTAGACATCGACCTGATATTTTAAATAGGGCATAACCGATTAGCATTTTTCTACCGATTTCCGATTCCGTATCTTGGGCATGAACTTTTTCCGATTCCGGATACGATTCATCTGAATTCACATGCCAGCACGAATTGGATTCGTATCTAGCTGAGAAAAATCAGCCGAGGACTTCACCATCAACGGACCCAGTTATATACTGGAAATCCCAAGAAAAAACGTTTCAGCGTCTGGTAGCTGTCGTTAAACGTTTTTGTTCAATACCGCCTCTAGCGTCGATAGTGAAAAAAGTTTTAGCACCGCAGGTGCTATTTCCAGCGACAAACGATCGAGCATGTCCGCTGCAAAAACGGAGATGCTACTGTTTCTTGCAAAGAACTTGGATGTTATAAATTTACATTATTAAATTTCTTTATTATCTATTAAAGTGCGTGTGTCATGCCCATGCGCATTAAGATATTTTTAAAAAAATTAAATCTTTTGGTCTAACTCAAGTATTATCGTTTCACCCCGTTGTGTTGACCATATTGGGCTTTTTCGACTTCTTATTTAACTTTAATTTACGCACTATTGAATGACACGCAGTGTTAGACACGGTGCTATAGAAATTCAACTTTATTATTTTTATTATCCGTATCGGTCGTTCCTGCCTTGTTCGATTCCGATTAATCGGAAGTTAATGCTATCTGGTGGAATCCGATTTCCGGATCAAAAGTCGGTTATGCCCTAATTTTAAATATAATACCAGTAATACATGGACACTCAAGATGTTGTTTTGAAGCTGCAAAGAATGTGGTCGAACTCAAACGAATTAGGGAGAATCAGAGACTCTGATCTATCGACTGAATTAATCAAAGATTACGCCGATACAGAGATGAAACGATATGTGGTTGCTCCTCCTACCACTGTTAGAAACTTAATGGAGCAGATTTAATGCAATATTAATTACCTCAACACAAAATAACCCATTAATATCAGAAAATGGCTGACTTATTTTCCATTCTCTAGAAAATGGCTTCGATAGACCTAAACTTCACATCTTAAAAGTCCAAATCATACTTGTTTATCGTAACTGGAAATAATTGCAGGTAAAGTACAATAACGATATTAATAAATGATAACCTGAATTGGTATTTGGTACCACGAGTATTTTTCATTTACATTATCGGCATCATTATTAGTCATGGATGAAATTAATTTTAAAAGAAATCAAGATCTACGCAGATGGGGTAAGTAAACCCCCTATGGCATTTGTGTTTAAGATTTGATATTAAGATTAAAGTCCAGAAATACTTCAGAACAAGGCTCTTGCCTCTTATGCATACCACTTGTGAAAATCATCTAAATATCGGCAGTTTAGAATGTGACTTTTTAGACAAAACAGTTGCTAACAGTTTTTTTCCCTTATGAAATTTCAAAGGTGTTTTAAATTTCCATTCTTTGAGGTTGATTCAACGTATCACATTTGAAAATGAAATACCATACTCTGTCCCTTTCAATATTATAGCATCTGTAGGGTTATCTCCGTAATTACCCCCCCCCATGAAAGACGCTATTATTATTTGAAGATTTGTTTACTTGTTTGTCTGGTGCTTAGTGGCACAACACAACACAATACAGTGCTAAGTCAACGGGAGTAAAGTACATTACCTAGAGAAAAGCCACAGCGACCGACCTGGGCTAATCTGTCCCCTCCCCAGAGATACACCACAGCAGCCAACTTAGACCGATCTGTTCCCTCCATAGAGACACTCCACAGCGGTTGACATGGACCGATCTGTTACCTTCGCAGAGAGATACCACAGCAGCCAACCTAAACCGATTTGTTCCCTCCACAGAGACATACAAGGCAGACGACCTGGGCCGATATGTTCCCTCCACAGAGACACACCACTGCAGACGACCTTGGCCAATTTGTCTCCTCCCTCACAAAACTTTGCATTGAAACTTTGAAATAAATGTTTCTCCAGACTTTGATGAAATCTAGCTGGAAATTGACAAATACAGCCGTTTAATTGGTCGGAATATTTTCAAGTAAGATTTGGGGTCAATAAAAAGTTAATTATGGCGACGAGTGGTGTTTTATTGATGATATCCTGTTTGTAATGCTTGAAAAAAAAATCGTTTCTGTTTTTTGAACAATTTATTGCTATTTGACGTAATGGTGGTAAGCATACTGATACACGTATAAAACTGATTAACCGCAAACCACAATATAGCTAAATTTACGTTGTAGTGGATTTGCATTGCTACAGTCATATTAGCTGAAAATAAAACGTATATAAATTTTTGGAAGCGATAATCCCTTTTGTTGCATCTTTTTCGTTTACAGCGGACTTCAAAATATGGAAATTTCATGTTCATAGAGGAAACAAATTATACACCTGTTAGCAATGGCAACGAGTTGCGAAAATTGCTTTTTGTTTACATAAAAACAGTATTTATCACAGCTATTGATCATTTCAAAACTGCGTTTTGTTTTGGGAATTACGAATTTGTTATGAGAATTACAAATTTGTTTTGGGAATTACAACTTGGACCGATAGAAAACGAAATATATTTCAAGCATTCTATGAAAATGTTTTGAACTTGTTAATTAAACAATTGTGAAGTAAATGGTAACAAAATTATAGTTTTAAGGAGATAAGAAATAATTGCCTACTTTTGTTCTCCTTAGGACTATTGTAAATATTGGTGAATGCGTGGGTTACTCCTTATACTCTTGGAAAGAAAACTAGAAATATCCTTTAAAATGATTTAAAAAGAAATGGTATTTTAAATGTAATCAAATCCCAAAGGAGAGATTTTAGAGTCAGGGAGAATATTGATTTTGATGTATATTAAAACAATAAGTATATAAACACAATCACTTAATGGTAGGCAAGATAATGAAGAACTAGTGTAGTAAATGCTCAACCCAGTAGCTCTCCTGACTGCATGCCTATCGGTCTCGTTTACTACTTTTCTCGTACTTTTAGAACGAACACGCATGCGTTAATATTCACATTCGTCTAAAGTCCAGTCAAATCTAGGTCACTTTTACTGATCCGAAGGGGTAAATGTTTTAATCTTCTCAACGCCAAATCTTTATGATGCTGTTCACAACTTAATAATTAACACGAAGTTCATAACATTGTTTGACCAATGCAAGGCTAGCACATTTTAAATCAAACTTTCTGTGCCACAAATCGTGAAACATATGTAATTCGGTTAGCAATGGTGTATTACCGGTAGCAGCATTATACATAACGTTGAAACTTGCATATTCGCTGGTACCTGGCCTAACTGGTAATCGAAAATCATACGCCGGTAATCAGTGGCTTCAATAGGGTTGGTGTCACCCAGCACGATAACTCATGGTATCGCCCCCACGGACTACTTTCCTGCACAAAAATTTAAAAATTTTATATAGTCATGTTTGGTAACTCATGGTGTCACCCCCATGGTCCTCCTTCCAGCACAAACATTTTATAGGCAGTCATTTTGGTGTCAGCCCCTCGGATGGTGTCACCCGGTGCGGTCCGCACCCCTATTGACGCCACTGAGTAAAATATATCTCCCAATTAGTAATGTATCGTAGCAGCAGAGAGCATGCGAGCATGCCATGAATGGACCCTGACTTTTTGGCTCAGTGCATCATTGGACAAAAGTAAGGCGGTTCATAGCATTAACTAGATGGGGTGGGGATATTTGTTCTCTGCTGTCTCAGTTGTGAGCCAAACTTGCATAAGGAATCGATATTATGCTACAAAAAAGAAACATCACAGTGTCAAAACGACAAAATCCCGTAAGTCTAAGTACGTTTTCCATGGTATTGTCAACCAACCTTCATTCAGTAATATCAATTGGTTTACTTTTAGAAAGTTATATCATCATCATCATCATCATCATCATTGCAGACCGTTGGTAGGTTGACATTGACGATGACTGTCCTATGGCTTAGGTCTCGCTGAGATGCTTCTCCTCCATTCCTCTCGATCTTGAGCCAAAGGTCTATCTCCTGATGTCTAGCGTTCATGTTTCTCTTAGCTACATCCTTGAATCTTAGCCGTAGTCTTCATTGATGTCTGTTTCCTTTCTTCAGTTGTGAGTACATAAAATAAAAAATAAAATATAGACAAACAGTCATACATATAATTATATTGTTTTAAAGGATATTGCAATTTATCAAAATTATACAATTTTATATAGTGCATTGGTAATATGGCCATTAAGATACAAAATATTTAATTTATGAATCCAATAAGGTTCTTTTATGAGTATCCATGTACATGCAAAATATCTTTTGGCATGAAAGAATAATCAAGTAGAGAGTGATTATTGGTATTAAAATGTGTTGAAATATTAGAGGTTAACTGAGGATCTATATAATTTTTTTATATGAAGGCGATGATTATCATTCTCTTTAGAAACTTGTTGAAGTGTTTGTCCAATATATTGCATATTACATTTTTTTTTTATTTTAAAAAAATGGTAATCAAATAAATATAACATTATTTGATACGCAGTTAGTGTTATAACGTAGAGAAAATTCCTCTTTTGTATTAGTGCTACTGAAATAAGTACTAATACAAAACACCTTACAGGTATTAGTTGTATTAGCACTACTGAAAGAAGTACTTATATATATATATATATATATATATATATATATATATATATATATATATATATATATATATATATATATATATATATATATATATATATATATATATTTATATATATATATATATATATATATATATATATATATTTATATATATATTTATATATATATATATATATATATATATATATATATATATATATATATATATATATATATATATATATATATATATATATATATATAGAGAGAGAGAGAGAGAGAGAGAGAGAGAGA
Organism: Potamilus streckersoni; assembly: GCA_016746295.1. Classification (NCBI taxonomy): domain Eukaryota; kingdom Metazoa; phylum Mollusca; class Bivalvia; order Unionida; family Unionidae; genus Potamilus; species Potamilus streckersoni. The sequence goes on from JAEAOA010002245.1 coordinate 124,803, forward strand.
GAGAGAGAGAGAGAGAGAGAGAGAGAGAGAGAGAGAGAGACTTGGTCTGGTCTGGAGTTTTGCGACAAAACGACTCTTTGAAGGTTATATCGTGCTGACAACAGTATCTTATAGCGCCTTATCCAAGGAAACACCACGGTAGCCAATCCGTGTTAATCTGATCGTAAAAATCGAACCAACACCTGTCAGATCACAAATTCAACACCTTAACCATTTAGGCACCACAGCTAACTTACAAATCAAAATGATATATTAGATAAATGATCACATGAAATTTGGTATATGGAGGAAGTATTCAAGTGTCTAAATTATTTAATGTAATTCCTTGTACATAATACATATACATGTACTATTATTGATTAGGTGGCAAATACGACTAATAGAGAATGCATATTTTAGTGCATGTACATACCGTCACGAACATAAGAAAACCACATAACAAGGATATGATCTATTGTGTTCAGTCATAGTCAACAATCCTGAAATAGTTTGGTACCGGTGTTTCATTTTAAAGAGAATGAAATGATCTGAGAGTTGATGGAGGAAGTTATTTATAATATCGTATAATGTGTGTGCGTCTCTCTCTCTCTCTCTCTCTCTCTCTCTCTCTCTCTCTCTCTCTCTCTCTCTCTCTCTCTCTCTCTCTCTCTCTCTCTCTCTCTCTCTCTCTCCACATTGCAGCATATTCAACAAATCTGTACTATGTTTTGGAAAAAGTAGAAATGGAAGATGAGGAAGCTCAAGGGAGATAGATGGCTGTATACTACTCCGAAAGTTGAACACTGAAATAGTAAATTTATGCTTAATTTGCAGTATAGCAACAACGCACCAAGATGACAATGACAGAAAGAAATATTAATGAAAAAAAATCACAAATAGTAGTTAAATTCCTGAGTTCTTTTTCTGTAGATATCAGAATTAAGATGTACATAAATAATTTAAATATATATGAATGCATGTCTAATTTATATAGCAAATAATTGTTTGACTGGTTTATGGCTTATATTTATGTATGATGATGGATGCTAAAGTATGGTTATATTTCCTTTAGAGGATCGACTAAAGTTATGCTGAAAGAAGTCCAATCCCTCTTGCCTCGTGTAATAAAATAAAATAAGTATATGGTAACAAATTAAGAAATATGAAACGATAATTGTTGTGAGAAATTTATAACAAAATATACTATACACAAAGTTTATCTATTGAAAGGACAGTATAAACCATATATATATATATATATATATATATATATATATATATATATATATATATATATATATATATATATATATATATATATATATATATATATATATATATACATGTACGGTTTACCTTGTATGGATTCTAATCTTTTTTATGTACGATCGTATCCAGTATGGTTTAATACCCGAAGCCATATTTGTAGGATGCGATATTAACTCTTAAAGGGCATGCTATTGCGTTCGGTACTGCACAAACTGTATTAGTAATGATTTGCAACAGTATGAAAGTTAATGGTGGATCTCTACGAAACAATATTGATGAATCGCATTCCCGAAATATAAATTTATGATTTGTGCATTTTGACATATATATTCGATTTTGAACCCGAGGCAGCAATTCATGGACGACTTTTATTCTAAATCGTTTATATGATTGTTTTAAATTCGAAATTCTTTAACTAATTTCATAATATCATTTAGAAATTATTGTTTTTAAAATTAAAGATCTTCGCATTTTCAGTCATGTCGGCTAGAATAAGTCATAATTGGTATGCTTTCACTTTCGTATACGCATTGTTTTATTCCTGTGACTATATCAAGTAAGTCAGAACCTAAGTAAATATATAGAAAAATATCGTAAAATAAAGGAATAAAAGAAATAATTAATTCTATTTATGATCAATTCATAGTAGCCTTCACGTAAGGTAAGTGTTGGGTGGGCAAGTATTCACCCATCCAATTTTACTCTAAACATGTTTTGGCCTACAGCCGTAAAATTTAATACCTGACTATTACATGTTTGTTCTCATCCTCATATAATTGTACAGGTGCCCTGGTTCAATAAATATAATTATATTCAGCATAACCGTAAATGTCAAATATTCCCAAAAAAATCTGAACATTTAACAGAGATAAACTGTAAAACTGTTAGTTTATTCGCAATATTTTCGCAATGAGTTTTCTGCATACGGAAATATATTATAAAATAACTGTCTTCATCTGGAATGAAGTTCAGTATGGTTTGATACAAGCAAATCAAAACTACGCTATTTTGAATTTTAGTATTTTTGCCATGTATAAATGTAACGTACTCCGTTTTGAATTTTACTATGTTCTGACATGTTTAAATCCAGACTGTTCCCTTTTTTTAACATAGTGACGTTTTTAGCTATACAAAATTAAAAGCAGCCGAGAAAAAAGAACCACAGATGAGAATACTTATGACCATAACATCGTGTTTGTTTGGTTTCTTTAATCAATCATTAAAATAGTGATTTCAATATCATAAACAAAAAAAAGGGGAAAAACCCCACTACTTTCTTCCCAAAAATTATTTGAAATATAAAATGTCAAAAAGTATTAATAAATCGATACTGTGTAATCAAGTTTTAAAAAATACTCTATTTGAATAGTATAATTCAGAGATTTCAAGGAAAGACTATACTGAATAATATTAGTTGTAATCCAGTCATTTCTGGTTTTTGTTGATTTATTAAGAGAAATTAAACGAAACCATCCTGATTCCTTTTGCTGATTTTCCTATAATGTAGACCTGACAGTCTCGTTATTGGAGAGATATTAGATCAAATTTCAGAATTTTTCTTTAGTTAAAATTTGAAAGCGTCTTTAAAATAATTCTTTCAAGTTTCATTGAAATTACGTGACAGTTATTATTGTTAAATTTTCCTGCACCAAGATCATTTAGAATGCGAAAAATAAAATCCAGTGTGCCTCAGGGTTGAAGTGTCATTATTTGTTTACTTCTTTTCTCGTGTAATCATTTATTATAAATTTGAGAAAACAGATTCGAAGCTTGCGCGGAAATAAAGTTTATTCAAGGGCGTATGAACACTCCAAGTATCGATTCCCGGGGTGATGGTGACGGCAAACTTCGCATCAAACAAATTTTTATGGGGGTGGGGAAGGTCGCCATTTTGAATTCAGTCTTTCTTGCGTCCTGCACTTATGTAATGAGTACCCGTAATCAGTACTTTAATGAGATTCGCAGGTAGTGTCACTTACTGGCCACAGGTAGGTAAATATATAAGAACTTTTTTGACATGATATTTATTGGTTTAAGACAAAAGTCTAAATTCTTGCTCGATATAGTTCAACCAGTTATACAAAGTATCAACATTTCCGGAAGATATTCTGATGTTAAGAAGCATAAAAATCTTATTAAAATCAGAAACAGAAACAGCGCAAGAGGTTCAAGAAGGAATTATTACAATTCGTGCCGCTGAAGTGAAAAACTATAGATGACCTAATACAGGGTCAAAAAGTTGATCAGTGTGTGATGTACTGGCAGATTTATGGACGTCAGGACTGAAGAGAGTAAACCTGCACCATGACAGGGAATTTAAGCAATCATACGAGTTAATTATACAAACAAAATGATTCGGGAATTTCTAGCTTGGAGTTCGGGTTTCAAATATTAACAATGATACCAAAATTTGTAAGGTTATACATCGAATATTAGAAAAACTGATTCCAATCGTGACGAAGTCTGCTCCTTATTTTTGATAAATATTCTGATATTGACTTTTCCTGCGAGTCGAAGCGATACGTCTTGGGTCTTCAATTGAAATTCCTCATGGGGTTTTCTCAAATAACGACGATATATGGTCGTTTATTGCATACAAATAGTGTTTTACTTAAAAGGTATATAAGGCTATATTCGTCTACATCAAGTTTATCTTGGCTATGGTTACTATTCAGGGATCGGTTATGACTAAGGAGATCGTTGTCCTTAGAAGCACTTAAAGATAATAGAAGTAATCTGCGGTAAGTTTGTGACTATATGATTTTCAGCCCCAATCTCCGTGTTTCAGTTAAAATTCATAGTACAACCTGTACTATATCACTTCCTTGAACTTTTTTTTTCTGGTAGTGTGATTCATCGAAGCCAATAAAACATTATTTTACACGGTACGTTGCACACAGCTGTAATTAGTTTTCGTTTATTTACGTTGAGCAAAACTTGTGTAATGTCACTTGCGTCACAAAGCAATCTGCTATTGGCATATGGTTTTGCTATATGGTCAGCGTAGTTGAAACCAAATATCTTAGTACTGGATTGTTTCACAGCACAAATAGCCAATACAATCTGAATGTTCACCAGCACTCTGGCACAAATTTGTGATCAGTTGCATCATATACTCTAAGCTTGTGTTATATAACCTTTTCTATTAAAGAAATAGTGAACAATAATAACACTCACGTGTTTTTTTCGTTACAACTGGATACCCATCTTCACATATTTTGTCTCCATAACCAAACTGTTATAGTTTAGCGATTTTATTCCCTAAAATGTCAACCGTACTTTCATCTAAGGTCTAGAATAAATGGAGTTTTGTCTTATTTAACTGTGCAATTCATAATTTTCTGCAACGAGAGTTCATAAGGTAAACGAAAAAGGTAACTTTTTATTCCCTGACCGCACAATAAACGTTACTATTGGTAACTGCGGTTTCATGTATTGCATGCGAAATAATTGCTCCTGCTTTGTCTCTGCGCGAAATCAGTTTATATGGTTTTGAAGCGTTTAAAATTTTCGTCTCAAAACCCGACATTCTTAAAAACAATATAGCAGATTTTGACAGGTGAAGTGGGCTGGCGATAAATGGTGACACCACCATCATATAACTGAAGCTGATGGACGCATGCGTGGGGTGATCGATCATGTCACCACACATACAATACCAATGTCGTGTAAGCAGTTATAAGACAATTTAAAAGGAGAAGACATATAGTTTTCCGGGAAGAAAAAGGAATTACTGCTGAAAGGTAGGTTGAATCAGTTATTAAGTTGTTCTCACGAATTTTTTATACTTCTGTATTTTCATCCATTAACAATAAATACATATTCCCTTGGAGAACAAAACAATTAACGCAAGAACTTTGAAAAGGCAAAATTTAAATGCTTCGTTTCTATTTATACGTGTAAAAATAAGTTGATATAATTATTATATTACTCAATAAAATAATACGCTACCCAAAAGCAAATGGTTTTGGGATGTCTTTTACTGAAGTGTTCATTAGGTGAGGAATCAATGTTTTATTTTTTTAATTACAACAAATAATCAACACATAAGTCCATACACACTGAGGTAAATAGATCGATAAATAATTTAAAATGATGTCATGCTTACTTTAAAACATTTGTATTTTTCTGCTTCTGTATACTTATATTTGTTGGCATATTGCAAGAGATCATATCTACCAGACAACACACTGGTTACGATCATTTGTAAATAATGCTTCTCAATTAATAAATTACATTCAGTATATAATGTTAGGGTATTCGAGACGTTATGGTTATGTATCGGAACTGAATATTAGCAATTTTGGGCTGGTATTGAGTACTACGAGAATTACGATAACTGGTCATATTGGAGTTTTCTACGAATTTGCATAGGGAATGGCCATCTATGTGATGTTGACGTTAGCAGTTTATGGGGTCTGGGGGATTACCTGGTAACATTAAGACCAAAGTTGGACGGTATGGCCACCCATTAGAATTTGACATTAACTGTTTGAGGCTGGAATGGGTCCCTAAAAGATTTAATATTACTAGGCCACATTGGGCTCATTGGGAATTAAAATAACGGAAACTTCATTATGGTCAACTATGGAAGTTAGCGTTAGCGAATTTAACATGTATGGGAATGTATGCGGCCCAACGTGATTTGAGCGTTAATGTTTTTGCGCTGGTATATTATCCTGGGGAAAAATATTATTAGCACACAATAGGATACTGCGGAAATTGAGAATTAACAGTTCCTTACCCATGTGGGAATTTACACACAATCGTTTGTGTCTCTATGGGGCTGTGTGGAAATGCAATATTAGCATTTGGGTCCCTATGGGACCATTGGGAATTTAACGTAGATTGGGACAGTATGGGGTAATATGAGATTTATATATGAGTGGGACGGTGTGGGGTCCGCTGAAAATCTACATGATTGGCCATTATGGCTCAATAAGAAATTTAACATTACTACTGGCATTATGAGACACTATGTGAATTTAACATTAGGTCCCGTATTGGGGTTATGACAATTTAACATGCTGAAGCTACGTATAGCCATCTGTTGAACTTTGACATTGTGGGAGGGAAGAATCCTGTATGGAAGTTTAAAATTAGTAATTGATATAGTCATTTGTGCAAATTGCAATAGCGATGGACAAATAAGACAAAGACAGACATACACATACATATACAAACGAGCAGACCAGGCAAACTAGGACATATACTTGCCATTAACACGTATTCTTAAAGACAAACCCCCACGTATGTAGCTAAATGGATATGTATGGGGTAAATAATGTTCAGTAACACACGTTCTTAATGACAGACAATGACGCATACTAGCAAATCTATGACGGAAGGTGGAGATAGGTAATAGTCACAATTCCAGCATCTACTATTATCGATCAAATACCACCCTTGCAAACAAAATGTTTGAGGGAAAAGGGAGATATGTGATGGTCATTAACACATAGTTACAATCCAATACACAACTTTGTCATTCAACAGCCAGTCTTTCAGACAAAACTGATCAGAGAACGGGAAGTTATGCAATCGTCACTAACACGCATAACTACAATCCAATATTCACTTGAACAATCCAACACCCACCTCGCCATTCAATTGTTGTTGTTGTTGTTGTTGTTGTTGTTGGGCTTAAAGCCATTTTTCAGCACACGATAGGTTATTCATGGCGGCCAGTATTAATGGTGGAAGAAGAAACCGGGATATCACCGGAAAGAACCACCGACCCACGAGAAGCTACTGGTAAGCTTTCTCACATATGCACATCCTACGAATCCTAGGCTCGAACACACGCAGACAGAGGTGAGATGGCAGTGATCCGTAACGGACAGCGCTTTAGACCACTCGGCCACTCGGGGCCCCTCGCCATTCAATACCCACGCTTACCAGCAAAACAGATTAGTGAAAATGGAAGTTATGTTATTTTACTAGCACATCATACCCTTTCAAATAATTAAAGACTCTGAAGAACAATAATGGATATAAGGAGGAGAAGATGAAGTATTTTATTTTTTTATGAATACAAATATAAAAGTATAAACACACAAAAACACACAAACACGCATACACAAATACATACAAACAAAAAAACAAAGAAGTTGACAATAACGACTAGTATTGTATTTATACAATACCGGAAGGATATTAAAAAAGGCAGAGGATTTGAGCAATGTATCATCTAAAATTGTTCAACACAGATGACATCTCTTGACTATTTTCCGTCTCAAAAGTTTTCGTACTATGGGTTCTTAACACTTACCTTTTTAGATATTCCTGTCATTCTATATAGCTTCTTCTCACAGATACAAATGCCTCGTTCATTCGTTGCTTTAACCACCCACTTCGTTTCTGTATACGTAGGATATGAAAGTAAGACAAGTATTAAACAGCGAATTGCGAGATGAGATGAAAGCAACAGTAAACTTAAGAAAAATATAATAATGATTAATGACTAAATCCTGTAATTTTAAATAGTATTCATTACAATGTTACATTTAGTTAGTGCTTCATGGAAATAATTTCTCAGAATTCTATCCTCGGTAAATTTTTTGGAATATAGAAATTTTAATAAATATCAGCATACTCCTGTCTGTAAAAATAAGAGTTTATAGCTTATTTCTTAGCGGCAAATACCAATAGAGTTCTAATACAAAGTGACATTGAACTTCCAGCACGTTGCAAAAAATATATCTACGAATTCTTTGCTCATTTTCCTAATTCAATACGTAAAGAATGATCAGACATCTTAATTCTGGAAAGTTTTTTTTTAAAAATAAATATTGTCACTGTTACTATATGCAAATACTCCTTGTAGTTAAATGTGATTATAAATTTATATTTAATTTTGCTCATCAAAGATTCTTTGTTTCTATATCACCAATTTTGGATAGATAAACTGGCCAGCTAGTTATTGTTTGAACAAAGATAATAAAACCTTTATGTATCTTGATTTCTCGAATCTTTACATAGATGAAGACTATTTAATAAATCCCGGACTAACGATGTTCAATAGGTCTTTCTGTGTCAGTAGGCATTAGGTTATATATGATAGGTAATCATTTTCTATCATCTGAAGAGATAAGCTTACTCTAGTATTTCAGAATGCGGTAATATTAATTACTCCTCCTAAATTCACCTTATACAAAATCAGTTTGAACAGATTTTTGTAAACCGAATATTTGTGAAAATATTTAAGTGTAACCGACCATTTACTTCAATGAATTCCCATACATCTGATGATCCTCAATTACGAATTGGTAAATTTATGTATGCATGTGCATTTGAATGTTTTTTCACTACGTCGGTGTGTCTAGTTAATGAATATAAAATATGCAAAGGACGCAATAAGTACTACATGCTCTGATGAGCAATGGCTTGCTGTGGAACTCAGCTCTGAAGTACTATAATTGAGGAGAGACTTAACAAATGTCCTTTTCAGTTTCGTACAATTATTCTATAAGAATAATACTAATCATAATTGCCAACTTCAATGTTCTATGTTTTGTGTATTTATGTCTATGCTTGTATTCAAAACAAATCTTAAATATCCACAACTGCCCCGCTACTTACCTCAGTCTTATTTGTAAATGTGTAAGTTGGATAGTAATTACGTTTGTTAATGACAATAGCATTACTCCCATTTCCCTTATCCGTTTTGTTTGTAAGGTTGTGTGTTGGATAGTAAATGTAGGCGTTGTATCGTAATTACGCATATTAGTAACCGTTACAGAACTATTCTTTCCATAGAGGTCTATACTGTGCATCCATTTGGTTTGTGTAACGTTTTATTGATCCATTTAAAGTCAACGTTTTTTAAAAAAAGGTTCATCTCAGCCTAGCACGTGACCAAAAGAAAACTGTCAGAATAATTACATTACAGCAGATTTATTGTATGCAAACATTGGAGAAATGTACTGGATAAATGTACACGTTTACAATGACTTTATATTACATCACAATTTATTCAATACAAAACATCTCATATGTGTTGTTTTTAAGTTTATAATTCCCATACTTCACTTTCGTGCACATACATGTAATATATTTACTTTGGAAAGAACATTTTAGATGTATGTCTCCATTAATGGAGAAATATAATAATTTGGAATATCTTTCCAAACAGGATACATTTATAATTATCTAATATCGCTATGTGTGGTTTAATTCAGCTTCCATAATACCTGAGGCATTGCCATAGCCATGATTTTAGTGTTTTTACTTTTATTATAACCACTTAAATTAGTGTTTTAATGTGTTTAAACAGCTCTCTTCTGTCGATGCAGATGTATTTTGGTACAAATAAGGTAGCTAATGGAAATTCAGTTAACCCATCAAAACGCGTAACGCATCTGGCCTCGTGACGTAATTTCAATACCTCCACACTGCAGTGTGGTACTGAAATGGCAATGCGAGTTGGAATGCAGCTGAGTTTACAAGAGATAAGCATGTTAATCAAAGAAGTATGAATTAAATATGTTGATATTTAACAAAGTATGCATCAAGGTAACTAAATATAGTAATACCAAGACATGGCATGTTTGATGTGTTTCAGAACGTACATCGGGAAAAGCAAGCTTCCATATTGAGACAGCCCTCGGTTACGTGAGGGAATCTTCGTTCTTGTCTCCAAGGGAAGGTTGGGAAGGATGTATGTACGTGACTTATTAGGAAATATAAGTACATACGATAAAAAAATAGTTACATTTGCAAGGGTGGATTTTGGACGGTAAGAGTAGGTGATGGTTGATAAATGTAGGTGTTGGAATGTTTGTTAGTAACCACCACATAACTTTCCTCTCCCTCAGTCGTTTGTTGATGTGCATGGAAACTTGCATTGGTGATGGATTCTAAAAGGTGTGATGACATTAAAAATATGAGTGTTAGAATGTGAAATTAAATCATTGTGAGTAATTAGGTTGTCAGAATAAATGCTTGTTGGTCAGGATATGCATTATTTAATCAGAACCGGCAATGGTCACAAACATATGTTTGGGTCAGTAAGAATATAAATAAGGCTAAATTTCATATATCCACATAGATGCCCATCATTGTAATAACTGTAATATTAAATTTTTCCTTCTTCAATAGTGGCAACATTGAGGCCTTGGCAAGCCAACCGTTCGGGTGATATGGTCAGCAAGGAAAAACTTGGTCTAGTTCGAAGAACAGAAATCCTTCGAACTTGGCTCTAAACTGGTTTTATTTATCCAGCAGTGTTATGGTATAGCGGTTAAAATGTGTACCAGATACTTTTTTATAAATGTCTTTGCAGCTTTGGTGACTGTGGCAGCTTTGCTAGTGGTTGCGTTTGGAACTGATATTTTCTGGTCGAATTTGAACATAACTTTCCTCTGGCGTTTCGGGCGTTTTTTACTGTCTGCGTCATCAATTTACAGTTTATGCCATGATTAACGCTTAAAACCCCAGCAAGATTAAACTCTTAAATAAATCTAAAGCAAAATTGTGAGGATGAGGCTGATGCCAGAAAAATTCTGACTAAAACTGAATTTCCACCTGAGTTCTGACTGACAAGAGTACAAGATCATGTTCTGTGTTAACCTTTCGAATCAAGTAAAACGTTTGCATTTATAAAGTGAAAATCATTTAGAACACAGTTTCCAACGGCAACTCACTCTAACACGTCGTTCAAAAATTTATCCGATAGGTTACTAAAAATAAGTGGACCCAGAATGCGAAGGAAACACAAGAATTGAAACTTACTCCTTGCCATCAGATCTACTTATAATATCTAGTTCTCGATTTTCATTAATCTGTTCCTTTTCCTTAACATTTTGTCTTCGCGCAGTTTCCATAGTTGCGATATACATTTCAAGTACTACTGACTAATAATGATCGTTGCTCAAAATGTAGATACTTCAACAAAATATAGACACTTCAACAAAATATAGACATTTCAACAAAATATAGACACTTCAACAAAATGTAGACACTTCAACGAATAAGCGCAGCTCAGGCTTATGTGAAACGCGGACCATCATTTATAATTTTCTCCATGTATTTTTAAGTATTTTTTTATGAATAAGATAAATACTACTAACAGATGTGTGCATTTTTCATTATAGAACACGTTATAGACAAATATGAGGAGTGGACATCTTGCTTTCTTCTTTGTGCTGATCATGTTCGCAAACTCCCAAATAATGCAAGGTATGTATTAGTGGGGCTTTTGTTTTTTTGTTTATTTGGGATTCGAAAACTTCGTAGGATACAATGACCATATTCAGACATACGTAGCCGCTAATATCCGTTTTTCTCTTAATGTCTATTAAGCCATATATTGATAAGATGATTTCCATGCTTTTGATATTAATATAAAAAAGAAACAATTTCGAAAGCAGGGCAAAGAAAATTCATTCCCATGGTCGCAGCCAATCAGTAATGAGAATACTGCTCAAGTATTTCATGGACATACTTGGACAAATCAGTTGACATAATGTGATATGTTAACGTACTGACATATAAAAATATTAGACTGCAAACACTTAATGATTAATATTGAACTTATGGAACTCGTTTAATAATTTCAAGCTTTTGCGAGCTAAGGATTGGAAAAGCTTGAAACTATTCAATACGTTTCATTAATATTAAATTACTATTCATTGAAGATTATCTTTATCTCATAATGTTTTGTTGAAAGAGTTTAGATGTAAAGAAAAACACATTAATTAGGTATTTTGATTTCATTATGGTTCAGGCATTGTACATTTCAGTTCTTGAGCGTGAAAAAAAATAACACTAGACCCGAGTTGTACAATGAAATATAATATTATTTTATTGTACACATTATAATCCAACGAGAACTAGTTATTGGATTCAGACGGGTTTGGGCGACAGAATAATGGCGTAATTTGACATTATTCCCTTCTCTCACCTGCTACATTTACGTCCTGTGGTGATGAGCGAGCTGTAGATTAGCAGGTATGGATACACTGAAAGCTGTAACTCAAGGTATATGGTCGCTTTAACTGTATAGAAGCAACAGCGGAACTCGACAGCCTTCTGTTTGACTGAACAGCCCTTATTTTAAATCACACTGTTCCCGTCAGTACCATGAGGAAGCGACTAAAAAAGAGTGATCTAATCTTTGCCTGCCTCACTTTAACCTTTGTCAGTATACCCCGGTTGACGGAGATCCCACCTTAACGGTCGACAATCTAACAAGAAGACAAAGATGACTCAACTCACCATCTGTCCGTACAATAATGACAACAGATAGTTCATTTATAAGAACATTTATAGCTGATGGAGCACTTGCTAGATTCAAAATTCAGATAGCAGGATTGAGTAAAAGAAGCCCATCTGAGAAAGGGCAACTCAATGAAGTAGGAGTCAGCTAGATCTTCGTCTGGAGTGGCGTAAGTAAAGAAGAGCGACGAGAATCTGATGTTGGATTTACTATCAAATCACACCTAGCAGCAGCTTTACAAATCTCGTAAATGATGTGAAAGACAGAACAATGCATATAGATTTGTGCCGGTTGGAAAAAATAAATGAGACTATCATCAGCTCCTATGCACAAACCATAACCAACCCATATAAGGTTATGGAGAAATTTTAAGAAGACATGGAGCTTCTTATCGCGGAGACACGAAAGGCAGACAAGCTTAACATCGTTGGTGACTTCAATAGTATAGTTGACATAGATTACCAGACATGTACAGGTGTTATTGACAGAAACTGCGTTGGCACATGGAATAATCTTCTTAATGAGTGAATGCGCTGAAGATAATATCCTAATCACCTACACAGTTTTCCGCCTGTCAAACCGCAACAATAAGGCATGGATGAACATATTATATATGCAAAGGCATCTCATTGATTACATTATCGTCAGGAAAAGAGACATACAAATTCAGTGTAGCAGACGACCACACGGCAAAAGGCGCCCCAAAAGCTTAACATGTCCAAATTGAAATAGGAGAATGTGAAATATGCGTTTGTCGAAACATTGTGCAGTCAACTAGATACAATCGATATGAACTCTGTAAATGGCGAGAAAAACTACGCATCCTTCATACACTCTGTGTATTCAAACTGCGTCCAAAACCCTTGGTCCCACCACACGTAACCATCAAAAATGGCTTGATGCGAACGATGCTACCATACAGAAATTTCTGAATAAGAAACATCGGCTTCAAAAGGCATGTTTAGAAGACGGCACTTCATCATCCAAGAAGGAAGCCTTCTACAACATCAAGAGAACTGTCCAATGCAGACTCAGAGAATTGCAAGGCTAAGAAATAAGGCAGATGATATTCAAGTCTATTAAGACATGCATGCCATGAAGAATTTTCAATAGACGGGCTACTATCACCAGTGACATATCTTATCTTGAGTACTGAAAGGACCACACAGCTCATTGGTAAAGAAATGACACTTGAAAGATGGGCAAATCACTTCAGCAACACCCTTAATCAACAGTCCTTTATCAGCGAAAAGGTAATGGAACGACTTCCTTCGGTGCAAAGCAACATATTACTTCAACACTAACTTCAAATGAGAAAGTAATTGACTTGTCGTTCAACGGCACATGGAGCAGATGCTATACAAGCAGCACATGGCACAGAAAATAACAGAACTCTTCTTAGTCAAAATGGACACAGGAACTATACCCCAAGAGTACAATATGCATACATCAGCCAAGCGGAAAGTTAACAGATATTCCTGCGACAATCATCTCTTTGCTGTAAATAGCCGACAAAATTCTCGTCAGAGTTCTGATGAATCGGTTTGTGCATAACCTCTATCAATGGTTCCTGCCTTAGAGTCAATATGACTTTCGGAAAGAGCGAGGGACCACTGACATGGTGTTTGCAGCTCCTCACCTCTGGAGAAATGCTAGAAACCAGTACCGGATTTACTATTGTGCTTAGGTGTGCTTAAGCATAGGGCCCCTGTTTTCTAGGGGGCCCATCTTCTTGTTAAAAAAATAACGATGAATTTTTCAAAAGTGTGTGGCTATTTATAACTACTCCTAAATTACCTGAGTACATATGCCTGACTACCTGTGAAGGGCTATCGGACCTAGCTCTATCAGGGCCCAAGTAACATGGCCTCAATTGTCCTTAATCCGGCTGTTCTTGGAACAGAACTCCATCCTGTACAAGACATTCGTCGACCAGACAAGATAATGATACCATCAGCCGTATTGGGTTTTGGAAGATCATGTCAAAATCGGGTGATGGTGGTGGTGGTGGTGGTGGTGGTGAGGAAATTCATAATAATGGTAAATTCATAATGATGTTTCGGTAAATCCATGATGGCACTCTCACTCGTGTTGTGGACGACTGTGACTCGTCGAAACAATTAGCCACCAACGGAGTGAAACAATGCCGTGTGTTCGTCCAGATCCTGTATAGTATGATTTTCATTGCCATGCATACTGATGACTTCTGTGACTGCTACACTGGGATCGAAATCAGATACCATACTGACGCCGCGCTCTTCAATCTGAGGAGACTACAGATGAAGGCAAAGTTACAGGAAGTCTCTTATATGCTGACGACTGTTCCGTAAATGCCAAATCTAAGTCTAACATGCAACAGAGTATGGACATTTTCTCTTCAGCTTGTGACTATGTCGATCCCGCAATCAGTGTCAAGAGGACAGAGATGGTGCACCATCCGGTTCCGATAAAGCCTTAAGTAAAACATACCATCACAGTAAATTACCAAACCTTACTGGCAGTGGACAAGTGTACGTATCTCGGCATCATATTGTCATTTGCAGTCCACACACACACACACACACACACACACACACACACACACACACAACGTCAGAATTACTCAAGTAGTTATGGCCTTTTGCAGAATGGGTGCACATTTGTGGGAGCACATAATTTCTGACTATAAGAAAAACTGGAGGTCTATAAAGCTTCTGTATTGCCGACACTTCTCTATGCTTGCTAAACCCGTCCGAAGTACATACGAAATGCCAAGAAGCTGAACCATTTTCACATGGACTGACTGCGGAAACGGATGATAATGAAATGGCAGGACAAAGGCTCAGGAACTATTGTTCTCAGATGGTCAGGCATTGCAAGCATCCAACTGCTGATGAAATAACAGATGAGATGTGAGGCTGTCAGGAGAGCGACTACCAAAGAATATCTTTGCGGCGAGCTGAGGAGAGAAAGGGATCTAAGGGTGGTCAGAAGGAACGCTTCAAAGATTCCCTAAAGTCATCCTTGAAATACTTCAATATCAACCCTTGAGCTACAGACTTTGAACTAATGATAATTGAAAAGGCAGCGTAAAGCGAGAGAAGCGTAAATCTCAGAACATCAGCACGTCACATATTGATCGAGCAAATCCAAGTGAGTCACATAAAGTTCTGACCACAAAGTGGCGTGATTAGTAATTGACATAATCACATAACCCAAGCTAGTTAGTAATGTCATGGTCATCTTCAAAGTCGAAGGACGAATAACAACTCTGATCACCTTACCTGGAGTAGTGGAGATGCCATATAAACGAATTTTTATGAGATAGATGCAGCATTGCATATGGCAAAAGAAATAATTCCAGTTATTGAACATTTCTGTGAAAAGACGCTTAATGGTTTTAGTAACTAGCATTTATAATAGACATGAATTTATTTACTCCCATATATTGACATTTAAATTATGCTTGTCCTGGAGGTGAGAAGTACAATCCATGCCGCGTGGCAGCGGCAAGTTAAAGGTGACTGTCCATATTACAGTCGGCTATCGGGCGTTTATCTGCATAGACTCGGTATGTTTTTTTTTTAATAACGAGATGGATATTTTCTGAACTCCCACATTTTCAGCTTAAGTAACCTAGAAGCACATCGAGCGGATTTACTCATGTTCTAGTTTTAGTTATTTAGAATTTGAAAATTCTACATGGGTTAAATGGGGGCCATATTCTGACAAATATAACCACTACCAGCCGCCCGGTTTTACGAATACATATTTAGCTTGGATGGTCACCACTTTTTAATAGAAAAAGTGAGATCAAACGATTCCAGATGACGTGGCGAGGAAAATTTCAACGGTCTCAGCCAGTCAGTTGAGAGAACACTTCACACAGATTTCATAGCGTTATTTCGACTGATCAGATACACAGACATCAAAATGTTAAATTGTGACAAATCAGAAGTAATAGCGACAGAAACTGAATATGAAATGTACTAACTACAGGTAACGCGATGCTCGGGGTTCAAAGACTAACGTCGCGATATAAGCATAATGGGTTTAAAATGTTTTCAAACTACTTTTCGTATAGAAAATATGCATTAAAATTTTAATATCATCAGTTTTAACTATTGGTTTTTTCCCCTCGTTTCATCAAACCTCAAATATACTTCAGTTCTGAATTGTTTACATGCTAATATAGCGGAAGCTGCACTGTGAAGTTTAGGCAATATTAAACGCTGTGCTGGGATTAGAAATCTGACAAGGATGCAAATAATCGATTTTTCAGAGAGCATGTATTAAGGATGTTAAAAAGAGAGGTCACCTGAAATTAAAACAGGGAAGCCATGCTGCCATCGCGTTATAACGGGTTTTCGCGTTATAACGGTTTTTACCTCTATGTTGTAAATAACATAAAGCTGGTGGACGCAGTATTTGTGTTTTATAGTTAGAGTCAAAGACCTGTTTCCACAGAAACACGGATATTGCATGGTGTAATTACTAAAATTAATTCGCTTCTCAAACATACTCCTAGCTCATGACACACACACACTCACACACACACACACACACACACACATATATATATATATATATATATATATATATATATATATATATATATATATATATATATATATATATATATATATATATATATATATATATGTAATCTTTATCTCCGACATCTGCGTTCCGATTCATGTAAAAGAAAGCTTATGTTACCATATATCACTACTTCTAGCACACTACAGTGAATAAGCAGTTAATTTCAATTTTTGCATTTGTCGTGTCTTTTGAGTTATTATCGATGCCTAGAGAATGATCTAGCATGGTGTTATAGCCCGAATCCAGCAAGTCACTGGACTATTAGCAGAGATATAAAATAGAGGAACACGAGCCTTTTGTAAGTCAATTTAATTAATTAAATACAACAAAAAAAAGCTTACAGTACTAATTGCATGATGCACTTTCTCCCGAAAATAAATTAATTCAGTGTTCTAAAATGCAAGTAGCAGTTCCGTTTTATATTGATACGGCGATTTGAACTGGAACAATCTCGGGTTTCCTCTGGTCTACTTATTGGTCACACTTCTTTTAGTGGTCTCCCTCAGTCGTCGGATCTCTTTCACTGGTCGCTCCATTTCTTAAACTTAGACGTGGAAGCTCTTTTTCTGATAAAATAAAATAAATGCGGCATAATTATTTGTTAATTTCTTACATGCTGAAATGAACATACATTTCATACTGTGGTACACTTAGAATAGCTTGTATCCCATTACACATTAGACACTTCACTGCCATTTGGCTTCAGGCCATAACTT
The DNA here is from genome assembly GCA_016746295.1 of Potamilus streckersoni. Classification (NCBI taxonomy): domain Eukaryota; kingdom Metazoa; phylum Mollusca; class Bivalvia; order Unionida; family Unionidae; genus Potamilus; species Potamilus streckersoni. Next base: position 142,566 of record JAEAOA010002245.1, read on the forward strand.
TGCACCCAATAGAAAAATGACACTCGAGATTTCATATTTTGTATACATCTAACATCTCACGTTTTGTAAATCTGATACCCAGTCTTCTTACGCAATAATAATTTCTTCATTTAAAACAAAGTTTTACTCAAATATAAATTTATGTTTTCTTGCCCCGTATTTGCTGCAGTTGTAGCCATATAGGCTATAACATAAACTATGGACCTTAAGGACGTCGACCATTGTTTAGAATCAATAAAATTATTTCTCCATTTCAGATTGCCGGCGGTTAATAGATGTTGTTATTGTTCTTGATGGATCAGACAGCATCAGTGCTGACGACTTCAAGAAGTTACAAAAAAATGTCATTGACCTAATTAACCAGCTAAATATAGGTCATGAAGAGGTCTGGTTTGGCATTGTCATTTACAGTGCAGGCGTCTACATGTATCCGCTATCAGGGGATAAAGAAGAGTTGCGTAATATCACGTTAAATCTCATCCACGACAGAGATAGGACGAACACCGCTCTGGGAATTCGAACAATGAGACAACTTTTAGCTCATGGCCGAAGTGGTGTTCCTAAGATTGGAATCGTTGTTACAGACGGTATTTCAAAGAATTCTACGGAAACATCATTAGAGGCCCTCGCGGCACAGTCAGAAGGCGTTCGGATGTACTCGGTTGGTGTCGGAAACCTTGTAGATCATGCGGAGTTAAAGAGCATCGCATCTGCGACAAAGAATGTTTTCGCCTTCAGCAATTTCTCCCAGCTGTCATTAGATGCTGTTAGCTCAGCCATTGAAATTTGCCCAAGTATGTACCCTTTAACGAAGATAGTGTTAGTCCTAGCCTGAATGATAAAACACCAATGAAATCTTTTATTTTATATGTAGTCACGTAATCGTTTTCAACACTATAAGTAGATAATTTAAGTTGTTAATTGGATGAAATCGAATAATCAGAGAGTTTACACCAAATATAATTATATTTACAATAACTTAAAGTTTGCTGATCTAGCAGTTTCCAAAAAGTCTTTTATTTGTCCTTTTATTTTTGTCCATGTAAATTCTTTTTATATTTGTTTGGTTCATTAAAATAGTGAATAATGTCAGATCTGGTTGACATGAAAACAACACTTGCGACGATAACTATTTCTTAATCTGATCATCAATAGGCAGCAGTGAGCCTTATTCTGATAATTTAATTATGAAAGATTTCAAAATATTATAAAACTGCAATATATACAGATAAAGTTGTTTGATACAAAATAAATATTAAGTATTCTTTAGGCATCGATGAAGATCTAAAATAAATATTACATTTGACAAAATAATTTACAAAAATTGTTATGGTAATTAAATTTCAAAAAGAGGTAAACTAAAAATCAAGTTATCTCCAAATGTATTTCGTCGTATGCTGCAACTAATGTTTTAAACTCACTAAGATTTGTAAGGGTAGGAAATAAACTTAAAAAGCAACGGATTAAACTATTTCTGGTGAATTTCCTATAGTGTATAAAAGGTGAATCCAGTTGCGCAAAGAAGTCAGTAACGACAACTAGTTGAAAATCATGAAATAGAAATGGAACCGGTTGATCCCAAATCAAGAGATGATGAGACTTTGTTTTAGGATTATTTAGGATATATGCCCATGCAGATAAAATGGAGCTTATATTAGTATTGCTGAAGTAGTAAAAGCAGACTTAAGTAATTTGAATCTTTACTTTCATATGCATAATACAGAAAAAAACATATCAAAATGACATATCACAAGAAAGAAACAAATAGGAAGCAATTTTTAAAAAATACTTCAAAATACTGAAAGCAGAGAGAAACAAGACTTGAGAGTAAATATTATTAATATTGATTCGAAAGTTGCACAAAATTCACCATTAAAAAAGAAGCTGAAAAGATTGTTAAAAAAGAAAAATGTGTAACAATTATGACTATTTCACAGCAAATCTATGATTGCAACATTTGTTTTATCCAGAGTAAATTATCTAAGACGTTTAAGAATCTAGGTTTGGAAGCGGAAGTGGTGGATGTATTATATTTAATTTTCTCTAAACAAAACGTTGAAAATAGTTGATGTGTTTTGCAAGATATTTGTTTAAGTTAGCGAAAAACAAACAACAGAATAGTTGGTTTAATTAACTGTGCATAACAGTGATTTCTAAAATTTGATGGACTCATTATTTATCATATATAAATATGCTGTTTCTCTTCTGGTTGCATTAATTTGTTTGTTATTTATAATTACAATGAAATGTCTGGAATCAAGAACATAAATATCAAAGCAATATAGATGTTGCGGAGCAAGTTAACTTAAAAAGTCAATCATACCAGCCATGAAAATAATTACAAAAGGTTGCTGATTTATTTCATGATAAAATCTAGTATAAAAAAAATATTACTTTTTTATTTTATATTCATAAATCCTCAGTTTTTAATGAATATCGTCTGCCTTATCCACATAACTCCTTACTTTAATATCTTCGTCTATGTTTAGTCTACTGTGACTGACAAGTTAGTTTTCATTCCAAGAGTAAATGCGCCGAAATGTTGTTTTATTAAATGTATAAATTGTCCTTTAAAGTTACTATTTTCATAGTCCCATCTGCATATTACTTAGAATTAAAAAATATTCCGTCACTACAAGCAGCTAAATTTAGTTTTAAGTTTTAAATCTGAAATATATACTGTTGAAATCTTACTCCAATTACGTTCAACTGAGTCATATCCCTGATGGCCAAAAAATTACATTTTAAACAAACATTTCTGCGGTATCTTGTACTGTTGATACTAACCGTGTAAAATGCTCTATTTTTTTTTACTTGACCACATAAAATGGATTTCACCAAAGTCATATAATGTGATTTTGATTACAATTTTTTTTATCTGTTAAGCCTTTGCAATACTGAGGGAAAAATAGATCCATCCCATTTTTGATTCACCTAGTTTATTTCTTTAGCATATAGTTTTCTCCAATATTCAACTATTCCAGATATAATTATACCGTCGTTTGCAGGCACATTCCGCATAAAGATGGTATAGGTTCTCAAAATCCTTGACGCACAGTTTTATTCTCTTCAGATGAATTACCAGTCAATTACCTTTTTACCATTAATACAACTGCAGACACGACAAGGAAGAATATTAAATTATATGCAATTATATGCGATTGCTTTAAATTTGGATTACTTTCTGGGGGTTTTAAATGATGATCATCAAAGTAATAATATCTTACATTCAGAGAATAGCTTTCATTGTAGAATGAAGCCTATACGTTGATTTTCTAATTCAGGTATTAATATATATGAAAATTACGATAAATATAATCCATTTGGCCTAATTAAATTCAGTTTGCAAAATTTCACATCAAACTTTTGCTTATCCAATTTTAAAGTGCAATTATATAAAAATCAGCTTAATGTTTTGTATTTATTTTTGTAAACGTTTCTTTATCAGCTAGCATCAAAGTGAGTTGAAGGACAAAAAAATATTACATTGTTAGTATTTTTTAAAAATTTGAAGTCCATTGGTTTTCTAAATTTGTTTAATAATTAAATTTTAATTTTTAAAACGAAATGAATTATTTCAGTTACTTAAATTATGAGTCAATTTTGTTATTAGATGTGGTGGCACGAAACGTTAGCATAATCCAGTCATTTATAACTTATATAATCTATTCAAACAATTATTGGCTTTGCTCTCTCTCTCTCTCTCTCTCTCTCTCTCTCTCTCTCTCTCTCTCTCTCTCTCTCTCTCTCTCTCTATATATATATATATATATATATATATATATATATATATATATATATATATATATGTGTGTGTGTGTGTGTGTGTGTGTGTGTGTGTGCAGGTTTACATTTCAATATTCAAGTCACTGTCATGTTTATCTTGATATTTCAACATAAAAGCTTAGTGCATTAGTGAAAGAGGTGGCACAATAGTGGAATAAGGTTATGGAATAATAATTTAAAAATGGTGGCCTTGCCTTTGTATTAATTTTTTAAAGAAAAGTAATACAGTGATTTTGACAAATCTATAAATGGGGCCGAGCTTTTGTAGAAAAGGGTAATATTCAGGTGTATGTGGTTTAGATCTAAAAATAGTGGACTTTGATTCTTTGAATACGAATGGTTGAGTTTCTTAAAAATCCAGTCTGTTAATAGCCCGGGCGTTTTTGAAAAAATGAGAATAATGATATGGTCAGGTCTTGATTCAGTGCCCCACTAACTTTTGAAAATTTGAAAAATGTTACTACACTTTTTTAAAATTGTTTTTGGATAATTGGGCCTTGTAACATTGGTGGCCTAAATGTTGTTTTTTTAATACAACCTTTAAAATGGCAGATAGTCACATGTTGTATGGCTGTTGTGTTTTGAGGTTTCTTGTTGGAAAAAATGAAAACAATAGGGTACACATACCAGTCATTTAAAATTCAGACTACGCAATTTTAAGGTGGATGAAACTAGTCAGGTGACCTAGAACATATCTACTAATCTAATATGCACTTTACAAGTGTTCATTCCTACAAACATATAAAGGAAAAACACAATAATCTAGAACAGTAAAGGCATGCCAAATTTGCAAACCTAAACTATATACAACAAGCTAAACTACGAATGATATAGATATCTAAAAGGAAGAAACTATAGATCTTAGAACAACTGTAAGACATACGCAGAGTCTAATGCTTACACAAGTACATGATATTTAGAACAACAAAAAAGCTAAGACACAAATAAACCTATATAACCTTTAACGTCAATAAAGTAATCAACAACATAATGAGCTATCAACAACTTAACATGCAAAGGAAAAGCAACCGCTCCAATTTCGGATCATTTCCAGATGTTTGCAAAGAATGAAGCTCTTTGTAATTTCGTCATAAAGAGAGTTCAAGCATTTTGTAGCCCATGTATATACATACAAGAATAAGGAGAGCTTTAAGAAAAAGTGTCCTGACGAAACGACGGTCCTTATTTTGTTTTGAAGTCTAATAATTGCAAAAACTAAAGTTTTGATTATACGTCTTCAAAGATGTGAAGTTAGATATTTTTAGTAAAGGTTAGTAGTGCAACTTGCTACAGTCTAGATGCATGAAGAGTAGTAACCTTAGATTTACGGAATTTGCCTTGTTTCCTTAAAATATTATTTACATTCCAGAGGAATGCAGACAGCTTATAGACCTCATAGTAGTTATAGATGGCTCCGATAGCATCAGCTCTGAGGACTTCCAAACGCTCAAGTTTGCGATTGTCAATCTGATGGAAGGAATGGTCTTAAGCGATGACGATGTCAAATTAGGACTGGTTCTCTACAGCTCCAATGTGACTAATACGATTCCTCTCAGCGGCAATAAGGCTGATCTTAAAGGAAAGATAATCGCTTTGCCCCACCCTCGGGATGGAACCAGAACCGACCTGGGTATCGCGATGATGACTGAGATGTTTGGCTTCCAAGGTCGGACTTCTGCAGCAAGAATTGGAATTGTCATCACTGATGGAATTTCAATGAATCGAACCGAGACCACCAATCGGGCCAACCGAGCAAAAGCCGAGGGAATCAACATGTTCGCAGTGGGTGTGACAAATTTAGTTGACAATATTGAGTTAGATGCTATAGCGTCCTCACCTGTCCAGGTTTTGTCCGTTGATAGTTTCGATCAGTTGAAGAACAATATTTTCTCACTGTTGTCCACATTTTGCAAAACTGAACCTACGGGAACTAAGGATTCTTCTGTTGCAGGCGTATCCGTACCTAATGGTAAACACATTCCAGGAGGTAAGAACACAATTTAACGTTCGTACAAATATTTGTTATATTTACTCGCACATGATGCGCATCTACCCACAATGTGCTAGCAGATTAGTGTCCACATGGTTCGTTCTTTATATGATTTGAAATAAACTGTGCAGATCCTGATCGCCTGGCGCATTATGCTAGAATAGTTCTGGGTCTACGCTGTTCTGCAGTTTTGCGCACCTCCACGGGCATAAATACGGTAACTTATTGGGCAATTAGTAAAATTATACTGGATAACATTAACATGAGTAACAGTTCTTATTAGGATGTCTAAATTAGGAGGCTTAGATAGAGCTTTCGTTTAGTTATATTAACAAAAATAAACAATCTCAAGCATTAGAGGACTTGATTAATTTATAGTCTTTCGTGGAAAAAGTTTTGGTCCGAATTCTTTAGGTACATTTATTAGAATTTCGGAAGTTTAACTGATGACTGTTATTGTGAACGTTCTTAATTAATTTTATAAAACATCTAATTAGCAATGTTATTAATTTCTCATCCGCTGCTTGAATTTTTATGAAACGGTAGTAGTAGATGAATATGATGAGCTGCCTGAGAAACACCCACCCACCTCTGAAGCTTGAATATGATGATGCTGTCTCAGAAACCCCACCAAAATCTCAAGTTATCGAGAGGTGGAAAGAGGTTCCCGGACCTCTAGAATTTTGTCATATTAAATAATGCACATGTTAATGCAGGATATCATAAACTACAAAGCACATGTTTATGTAATATATCATAACCTACAAAGCACAATAAAATATTATATAAAATGTTATATTGCAAACATCCAATTTGTAGACTCCGATTTAATCTAACAAACAGATTTTTAAAATATTTTATTCAGTCAAATCAGCCTCAAGATATACTGGGATAGTTGTATACGGACCCCCTACCCCACTAAATCCTTTTATGTTAAAATTTTGTCAGAAGTATTTAGAAAAGATTTTCACTTACCTGTCCTAGTGTAAAATCCATTTGTAATTTCCTATCTGTATTTTTACATTACAAAGTTTCAGAATGTTCCAGAAAATCACTTGATATAGTTATTATTTAAATTTCGTTTGAAATTCTGAGTGAGCACTGTGACGACAATCAGAATTTTCCTCCGTGATCATTTTGCAAGAGAAATTACACGTTGACAGGTAGTGTGAAAACATTTTTCTAACAAAATATATATTTTAACAGAATGGGGAGAAGCATATGAACGGGAGTTGTGAGATCCTTCTATCTGTTTCCATAGATCAAACATTTTAAGCCTAATATCGACACAAAATGATGAAACCTATTTCGTAAAAGAGAAAGAAAGTTATATCTACTGTTTTTAAAGAATTTCATCATCGCTTTTCACTAGAGCATCAACATTCGCTATAAAGTATAATTTATTTTTAAAATTGTATGAAATAGTTAGTAATACTAATTACCTTTTAATGACATTAAAATAGTTTTTTCCTTGCCATCTTATTGAAAAGATGCTGGCTATCTTTTAGAGAACCTTGGACCGGTCTAAGTCTATATTAATTTGTGTATTTTGCCGCTGTCTGATCGGATCATAAAATTGTCATATTTTAATGCAAGCTCGTCTAGCAAACTTTCGAGATAATTAGAATATTTGCTCTCGCCTGATCTGATGAGGGAGAG